>JAOUZG010025323.1:7013129-7064820 GCA_026289955.1 Argiope argentata
CACACACACACACACACACACACACACACACACACACACACACAACATTTCTGATATGTTTATTGATTCTACACCACCTTGTTTTATAACTACAACTAAAATGTCTATTATAAAGCTTACAAAAAAGGTTTTGAAAAAAAATCACATGGCAGAAAATACATTTGTTAGGTATTTTGCCCTGAATTATATGATGTGAATTTCTAATGTTGATCCTTTTAAATATGTATATAAAAATATTTCTATTATTTTTCTAAGCAGAATGATTGTTTATTCTAATATGTAACTATGAAGAAACGTTTCTTTAAAAATATTAAATCAAATGCTTTGATGTGCAATATTTTCAATATTTCAAAAGAACATATTAAACTAAGAAGATTATTCACAAAACGAAAGAAAAAAAATGATGTCATGGCAATTTATTTCAAGAATTCAGACCATTCACTTTCTCTTCTTTTTAATCATCGGATTCAAGCCAAGAAAGGCAAATGTAGGATAATAAAAAGAATACACTTCCAAATATAATTCTTATGACGAACGTTCCCACCCTAAAATTACTATCTCCCCCTGTGATCGGCACTATATTTAGCAATAAGTGCCTAACCCAAATGATCATTTTCATTTCATTAATTATCACAGTTCTGCTAGTTCTGAGTGCCAACACCTCTGACATATCCGCAGACAGACGATTAACTGTTAGAGCCCCCTTCCCCACCGGAACGAGCGTTGGGGGTTCGCAAATAACATATTATTCCTGACGATTAATTCCTCTCCAGTTGTGGTTAGACTGCACACTATGGGCGTAATGCATGTCTCCGGTCTATGTTCCTATTAGGTGCCACAAGATAACAATTAAACCTCTCGAAGGGGTGTACTGGAGGTGTATTCGAACACAGATTTTGACACCTCTGTTCGATGGAAGCCCCCCACTATCAGGCGATGTGTGATGGGTGCACCTAGGAAGAGGGCATCCGAGCAGAGGGTGATTTGAGCATTCATTGCACACTAGATGCTTATCAATAGGGACGGCAGCGGAAGTTGGACGCTCCGTGAGATGAATATTACCAGATCAGATTATGCAAGTTTCTGGTCATCGCCACGATTTGAGACGAGACAAACTGAATAATGGAGATACGTTTGATGAATTATTTTCGTAATTGGAAACGAATTTTAATGAATTCGGTTGCGTGTTGCGAGAACGTCACAAAGGTAAAACTTATGCAGAGATTTTAATAATATAATTTTAATTCAGATAGATACATCAACTAATTGAAAACGTAGAAAAAAAATGGATTTAGTTTTGCGGTAATATTTGATGTTAATTGTACTGTAATTAAGAATTGAAAAACAATCAGGGTTTTTTAAAACCCTTTTCAGCCTTGAATTTTTTAAATGTGAAATAAAAAAAATTATGGAATTTAGTGATAAGTGTCATCAAGAGAATATCCGCATTTAATTTCATCACTTTTTCACCAAGAAGTCATGATAAATGCATCAGGTTTGAAAAGAAATGAAAATTAAGAGTTTACAATACCGTGGTGGTAAATGGAGATACGTTTGATGAGTTATTTTCGTAATTGGAAGCGAATTTTAATGAATTCGGTTGCATGTTGCGAGAACGTCACAAAGATAAAATTTACATAGAGGCTTTAATAGTATAATTTTAATTCGGATAGATACATCAACAAATTGAAAACGTAGAAAAAATAAGGAGTTAGTATTGAGGTAATACCTGATATTAATTTTATTGTAATTAAAAATTTCAAAATAATCAGGGTTTTTTTAACTCTTTCAGCCTTGAATTTTTAAAATGTGAAATAAAAAAATGATGAAAATTGGTGATAAATGTCACCAAGAGAACATCCTCATTTAATTTCATTACTTTTTCACCAGGAAGTCGTGGCAAATGCCCTTAATTAATTAAAATTCTAAATAAATTTTTGAGAAACTCGTTAATATCATCCAAAATATTTACGTACTACTTTTGGTAGTTCTCAATCAAATGGCTTTGGTTATAGAGCGACGACACACGGACACACACGTTCAAACACATTTATCTAAATTATTAGTAAAGAGAGAGATACATAAAGAGCCTTCACCTCATTATTGTTGTAAAAATCGACAATCCACGATTTTAAAAGGATCAATAAAAACATGATGTTAATTACTTGCAGATAACAACACCAAAACTTGCATTAAAATTTATTGTAATAGAGCATATTAATATTCGATTTATTAAAATTCAAGTCGAGACATTTTATTTAATTGTTATTAAAATTCAATATGATAATATTTTTGATTAAATTTCCCGCCTTATTGGTAAAAAATGTCTTTAAAGATTGAAAAAAAAATTAAAATTATTTGCAAAAACAAAGAATTTATATTTCCCATAAGAAAACATAGGTCATTATTTTGATTTCTTTTAGAATTCAACAATTCATTCAATATTTTTAAATACATTTGCAATTACATGACGTTTACGGACAAATGCACATTTTCTGAATTGAAGAACGGAATGATCATTATAACAACATATGTCCCGCAGCGATATTGGATAAAAGAATAAAATTACAAATTTCTTCTCTAATGATACAGAAGATGGAAAGTAATTCCAAGGTAAATACTTTAAGATGGAAAAGATGTTGCTTCAGTTTGAGATATTCTGGAGATAATTCAATGATGTAATGAGAACAGTAAACGGAAGTCTTTTATTTTCTCTTACTAACAAGAGATCTACTTTATAACTATATCGTCTCTTTGTACCGCTTAAAATGTACCATAATACAGACTTAATCATTATTATATTGCCTTTATGTAAATTTGACATTATAAGGATCTTAAAAATGAAATGTAATTCTTTTAAACTGGAATTGAATTACAGAAAACTGAAATATTGAGTATCAAAAGATTAACAAACAACTGGACCTTTTGCTGCATAAAATTTTCAATGAAATTTAAATATTTGAGGAAAAAAAAGATTGCAAGTGAAACATCTTTTACTAGCATTTTGCCTTCCTAATACTGATATTTATATTTTTATAAAAACGTCTAAGAATAATTTGCAGTGTAATATTAAAAAAAAATTCGGTATATCAAAAATATCTGTCCATTGAATCGTTTTCATGAATTTTGGATTTTTGTAGAACAACTATTTTATATATCAAATAAAATTCTTTTAAATCGAGAACATAAAAAAATATAATTATCTGTTTAACTAGTCTTACATAAAAATTTTGTGGGCATAAAGGGATACATAAATCAAATAACCAAAAGAAAAAAAAAACTATTTCATTATTTCTCACTGTTTGAAATGTTTCGGAACACCAGATACCATTTAAATAAAAACAATAAACAAAATCAAGGTTTATCTGACATCCATAACTTCTATTAAACTTTTTTTTAAATAGTTTTTAAAATTTTATGAATAACATCTGTGACACAAAAGAAATTTCTTTAATATCACAAATTGTCGCTCCTTTTGATGATGTACTGATTATTCTTACTATCATTATATTGTTGTTACTAATGACATTTGACATTTGTACAAGCGCGCTAACGGTCGTCAGCGATTTTAAACTGAATAAGATTCTCTTGTTTATGAAATAGAGCCAACTAGGGCCAAGAGTACGACTTAGCTACACCCTCATCACATTCGCTTGCACAGCCCCTTTTTATAGGGGGACACTTTTGCTTCTCCCACAGATGAAGAATAGCCAAGCCTTAACAGGGATCGAACCCGGGCCCTCGAAATCACGAAAAAGAACGCGCTACATATTTTGGCAGGACGCCGACAAAAATCTGCATTTCGGCCAGCCTCTCTATCCACCACGCCAAATTGAACGCTGTTATTATAAATTATATTATTAGAAAATATATTAAAAATATAATTAGGTCTGAAAAAATGTAAAATGTTAAATAAATTTTTTGAATTAAATTTGAAATAATTAATGAATTAAATTTCAGAATTTGAATTTTTAGGCACATTGAAATTTTCTTTGTAACTAATTGTGTTTCAAATTCCGTGGCTGAAACTGTGATAACCAACACACACAAGAGAAGGATATTTTTATCCTTACATTGAACCTTATGAAACTTGGCAAGTAAAAGGAAAGTATTCAGACGCTCGAATTCTCTATTGTACGTTCATAAATTCATTTGAACCAAATGAAAGACAATAAAGTGTCCTTTTAAAGACTTAGTCAATATGAATGTTCATAAAAATGTAAAATAATTAGGCGCTTTAAATTTCATAGAACCAAGATTAGCAAATATGTTTTTATTTGTGCATAAGCAGGTCACGAATAATTTATATGTTACAATCAAAGTGATTAAATAGTTCTAATTATGTGATTAATAGCCTATTAAAACACATTGATAAAATTTATACATGTTCAAAAATGGTTTCAACAAAATACTGTCCTTTCTAATTAAGGTTTAATAGCATTAAATGACAACATTAATAGACTAAACATAAACGCTGAGCATACTGATATTTATTTCAATACCAAAAATGTATGCTTCATAAATCTTTAATTCAAGTTTCCATTTACTTCTACAAAAGGCGGCAGCCATTTTGCAAAGACAGATGTTACAATTAATTTTAACATTATCCTCATAAAATTTTACCGTCACAGATTACATAAAATTATGATATAAATTGTGAACTCAAAAAGCCAAGATGACTTTTTGATTTGTTTGGTCACTATAACTGTGGCAAGCATTTTTTAAAGAATAATAATAAAAAGTTTTCATGTGATAATTAGATAAAAATTGCCGAAATGAAAATGTATCATGGAAGAATATTTCTCAAGGAAAATGAACGCTTATATCGCTAGTGAGTTTTCAATCTTGTTTATGCAATTTTACACGCGAATTTACAAAAGCTCCAGCAATATCCAAAACGAGTAGAACGTGGAATCCTATTCAAAAGAATTGCAAGAGAGACTATCACCCCCTCAGATGCAAATCCAGTCTTAGTTCAAAAATACCTTTGGGAGAAAAATACGGAATTCTCCATTCAGAGGAACCAGAAGAAATTCCTTTCCTCATTCAAGATAATAAGAGTCAAGAAGGTCTCTACGGGTTAACAATCATCGAAACTCCGCGAAAATGAACAATGAATCTTCCTTGAAAAGTCAAGAATTTCTCTTTTCAAGTACCTCCTCCGCTCGGGACCCTTTTGCCATCTGTTGTACAAGAAAAGAGAGAAGATTCTTCCTTTTGAGACAATATGCGAATGCAGAGCAAAGTGGTTATTATGTCTGAGACGTCGATTTCTGCCCCCAGGCAAGGTCGGTCGTCGAATTTAGGGTTAGAAAGGGGTGGCCTTAGTTTTTTATTTTATTTTTATTTTCAGGGTTTTTATTTGTTGAAGAATTCCTGTCCCCAATTTACGCGCTACGGTGAGCACTGTAATTGAAACGATCGATTTTTACCACAATGATGGAAGACATAAACGATTACCGAAGTATTACGATGCTTAGTCAATATCGATTTTGGGGTGAAAGAAGAGGAAGTGCTTATCATGGAATATTGCCGATGCGCGAAAATATATGCATAACAAAATTCATTCATATCGGAGCTCATCCTAGAGTAAAAGATTTAAGAAACTATAGATTTTTCTACGGGTTTTTCTTTCCCGCATTAGACAGTCATAATTTTTATTTAATTTCTGAGCATATTTAAAGGGAGTTTTATAAAGGGTGTCCCAAAATTAACGCAAGATTTGAATTAAATAGAAAACACAGTTTGTAATCTTAATAACATTATTTTTTTATAATTGAACCATTAAAAAAGCAAGATAGAGTTATTTATGGAATAACACATCGGGCAAATGGCCTCCACGGCTTTGCTGGCACATATGCACTCTTTCGTCGAAATGTTTCATGACCATTTTGCATGTGGTTGAATTTCCTTGATGAAACATTAAATTTCCTCTTTACATGTGTGCTTGTGATCTTGTTGGCATAGATCTTTGACTAAAAATAAGCCCATAAAAAGAAATCCATTGGTGTTGAATCACACAACCTAGGGGGCCAATTTTCAATATTTTTAAATGTGATCACCAGGTTTTCATTATTTTTAAATATTGTTCAATAACACGTTGTTGTATCTTGTAATGCTCCATTTTTACTAACCCTAAACTCTCAGCTATAATATTGTTCATTTTCAAGGTTGCCAAAGTTACTGCAAAAATGGCGGCAAATTCAAATCTTGCGTTAATTTTGGGACACCCTTTACTTATATTATACGGCAAGAAAAAATTTGGTAGCCTAAACACGGTATCCAGTTTATTAGAATTAACTAGAATAAAAAAGCATGTACAAAACCATACTTTATACCAGCCGTCAGACAAAATATATTAAAATAACTAATTATAAAATAAAAAAAGTTTTAATAATATTACTTTGCATATAGTCTAATAATTCATAAAAGAGTTCTTTAAAACATATTAAATTTAATTAAAAACTAATTTATAAAATTTATAATAAAAAATCTTAAAAAATCAATTAACCAAATTAGCATAAAAATGTTCTTACCATTTTCATTTAAAATAAATAAAATTCTTTTTCAAAAATGTCGATTTTAATGGTCAGTTATTTTTCAATGAGTTAAATTTTGAAAGTATTTTTCGAATTTTTCTGTTCATGATTTGCTATTTGTTAAACGTTCATTCACACTAATTTTCTGTAATATAGGCAAAAAGAGAAAACTATCGGGTGATTAGGTGATTTAACTAAGTTAAAAATTTCTTGTACTTATAGTTATAAACATCCTTTTAACCTAATCTCATATTCCCTATTTCTCTGACAATCTCAAGAATGATAAGATTATTCAAATAAATGAATACTTCACTGCTTCAGAAAAAATCAATTTGTCCATGATAAGTGGTGAACGTAAAATTCAAAGAAAATTTGTTTTACGACTTGTTTTAAAAGCAAGAACAGAAAGTAAAGACAGATTCAGAAAGTTTAATGTTGCAAAGATAAATTTAAAGGCAAAGGATTATATCGACATAATCTCATGACCGAAAATGACCTAACTTGCTAAAACATGAATGCATCGACTCACTGAAAGACTTTATAAGGCATCTGAAACTGAATCAAATGGTATGGGGGGACTCGGTTATCGACTTCCCTCGGCTTCCTTCTCTCATGCACACAGTGGAAGGATCTGAAATTGGTGGCCGAATAGGGTCAAAATATTTGTAGTTCATCACAAGAGAAGGATACATAAGAGTGAAAAATTGACTCAAGCGTGAATATACCAAAATTTAGTCACACATTGTTGATGTAGCTTTGTAGTTGAAACAAATGTTTTGCAGCTGTAACATTTATAATAATAAAGAATACAGTAGTAAAAACGTAAAATTTCACATTAGTTTTTTTATTCTTAAATTATGTAATAAATATTTCCAATTATAATGCTTATATACGTATTTAAAATCATCATCTGTAACATTATAAGAGATAAAAGTCCATAAAAATATTTTATCAATGTTTATATATTTTTTAAATTCTTTTACAAGCTTTAAGTTTCTTGTGGCATTCGAGATATTGTTGTATTGGAACTAAATTTTCTATTATTTTTTTGAACCTATATCTGATTTTCTCCCCCTAATTATAAATTAAAATCTAAGAAAAACTTTAAAAGGCTCATTTTAAAACTTTGATAATTGTTTTTTAATTTTTTTTTTACAAATTTCTAGTTTTTTGGGGCATTTTAAGATAACATAATATTACAACGAAATTTTTGAAAAATTGTGTTTGAACCTAAAAGGGAGATTTTCAGTAAAATTGTAAAACTAAAATCTAAAAAATACCCACCCTAATGTTTATGATTTCCAGAACCAAATATATTTAATTATCAAGCTATCGTAGTTATATTTTTTTGTATTATAATATAAATGCTTTTTCATTGTTTATTATGTACTACATTAATCTTTCTAAATGAGTACGATTAAAGATATTTAAATGTTTGAACTATTTATAATCATTATTACTATGCATATTCATTACAACTCAGAAACATTGCACTTATTTTAATTCGCTTATTTCACAATCTTATTCATCTTGTAAACACGGAAACAATTAAAAAATAATCTAATGTTGGACATTTGGAAAGAAATTAAACAATTAAAAATTTCATAACAAATTTTTAAAAATGTATTCCATTTTATCGCAACAGTAAAATATATTGTTAAAAATTGTATATGTTTAAAATTATAAAAACTCAACAAAAATTTCACTTTAGTTGATAACATTAAAACATTTAAATAATGGGAGAATTGAGGGGGGTATCAATAGCTAAAATAACTTTAACTAATAAAATTTGTAAACAATTAATTCTCTTCGAAGTACACATTTTCACTTTTCAAAGGATGGATGTTCTCAATTAGATAGGTATGAATCAGAAGGGAATGTCTTATAGATCACCAATAACAACACAAAAATCTTTATTATTAGTAAGGATAAGTAGAACATAAGTCAGTTTTTGACTAAAACTCTCTAACTATTTTTAATAATGTCAGAACATGATGTTGTTTTTGGGGTCAAAAAAATCCGTAGGCGAAAAATAAAACAAAATATCGCAGACGAAAAATAATAAAAAATTATTATCTGCACTAGCATCTCAAAAAATCTGCTTTTAATAACGCATTGCCATTGCATTTACAAAAACCCTGATTTTAAAAAAATAAGTTAATTACTACAGTAAATAAAATCTAGGAAATTGTCATTTTCAGCATGTGATTAAATGAAATTGAATAAATAGGAAATGTGATATATTTTTTTAAACAATAAAGGCAAGATAATGTTCTTTTGGATGGTTTGCAAAACTAAAGTGCCTCATTCAATGAAACAGTTAAAATGTATAAAAATATAATTTAACTTGCAAGAGCACGTGGTGCTTGATCGATGTAGAAACGATGTTCAGGCATGATTCAGTGAAATATGCATAGCAGATTTCATTTTAATCTTTTTTTATTGTTTTTGTTTAAAAGACCGATTATTTACTTTTCTAAATTTGGGTTTGTTTAGTTTCTACAATTATTATATCAGAGCATATAGATGTTTCTTTAAATTAAATTAAAGAAAACGAAACCAGATGTAGCAGGACAATAACTGGAAGTCAGTTTTTTTCACCCGTTTTAATGCTGTTAATATTCACCGACTCAAATTCACTTTTCTCTTGAGAAATGTGAATGTGTTGGGCATGTTTAAAACCGAGTTTGCCCTCACTTGAGAGATTTGAAAAAGTCTATTAAAGGTCTCAGAGGAAAAGGAAAGCTTACAGACAATGTCATAAATAAATTGCAAAACTATTATGGCAATGCCATAGGATCCAATGTCGGTAATTTATTGCATATTTAAAGTGCAACACTTGCTGCATTTGCTCATGTTTGTTTCAGAACTTAAAAGTCAATTCATGTACAAGGCCCAAAGGGAAAGGGTTTTTGGTGCAAATACCAACATCTACTTTCAGAATACAAAAAACAGACTCAAATATAGAACTTCTAAAAACTTTTATGAATATTATTAAACCTACTTATATTAAATTATGTCAAACAATGTCGTCTGAAAAAATACCAGTACTTACGTATTATACCGCCCAATTTTATCGCCAAATTTGAAGTTGTCGCCAATGAGTTGCGAAACCACCTATTATGGCAATCCGGGAATGGTGTAATCTATTTATCTTTATCACCAAATTTAAATCCGTCACTAATGAGTTACTAATCTGTTGGCCATCGTCGGTTAAGACTGTATAATACGTGAGTACCAAAATACCTTCATCTGAAAACATACAATGCTAATGAAAGTTTGAACAATCTATAATGGACAATTATTCCCAAAAACATTTTTGTAGAGAAAATTTTTCGTTTAGGGGATAATATAGCTGTACTATTATTCAATGATAGTTTTTCTGGAATAATTGAAATTTTTAATGAACTGAATATTATTCTAGGTCATTACATGCTACAATACAGCAGTTCTGTACTACTCCTTTCCATTCGATTTGCATTCTCGATAACTAATAACAATGAACTAGGTCAACAACTTCATGTTTTAGAAATGTTTCTTATTTTTAACATGCCCAGTTGTGTACTCAAGAATCAGACAGCCAAGAAATTTATTTGTTTTTTTCTGCAGACGGAAAATAAAATAAATATTGTATTGAATAATAAGTCAAAGTCGATAAAACAGAATAAATCTTATTTATACTTCTACTTTATACATCAATCAATTTGAATGAATGCATTCATTGTGAACAAGAAAATCAATATCATCATTTTTTATTCTTTTTTTAATCTAATCTGTGTTAAATTTAAAACGATGTTAACAAAATTATTTCTTCTACGACAGCAAAGCGCTGAGTATCTGCTAGTAACTTACATAAAAAATTCATATACATGATTTGGTAATTTGTGTGCAATTTATTATTAACGAATCAATTATCAGGGAGAAATAACTTTTAGTCTTTAATGGGCACACTGTTTTAAAGAAAATTATTACCAATTTACATGATAATCATTCGAGCTGAAATTTCAAGCAATACTAAACAAATTTAGATTTCTAGCAAAAATTATTAGAATATATCAGTATTTCACGCGCAAATTTCAAACAGCTGTACATTTCTGAAACAAATTTATTAGAAGGACAAATATGCTGAATGTATCCTTTCATCTGACATCCAGTCGCAACTCGGACTCTTACTTTTCTCAGTCTAAATTAAGATTCAATAACTCGAAAGTCTCTTTATTGGATAAACGGCAGCTGAACTTTTAAGGCTTTTATTTATAATTCCCCATTATCCTAATAAATGACTTTCATCTTTTCGGGCGACTGAATCTTTACACGCCTTTTGTCTTTCCCGGTAACCGTTTCGCCCAAATTCATTTCTTCCTATTAATGTTCGCCGATGAGTCATTAATTCTCGTCTGCGAAGTGTCCGTTGCCACACTTTGGTAAACAATCATGGATAGTCACTCCCATCGTGGCTGCTTCTGCTGTCTTTTAGGGAAAGACAACTTCACTTCATTCGTGCCAAGACAAATGATAGCTACTACCGTTTTCGCCAGCAAACAAAAGAGCTATTGACTGGCCCCAGTGACTGCCGTAAGTATGTCTCCACTCTTTAACATTCATGTTCCAGTTGGCAGAAAATCTTCTGTTCAGATTATGGACGAGTTAACAGACTAACGACGGCGTTCTGTCGTTTAATGGGTCGTTATGTAGCGATTCAAGCGATGGATTATAACATCGAATTGATATTTCGTTCATTTCGGCTTAAAAAATAGCTTCGAATAATAATTATAAAACTCTTCTTCTCTAAAGTCTTTTCCATTAATATATAAAGTGATTTTATTAGATTTAATTCAAAATTTGAAAAAGACAGACGCTTCGAAATGGTTCTTGCAAATTTGAATCTTTTTCCTAAAATAAGAGTGAAAAGTAAAAAGATACGTAATTCATCAAACTTTTCATCATAACATTTAAAGACATTTCAGCCAGAAAAAAGAATACGCATGTACTAATTTTTCAAATGCTATAAATACTCAATCGACTTGGAGTATGTACCTTTGAAAACCCTGTTCGAGTCACAACAGAATTTCTACTTCAAAACTACTTTGAGTCATATCTAGATATATATTACGTTCAATACCCACATATATAGGTATATCATGTTATGATAGTGTCGGTGATTATAGCGGATTGCGCTAGACTCGAACTCCGAATCTAAAGGTTAGTAGGCGAGTAACATACCAATCAAGCAAAAGGGATCCTTCAGTTCCAAGGATGTTATCTGGTTTATATAGAACTCGCCACATACTCGCCCACCAGTGAGTCAGTGGATGGACGAGCGATTAATATGAGAGGTTTTGTTGGTGAGGTTAACAACTGTCGTATTTAATGCGCATCACCGTCTTTGAGTTGCCGATAGAGGGCGCCATGACAGTAAAAGAAGCTACGTGCGAAGGTTGCGTTTTATCCAAGGTTGGTCGCCGGGTTACCATTGTTGGTGTGCGTGGATTGCGCTAGTCCCGAACTCCGAGTCGTAGGGTTAGTAGCCGAGTAACATACTAATCAAGCAAAAGGGACCCTTAAGTTCGAAGGATGTTATCTGGCTTATATAGAATTCACATAAGTAGGTATATCATTCAGCATAATATAAGTAATATCAGTGTAAAACTGGACGGAACATAAATAATTTTTGTGTGCATAAAATTGAGTAAAGGTCGGATTTTGTTTATGAACTGCATTACACGATTGCACAAATACAGCAGCTTTAAAACGTGTTGAAATAAAATTTGAAACCGATTGACGATTATTGAAATGATTACCAAATTACTTATTATATAATCATATAAATGAACTACTCGTTCTGTTCAATTCTGACCAGTTTTTGGCGAACGAAATATATCCAATTTAATAGAAAGTCTTGCATTTAAAAAATAGGACACAGGAGCTTCAATTCTTGGTTTATTAAACCTTCCAAGCATATTTTAATTATTATTTTTAAAACGAATGTCTTTATCTTAAATTCATTTAAAAAATGAAGATTAAAACTCGTGTCTTTTATGCATTTCTTTCGCTTGATATTAGAAAATGTATTTTTTACAAAGAAACAACATAAAAATCAACGCCAACTGATAAAGGTAGACAAAGATCGAAAGAATCATCAGCCTGTGATATATTAATTCAATGTATTGATTTTCCTTCTTAATTCAGTGTAAAATATAATGTGAAAGCATGATGTATAATAATTTACAGTACTTACGTATTATACCGATTTCGCCAGTTTAGTAACTCATTGGCAATGGCTTCAAATTTGGCGATTAAGTTGGACGGTATAATACGTAAGTAGCCAATTCACTTTGAAAAAAAAAGCATCTTTATACATTTTATAATATTTTCTGTCTTGCTGAATCATTGAAAAATCGATTGAATTCGAAATATTGAAGAAAAAATTCAATGATCAATATATTTTTGTCAATACAGATGACTTTTAACAAAGGAGAGCCTACATCGATTTCATTCAAAAATAAAATATTGTTTGTACAAACGATAATAATTAAATTGCATTAGATGCTACAAAGAAATCAGGCAACTAGCAAAACTAGTTTTTCTAATTTGCAATGGCAGAAGGAAAAAGGAAAAGGAATTTTAATGACTACTCATTAATTTTTTTCCCTCTCTGAAATTATTAAGGCCAAACTTTTTAATGTACGTGAGTTGCGCACTGGAATGCCTGCACTTCCTCTAGTGAATTTCAGTTCGATAATGAGCATTTAACTCAAAAGGCAAATCATTCCCAGATGCACAATTAAAATGACCATGGTCATTAACTCTCTGTCTCCTTCAAATTGTGTCTCAACATTTCCAACCTCTCCCACACAGTCTCGGCTACAGTTAGTCAAAAGATAAAGAGACTGAATTTAAACCTCGAAAAGACTCTTTCAGTAACATTAGGTGTTTCTTGGGAGAATAATAATGCAAAAGAAGGCTACTTTGGATTTAGGAAATGTTGTTTAAAACGCAATAAATCCACATTATATACAGCAGTGCTGGAAAATCACTTTTGTAGTCCTTCCAATTAGGGAGGGAAACTTCTCGTAATTGTTTGAGTAATAGGAATAAAAGACACGCCAGAGAAAAGTTAATGTGTGTGTACAATCTCATACAACCAATTTATCCTAAGTAATGAAGAAAAACGAATATTATTTTGGTAGAAAGTTGCCTTATTGAATAAAAGGCTTATAATGTTGCATAATACTTTATATTATTATACTAAATAAATCATAAAATACAAATAACATGTTGCAACTTTTTAATCATATAGTATTATTTGATTTAAAAAAAGAATATATTAGATAGGGAGATATAGGAAGACATTTTATTAATAATTTGATTTTTTTCAGTGAATGTTGAATATATTTCGATGTTCTTTTCTATATCCACAAGTATGGCGGTGTTTTTAATAATTTATGTGGTAAAGAACACGAAACTATTTTTCTAATACATTAAATGAAATTAATTTATATTTTAGTTTGAAATAATTGAGAGGCAAAAAAAAATTATTATGAAAATTCAAAAAAAAGTCTGATGACATTTGCATTCTGCTTTTATCTCACGATCAGAAATTCTATTAAAAATTATTTTTATCTTTTAAAAACTTATTGAACTCTTCCCATTTATAAAGTTTCTTCAAAAAAAAACACCACTTGACTTCAAATTTTAAGTAATTATTATTTCCACACAAATTTGAAAAATAGAGACAGAAAAAAAATGTTTTAACCTCAATGTAACACCATAAATTTATTTCATATAGGAATAAACATAAAAAATACTGGATATTGTAAAGAAAAAATTTAAAATGTTTATTATGTGTTTTAATGAAGCCTTTCAAAATGGGAAGGCTATTTTTAGCTAATTATACTAAAGAAGAGATAGGAAACTGGCATTGTTGCAACGGTCGAGTGATTCCTGATACACATTAGGAGACAGGAAATGAGAACGATCCTACTGATTTAATCGCAGATTTAAGCAATTATATGCTAAAATATTCCTGACCAGATCTTTTTTTTATTGAATGGTAGACAAATTTAAAAAAATTATTTCTTACATTAATGTTAATTTTATCCAACAATCTTTAGATAACAGCTCCGAATCAGTTCAAAATAGGGCATCAATGATTAGAATTTGAAAGAAAAAAAAGATGGAAAAACTGTCCATAAAATTATCTCAATTTTGAAGATAAAAGAGTATCATGTGTATTGACAAGTGCATCATTATTTTTTAACTCACTGATATTTAAATAATAACTTTGAAATGCGTTAAGAAATTTTGCTTGTTGAAGTAATTTTTCTCAGATTACAGGTATACAAAAATCATCCTTAGTCATTTGAGTTACAAAGCGTACACAATTTTTTATAACGTAATGACTTCAGATTTTCTATTTGCTTTACTTTTACCCTCTATTTGTTCCAATACATTTTTCTCTCGAATGTAATAATTCTGTCCCTGAGACACAATTTGAATTTTTGATATCAGACCTCTGATTTTAGCACAGTCATTCAAATTCAAAAATACAAAAAGAAGAGAAATAAACAAGGAATTTCACAATAATCCTTTTATCTGTAATGATGTTCAACAACCAAACTGCTTTTTAAAATTGCCAATTCCGAAAAAGAAAATCCAGTAATCTTATTCGTGCATTTAAATTTGACACAATACTTTCAATTTCTAGCTTCAAAAACATAACTCGAAAAAATAAATCAATTATTTCAAACTTACTCAAAAAACAAAAATATTAATTGCTACTAAGCTACTTTTATTCAGTAATAAGTAGATAAATATAGAAAGATTTTAAAAGAGAAATAAAAATTTTGAATTCAAAATGCAAATTCATGAAGCTTTAATGAAGAGATTTAATGCTCCTTAAGTAGAAAAAATCTAAGATAAATTTTAGAAATATGTTACTTAAAATTATTCTGTAGTAAAAATATTTAAACATTCCAAGCCCAAAATCAAACAAAAAAGTTTCTAAATTAAAAAGTTTTATGAAGTTTTTTTTTTCCTTCAAAGTCAAAACGGATTATTCAAGATTCGAAAAATATTTTAAACTTAAGTACTCCATTTCCGGCTTGTGCAGTGAAAGTCTATGAAAGCCAATCTACGAAAAAAGAAATAACTTTCGAAAAAAAAAAATTTTTTGAAAAACAATTCATAAAAATCTTCTAATCAAGTGTTATGAAGTAGATATGAAATACGAGAAAAAGAAGTACTACTTTTAAAATCATTTCTTAGGAAAATAAATAAATAAATATAAACAATTGATCTGTACTTACTCTCCTGAATATTTGGTCTTCTTTTGTATGGAATATCTGAAAAGAAAAGAAAAATAAACATCAATATAAACAACTTTCGAAATACATTACGGAAAATACATTAGCGGAAAATTTATTTTATTTATTTTCTTTTTAAACATGTTTCGGAGATATATCTGATGTCCTTTTTTTAAATACATATTTATATATACATTTAATAACACGGTAAAACTTCTAGAGCATTCAACAATGAATTTATTGAAGTGGAAAAAAACTAAGACACTTTACTTCCTTTCTTCTAGACGAAAAATTCATTTATTGTCTTCTTAAAGTAATTCTAGACGGCATCGACTTTCTGCATTGATTCGAAATGCTGTTTTTAAGTTGAAGAAGAAGAGACTCTTATTATGCAAGTTTTCTTTGCACTTAGCACTGATTCTACGCGTTCCCATGGCAACTTAATTGCATCTCGTTCATAGAAACGAAAGCTGAAATCGCTTTCGTGTTAAAATCAGCAGAATAATACTTACAGAAATACGTTTTTGCTACAACAAAAGCTCGGTGAAAGTTCTGAAACATGTTAATAAAATAAAACGTTATCAAGTTACGTAGCCCAGTGTGAAGGAAAAGATAAAAAAAATAGTACTGTTTAATTTTAGATCTTTCTTGAATAAGTTATCTTGGAGGATTAATGTTAATTTGATGCTCGACCAGCTCAGGACATGGCCTTTGAAGAAAATAACAAGTTGAATTAACGCTTAAATGAGCAAATAGCTTTGAAAAATTTTACATTTTTCCGTTTCATCAATATCGTAAAGAATATTATTACAGGAAATATAAGCATTTGAATTCTTCGAATCAAGGCACTTAAGAAATATATGTTGTTATGAAGTTTTACGGAATCATAACTTTTCTTTTATTATCTATAATTTAATTGCTATTCGTAATTCTTGAATTATTTATTTTTTGTCACGTTTGTAATAGTTTATAAGTATTAAAAAAACTCTGACACAGCCATTTGAGATTGATACTTAACACTAACTTTACGCTTGGAATTCGATAACAGAAGATCCATTTAAAAATAGCGAATGAGATTTTTCACAAATTAGATAGTGTCTGTGTAAATGCATATAGTTTACTTTTTTTAATTGTGAGATATTTAAAATTTTTAAATATATTGTTTGATCATGAAATTAAATACATTCATATAACATAAATTCAACCAATCCACATTTTAAAACTAATTGATAATTTCTTAATTACTTTATATTTCATTTTAAATTCATGTTTAGTAGTAATCAATCTTCTTCACGCTTTCTTTGATCTAATTTTGAGAACTTTAACTGTCCAAAGTAAAAATGTAACATTATTTAAAAATTAAGCGATGGAAGAAAATTCTTACTCAACTATATTTCAATGTAATCTTCTCTTAAAGGTATGAAAGCTATGATTAAAAATTTTAAAAACTGTTATATAATAGTTTTTTTCCCTTAATCATAACAAAGGTGAATAAAATTATAAAATTTAAAATAACTCCCCTTATTATAAACATGTAATGATTTCAATTTATCTATTCTAAAAATAATTATTTACTTATCACTATAATTCATGCTTCACTTTAATTTCTGAGTTTCGGATTCTCTTATTTTCTCACATTCAATTTGACTATGGGCTGAACCTGAAAATGCTTTCTCTAAAAATTAAATTCTAAAGCTACGAAAGCTCAAAATACTTCCTAATACTTCTTTTACTGATTTTTATCTGTCGCTTATTCCTGCTTCTCCCGCTCTTATATAGTTCTCGTAAATAAATCTTGATAATGGATTAATTTTTTTAAATTTTTTAATGTAATATCGTGTAGGTTAAAATTCATTTTAATGAATTTCACGTCTGTTTCTTTTTAAACCAAACGTATGTATATGGTCTTGAATTCTTATATTGGTCTTCTAATATTTGCTTATTTATTATTGTATATAGTTTCCTTTTTTATTTTATTTTTTATTTCTTCTTTCTAAAATTTTAATATTGTGAATCGTTTCTATGATTGTCGTTTTTTTTATATAATTGTCATTTGTTTTTATATTCTTAAAATATGAAGCACCTTTTATACTTTGGGACGTGGAATTTTTCGGGTCATAGAAGGGTTAATTTTTTATAGAATAATCAAACCCTTTTCACAAAAAAATTCCAACTTTTATTGGTATTCCTGCCTGATGATGACCCTTGAGAAAGTCATCAGGACGGATTTCTTTTTCGTTTTTCTTTAGTTTATTTTCTATTTTCATTTTAGTTTTTATTCTCCTTTTTTTTACTTTATATATATATATATATATATATATATATATATATATATATATATATATATATATATATATATATATAATTGAAAATAAAATCTTTGGAACTTGAATCATTCTAAAAATAACGAGACATGCCCAAGAATTATGCTTATTTTCCAAGAACGAACATTGTTTAAAATATTGTCGGCATAATGATAAACTTGATCAATTTGGAGGGAAAAGATAAAGAACTTAATATTTTCTTTTTGTTTTAAAATGCTGCATTTTCTAATATTTTTATTATGTACAGTATACTGACAAACCATTTCCCTCTTACCAAGATGCCATTTTGAATTTTAAAAAAGATACACACATAAAAGATACATTAACTCATTTTTTATTGAATTCATTAATTTTGACAGAAAAAAAGATGTCATCCCTTAATACGATTCTCTAATTGTCAAAAGAACTTTTGATATAAAGATTTGTTTTGAATAAAATATGCCTTCGCTACTGTTTAAAATAGAATTTTAAGATCAAATGTAAATTATTATCACCTTACAAATCAGCTGTTCCAATAACACTAAACTAAAAAGCATAAAAAGTTTAAATGGGTCCTTATATTACAAGGTAAACAAAAAAAGTTATTGCCGTTTGCGCATTTCCATTGAAAGAAGTGAGAATAAGTATACAAATTCGTGTATATGACGTGATTGAGAAACCGTCAGTCGAGAGTAGGAATATCAATTGTTATAAACGCAGGTTCACTGCTCACAATCATCCATCGGAACTCGTACAGTAGAGAAGCGAAATGGACGTATCGAAGCATCTCGTTCGGGGTTTTTTACTTTACGACTTCAAAGTGGGCTTATCAGCGGCTGCATCAACTCGTCGAATATGTTAAACATTTGAGGATAGTGCTGTCAATGAACGTACGGCAAGGCAATGGATTCAAAAAATTAGGTGGGAGACTTGTACCTCTGTAATAAAGCTCAAACAAGACAGCCACAGGCCTTGGATGATGAAGTTCTGCAGACGGCCATTGTGGAGGACAGTATTCAAACTTTTGGTTAACTTATCAGGCAATTTAAAACTTCCAGTGAAACGGTTAGACTTCATCTGAACCGCTTAGGTAAGGCATACAGGATGAGCAAGTGGGTTCCTCACACGCTGTTGGAAGTCCATAAGCAACAACGAGTTGCTACCAACGGGCCAAACGGTCACTGCGGACCTGTACTCGCAGCAATTGGAACGTGTACAACAGGTATTGCGCCAGAAGGAGCCAACATTGGTTAATCGAAAGTGTTTGCTGTAATTGCATAATAACGCGAGGCCGCATGTCGCTCGGGTGGCCAGGAATCCAATACAGCGGCTTGGTGGGCAGACTTTGTGCCATCCTATTTACTCACCTGACCTTGCACCACCAAATTACCATCTCTTCCATTCACTGGACAATCATCTTCCTGGTAAATTCTTCACCAATGAAGCAGACGTGCGCCAAGCTCTCACGAACTTCTTTGTGTTCCACACACCTCGAGGTTTACCGCAAGGGGATTGAACAACAGGAGACTCGTTGGCAGAAGGTGCTGGATGCCGATGGTGATTACTCCGAGGACTAACAATAGGTTTCGCTGTTTGTATATCATGTTCTTTTGGGTCATTAAAAACAGCAAGAACTTTTTTTTACCTTGTACTATTAAAGCACTGCAGAAAAAAATGTAATTTCTAAAACGAATTTTTAATAATGAATTTGAATGAAATATTACTGATTGAATAATATCTGGAATTAATTTTTAAAAAATAACAAAATAATCAAAAATTCATGCGAAGTGACAAATTTACTTTACTATTTAGTGAAACGGTGCATTAATCAACAATTTATGCCCAGTATCGCTTCAGTTATTTCTATACTAGATAAAGATGACTTTAAACAATGTATCATATCGATAAAAAAGGTACAATAAGCATTTAAGTACATATTAAATTTTCACACAATTGAATATCATATCAATTCAAACCCATTTTAATCTTTATCCGGAACAAAGAAAATACATCAAATAATATTCAGAAATTTTAATTTCGATTGCCCCTTTTGAATCCCTTTTAATGACGTGGGTTAAGAAATAATAGGAGGAAATGAGAAAAAAAAGCAATTTCTGGTCCACTGATCTGTAGTAACGCATTAAATCGAAGATCATATATTTATACTTAGAATTGTGTGCATTGCCCTGAAATGAATCCAAGCACGTTTATTATTAAAACGAGAATATGGAACATCTTTAGAAAGATTGATGCAGATATTAAAAATAAAAATAATGAAAATGGAAACTAAGTCGTGGTTTAGTAAAATAATAATTCTTAATTCATTTTCCATTGATTTTTTTTCTTCTTTTTAAAGAATGGAATTATGGTGAAAATAATTACAATTGAATCCATTCTTTATTTTTCAAAATAGTAGCTTTTAAGCAATAAAAGAATTTGTTACAGTTTCTCTGCTCGTAAGCTAAAACAGAGATTTTTCTTTACCATTTCAAATGAATCAAAATCCAATTTTGATGAAACGTATCTGGTGTGTAGTATTAAAATTCTCAATCGTGATATTCGAGTTCCTAGAGAGGTAAAATCGCACATAATTTTAAAATGCAAGCGATTTGGATTCTGCAGTGATATGAAAATCTTTTTTTTTTGTCACGTTTCACTTTATATTCAGTTTTACTGACACGATATTCAGATTTATGTTTCAGAGTTAATTATGTAGAAAGAACATTCAGAAGCTGTGATTTAAAAAAATAATATGTAAGAAGAAAAATTCAGTTAAATAAGCTGTAATAATTCAGAAAAGTAAAACCAAAAGCTAAAGATCTAGACAGAATGTATATACTTTTTAAAAAAATGTCTATTTTTCCTTTCATTGCTATAATGCTACAGCAGCAGAAAAAGAATATAATAATACTTTAATAAAATTTTAGGAAATAGAAATCATTTTTTAATTTAAATTAAGTTAAATTATGTCTAAAGTTGAACTTATGTGCTGGATTGCTATTTTAAAATACCTAAGAATTCACAAAGGTTACTTTTTTAAATAATGATATCTAAAATAATACTTTTCTACTTTCAAATAACATTTAGGGAAATTTAAATTAAAAAAATATAATTTAAACTTTAATGTTTTTTTTATATATTTTAATAAACCCCTTTAAATAAACTTTTAGACTTTCTCAAAGACGTGGCCAAGAGATCAAAATACAAATGCTTCATTTTATTTTTCATCCTTTTAAAATTATTTCTGCCATTGGGAAAGGATTTTAAAAAAGTATAGTTAATAATGCCATAAACAGGTTTTTTTTTCCTAAGAGCAAAGTGTCATGAATGAAATCCACACATGTTTTTAGCCTTTATATAAGCTTATAAATCCATTATTTCAAGATTCTAATGAGTGAAACAAAGAAACATTTATTTAAGAAAATTTTGAGAAATTTTGCAATCGAAGTTAAATATACTAGGGTGTTTGTTTAAAAGCAGTGGATTTTTGAATACAGATGCAGTTCAATGCATTTCAAAGATATAGAGTATTATTTTTTTATTAAATTACATCTTTGAAATAAGCTACTTTCTCTCATATGAAAGCATGAAATGAAAAAAGAGCGTACTATTAAATATTTTTTCGTATCATTTCTACTTTTTTTAAAGGGCTGACCAAATTTTTATATTATACCGTAAATCAAAGTTGTATTTTGAAAAAAAATATCTTTATATATTAAAAATAAAAAAAAATGTTATCAATAAATGGGTTCCAATCTATAATATCGTTTCTTTGGGTAATTAATGCCCTTGTAAATAAGATTGCTTTACAAATGTCTTTAAAAGATACTTAATGAGAACAAGGAAAATGATACCAGAAAATACTAATAATGGCTCTCGAAAACACTGAAATTTCGGCATTATCACTTTTTTGGCCACAAGAACCGAGCTGTTTCTGGAAACTTCTATACCTTGTCAAAGAAACCATATAATCGGAGTTAGAAATAAAAGAATCAGTCAAATAAAATTTCTTTCTAGAGTGTTAATGGAGAAGCGATTTCTCTTAATACTTAAGTTTATTAAAGTTATTAAATTAATGATTAGATATTTGTGAGCATTATGTTGATTACTGATTCCTTAGTGCGCATTTCATCTGTGTTCTGCAACTTATGTTTTCTCAAGTTAATAAAATGCATGATTTATTATTCTACTTTTTAAGGGTTACTCACCGGATGAATTTTCTTTAACAATATAAACACCTTTCTAGGTTTTTCGAAATCGCTGTCTAATGATTTATCCACATAATTTTTAAATTGCTGTTCTTTTTAAATTTTTCAAGCATATATACGGATTTCAATGTGTTTCTGGTGAATTTTTATAAGGTCGTGCTGAAATGCCACTTTAAAATTTAGAATTCCTCAAGATTGTTTTTTTTATGTCTTTTCAATATTAACAATTTTAAATTTACCTGGGACTTTGAAAATTTCTTCAACTTCAATATTTAATTTAATCCATTCGCTGCTAAACCTAAATTGTATGAGGTTATTCTCATTGTCATTTCAGTTTTGAGTGTTATTGTTTAGCTTTTTATTATTTCAAAATAAATACACATATTGTGCCATAAATAATCATTTACATGTATAAAATTCAAACACGAGTATACTCGTGGTCGGCAATGGGAATAACCTCATACATTTTAGGAATGAAAGCGAATGGGTTAAATTAAGTAGAATTTTTGTAAAAACAATATATTTGTAGCTTTTTTTCAAGCTTTTTACACTTGTATATTTATGTTTTTGTCCATACAGAAATTACAAGTTATAAAATATTGAAAGTATCACGAGTATATTCGTGCTGACAATGGGTTACACCCTGCCAACCACGAGCATATTCGTGCTTGGCAGCGAATGGGTTAACTACATCTGAGACTGTATTTCAAGATAAGTTTGCTGAAATATTTTTCATACTCATACAGTTTGAAATTTCAGAATTATATATTGGATATTGTTTTGACTGCTTTTCAGCTGTTTAGCGACTCTTAATTGTTTTTTTCTTTTCACAGGAAATCAGAAAAACATTTGTAACTACTTACCTTCAAAAATATGATGCTTATATTTTTATGAGTCGCCTTCAACAACCAGCTAATTCCTTTAAAATCAGTATTTCTGTGACAACATTTTTAAAGCTTGCTATATGAAATAACTAATTATAATAAATGGCCTCTTTAAGTATATGAGTTTCTTGAAATAATGCATTTTATAAATAAAATACCCCACAAATTCAATAACGCACTTTGTGACTCTTTTGTTTTAGAATCAAATTATTTGTAGTAAGCTTTTACTGTGGAATTTCGAGAAAATAGAATGCCTAAATTAGATATTGCCTTATTTATAACGCAGCAAAAGTTGTTAATCCACGATACGTTTTGTAAAGTCAGCAAACTTTAAAATACGCCATAAGTTTGACAATTATCTAAATTGATAAAAACATATTAAAATAAACATGTAGAGTTTCTATTGAGTCTATGGAATTGCTGTTGCTTTAAATTCTGAAGGTTGACTTGCAAAAAGATATGAGACAGAGAAAAAGATATGCGTATCCTTTATTATTAGAGCTGAACTAAATCAACATGACTTTTTTTATATAAAAATAGAATCCTGCAAATACTATTACGAATCATAATCTTAATCTATTACGAATCATATTTATTTGGTTGTGCTTTTAAAAAGGATAATTACTATTCGTTAGAGTGAAGACACAAAGTTGATATTTTTTATTCCTGTATACTAATTATCGTTCTGATAAATTTCAGTTTTTTTTTTAAAGTTTTGCTTTATGGAGAAAATTATTTTTCTACTACTTATCGTTTCTTTATAATTCATCTGTCCTTAATTTTACATTGCTGTGCTTTAATAGTTAATGTTGTAAATAGGGGGACATACAATTAGGAGTAAATGAACTACCGGAAGCGCATTTAATGAAACTTCTATCTTTAATTAATAAATAAAAGATTATACTAATTAAAATGACTTTTGATAATAGACGCTATATATTGGTTGAAAAAATATTTAAAGTACGTATGTAACTTTTTGATTTATATGCAAAGACATATTTAATGAAAAATATAAGGAAATAAACAAAATATTTTCTTCAGAAATAGAAGGTGAGTTTTGCGTATTAAGAGTAAATTTCATTTTTCAAACATTAGTGCTTATAATGCTAGTAAAGAAATAAAGCATATTTATTACAATTTATAAAATTATAACATGTATTATAATATTAAAATTATTTGTATTTTGTCTGTGACCCATCCGAGGTCAAATAAATAACCAACAACGAATCCTTCGCGCTTAGAAATATTGATGAGAAGTCTTGGTACTTGTAGACGAGTTCTCGATTTTCAAACACATCCCCCTTCATATCCCCTACGACGAATCATTCCTCCAAAGTAGATGATTGTTGCATGAACAGCTGATGGTTATTTTGTAGATATTTAATAGGCCCATATTATTACTACAGTCGTACCATTCAAGAAGCAAAAGAAATAATTGAATATTATGAAGTTTCTGAAACGCATCGAAAATATACATAAAACAGAAAATAAAAACTTTCCTTGAGCTATATTCCAAAAGTTCTGATGTATGTTTTTTAGTCAAAATTCAAAAATAAATGGGAATAGCAAAACGAAATGTAAATTAAGTTATCCTTCCATAGAATTCGTATTCAAAATGAAATAAAGAGACAGCTTTCATTTAAATTTTCTCAAGATGAATCAAAAATTTTTAATTCCTTAATCCGAAGCGAGAATTAATTAGTAGAATAATTAACTCGGAAAGTTTTTATAATAATTCACGGAATGTATTTTGAAATGAAATTTTATCTTAAAGAAAAAATTGCCATCTATAAATGATGATTAATCAGAAATTAATGTTCCTAAGATTCTAGAAACTATTTTTCATAGTGATTTTAAAGACACTAGAAATTAATAATTTTGATGTGTGAACACAGAATATAAAGTGAACAAATACAGAATTTCATCTTCAGTTGTATTTGTAAGAGAACAAAATATCGCATTCAATTCGGAACACAGATGACTCTAAAAACCCGGAAAGAACTATAAAATCAGAGATAAATTATTATAATAAAAATTAGTATTGTAGCGTATAGTTAGCAGTAGTGCGTTGTAACACACAAAAAAACACTAGGCATTAAACACAAAAGCAAAATCGAGCAAATGCAGAATTTCATATTCAGTTGTATTTGTAAGAGATCAAAATATCGCATTCAATTAGGAACACAGATGACTCTAAAAGCCCAGGCAAAACTATTAAATCAGAGATATATTAAAGTAATACAAATTAGTATTGTAACGCATAGTTAGCATTAGTGCGTTGTAACATACGCACACATAAAACGAGACACTGAACAAGGAATTTTTCAATGGAAATGGCTGCAGAATGCTTCTTTGTAGTAATATCCTTTTATGCATTATTTTTGTATCTTTTTTAAATTACATTAAATGCAATAAAAATGCATCAACAGATAGAGGACATGTTTAAAACCGAATCAATTTCAATTTTCTGAAAATAAAAATTATGGTTGAACAGGGTACTAGAAAGAAATGATTACAGAACTTAATGTAGAGCCATATATAGTAATAAAGCATGAACCATTATTAAAACACTCTAAAAGAAGAATAGAAACACTTTTTTTTCAATAAACTTATTGAATTTAGTTGGCACAGAGTAAGGAAAAATGAAAAACTAAAATTTCTCGAATTTTATGTTTCTTCTCTACTGCGATCGATACTACTACTTATGATAATTTGCCTCATTATTTATAAATTTCTGGGAGCTGTAAAATGCAATACTTCTGAAGAAACTACGATTTCTGTTTCTGGGCTTTAATCTGGGGAAACTTATTAATTTTCACAATTATTTCTGATAATTCTTGCCACAGGGTAGTTGGGAGTAGGATTCTAATATATGTAATTATATTTTAAACTTTAATTTAAAATGTAATTAATTCCCAAAGTTTTGGTTTAAGTTAGCTCATTGTAACTTCCTAGTAAAATGTTATTTCCTGATCCATTCCACTTTTAAAATTTAATAAATCAAATGAAGTACTATAAAGATAATGCGTAATTGAGGCCACGTCCTCAGTGAGTGGTTAATAAATCACTTATATAGCTACATTCTTTTAAAAGAATCCTTCTTTTCCCATGTCGAAAGATTAACATAAAGTCAATATGTATAAGAATGCGTCTTGTATTCCTCTACACGTGTGTGATTTATGAAAATATCAAAGTGTATAAGACCCGGGATAAATGTTTCATCCCTTTTATCTTTTTTCATCTTGAAAACCTTTTGTTTTTGTGCTGCGTGCGCACTGAAATGTAATAAAAACGAAAATGGAAATTATACAAGTGTTTTCTTCATAATGTTGGGCCACGATTCTGCAAACTGCTTTCAATTTAAAAATTAATATGGATGACATATGCACATTTAGTAGGTTGGAATAACTTTTTTTATAAGAGTCAGCAATTTCAAACCTAGAAATGCATTGTGCAATCCCAAAATTAATTCTTATTTTTATGTTAAATTTTATATTCTGTGTGTGCGTGCGTGTGTGTGGGATTCTTTCTAAAAATGAAGATGGTTACTGATAAAAATGTGAAGTCATTCAACCTTAAAAAGGAGGAAAAAATTAAATCACTGACAAGGAAGGTGAAAATTAAGTACTAAAGTACTAATAGAGGAATCTAAAGATAATAATTATGATTCTTTTGATAAAGGAAACAACATATCTCGAATAAAATTATGGATGACGTTTCACGAAAATATGTATAATATGCTAGCAAACAATGAAGGTGTAAGTATGGAGATTCTTTATTTGAACATCTGTAGGATTGAGGTATTGATATTGTAGTGGATGTAACAAGTGTAAGGATTAGCAGTCCTAATGATGGAAAATTAGTTTGAGATTTTCAAGAGTCATATTAAATTTGTACTTTCACATTTTATCATTAAAACAAATGAGAAAACCGAGGATTATTTTTTTTTCAGATAGAGTGAATATCATATAAAAATTATTGGAAACATGTATTGATAATTGTACTTGAAATTACAGTTCTACTTTCTGTTAATTCATAAAAAATATTCTGCTACAATTCGTAAAAAGTATCAGTATTTTAATGTGTTTTTTTTTATTGTACTTATTTCTTTCAAGTCTGTTATAATATTCAGTTATTTCTGTTTTTCTAATACTTTTTCCGTAACGTTTCCGATTAAAATATATAATTATGAGATAATATAGCCTAAATGGATTAAACAGTTTGATATAAAATTTATATGATGTATTAGCGCCCCCAAAAAAGTAGTTAAGCTGAAAAAAAGTTAAAAGATAAATAGTTTTCAAAACTTTCTAGCAAGTAATGAAACAGACATTGAAATTATCATTACCTCAAAAATATTCTCAAATAATTCATGATTGCAATCAAAAACTGAAACTCTTATATTCAATTACTTTGCAAATTCTGTAGTAATTGGGACGTTTGTGTAAGTAAAAAAAAGTTAATTAATAAATTATTTTTACGAAGTAGAAAGAACATTTCTTTAAAAAAAGAACTAAGATAACATGATTGTCCATTTAAAAAATATAAATTTATTCTTAATCTCATATTGTCATTTTAAATTTATTAAAAAAATGATTGTCTTCAAAATTCTTTCCCAATTATACTAACTGACTATAACATTGTTTTTTTTTTATTTAAAAGAAATTCATACAAACCTCCATGAATTTAAACATCATTACACGCGTCGTTACAGCAATTTCAAACAAATTACTTTATTCCTACATGTAAAGTTATCTTTCTAGGAATAATTTAGAAGTAAAAGAACGAGTTCGAATGTTGATGATTTTGATGATCCCACAATCCGCCTCGTTACAAATTCTTTCCGATTCCTTATTATTATTCTTTATTCACTTCCTTTGGTGCACTTTCAGAACAGACAATCCGGACAAATTGTCTGCATAAAAGCGCAGTTCAAGTAAAAGGGGACGGAAAAATGGATTCCTTCATCATTAAAAAAAATGCCTTCGATTCCTTCCAATGTGTCTTTTTCCTTCAACCTAGGCAAGGTCATTAATCTGACGAATGAAAATAAATGAGTGTGGAGTCATTATGAATCGCAGTAGGAAACTCCCACCGTTGATTGTGTCTCGGTCTGTCATAATTTAATTTTTAACCGAAATTCAATTTGGATAATTTAACTTCATTTCGTTGCATTAAAAGTCCTATTATTTTATGACAATTATTCTAGGTTGAAGAGGATGAATGCCTTTCTGTCCCCAAATATTTTGATGGATTCATTCCCCGACGATTATTTATAATCTACAGAAAAAAACTAATAACAAATTTGAATGCTTTTTTTTAAATATACATATGTGTATTTTCAACTAATTGTGCTAGTTAGTGTGATAGTATTTCAATATAGATAAAGACGCATTTGGGTGTAATTCAGTAATTTCATTTACATCCATCCTTTTTGTAGATCTAGCACCTTAAATTAGAATGGAACAGGAGAGAAAGAAATAACATTCATTAAGCAAATAAGGAAACAACATAAATAAGGCCAGTAAGGAGACAGCATCCATATGAGGTAAATGACAAAAAAAATTAGAAGTTTTAAAAAGCTTATTCAAGAATTTTTTTAAAAAAATGTATAGTTAATTGATTCGAAGTACAATCATCATTTATGGCTGGAAAGTTTTACCACACCAGTTTCTTAGTAAAAATTATAGGAGGAAGATTCCGAAATAAAAATTTATAATCAAAAGATTACCAATTTACGAAATTTCTGAAGCTTTCAAGAAATTTAATGGTTAATGACTTTAATCATATAAGAGATGACATTTCATATTCTTAGCCCCTTAACTGGTTTATTTTCCTTATTATCTAATAAGATGATACCTTCTATTTTACGAATATTTTTTATTTTGATTCAAATGAAAATCCATGGAATACTTGGCTTATCTACGTATTCGAATTCATTTTACTATTGAATTATAATTATTATGAATGATTTTTTTGTTTACAACTTTCAAAATTCGATAAGTCGATGCACGTACGGCGTACGAGCAAACCGGTTAAGGGGTTAAATCATATATCATATGGCAATCATATAAGAGATCGTAGAATTTTAGAACGATTTAAAGGAAACTAAAAGAAAGTATATCTAGGAATATTAAAAAGCTCTAAAACAAAACTGGTAAAACGAAATAGAATGTCATAAATTGAAAACTGAGTACTCAGCTTAACCAATGGTTGCATCAATATCAAGGGCTTCATAAACGTGTTTTATGACCAAATGAATTAATGATATAAAGCTAGAACAAACATCTAAATTATATTTATCATTAAAATCGGCAGATGATTTTCATCAAAACATTTCAAAACTCGATCCGCATAATGTACGTATCTTGATTTATGACATTTTAAAAGTACCCAGATAAAAATAAATCATTTATAGATATTAAAACTCAAATGTCTTTAAATGATCTTTACAGGAATTCTTAATGAAACCAACAGCACATTTCTAAAACCATAATTAGTCACAAAAGGAATATTATAATTAAAATAGACAAAACGACACTAAGCATAGCTTCACAATGGTAGGATAACGTTATTAGAATGGTTAAAAAGCTAAGATACAAAGACTACATCCATTAATCCTTTCCCATATAATTATTATGGTTTGACAGAAATAAATCAATAATAAAAATTGTTATATGAAGTGATATTGGAATTAATAAAGAATATTCAATCAAAAGACTTGGAAATGTGTCTGTCAACGAAAATAACAAATCCTCTTTTTTAAACAATTACATTATTCGAAACAGGTTATCAATGGTTAGCACATAGAACTTTCCAGATTTAGCTCCAGCGGATTTCTTCATTTTCGTAAAGTTTCAGACGCAATATAAAAATTGTTATTTACAGATAAGATTTAACATGAATTACTGAAATACCCAAATTTGGTCGAATAAAATCCCTTCAATTCAACCCATATTTAATAATGAAAATTAATTAATCTAATGATAAGACAATGGTAAAAAGATTTTCATCGTCAATAAAAATATTTTCACCTTCTATAATAATAAATATTTTCAATGAAACTGGTCAATATGAAATAAAAAGTTAAATTTCAGTTAAAATGAATTATAAATCTAGTATATTACAAAATTAAATTTAAATTAATATATTTACTTCATTCTGGAAGTAAATACCACAGCGTAATAAACTGATGAATCTTCTGTAAGCCTCCTTATTTATTTTTACGAAATTGTAATCTTCATCAGTATGACTTCACATCAACATCAACAACAAATGATGTATTGAATACAATACCTTTGAATAATTAAATGCAAACTTTCATAATTTTTTATTCCTTATCAATAATTTGGGAAAATATAAGAGCTATAACAATAAAAGAAAAATGTTTTTCAATCTCAGAAAAAAAATTTGGGAAAAAAAATCCCTTCAAAATTTTTCACAATTAAAAATTTTGAGAGAAATTTTAAGAAGTTAGTAATTCATTTTAAAGCATACAAGCGTAAAACTATGAAGATCATGATAAAGCCTGAAGAAAATCTAAACTAAGATTCGTCAAACAGAATGTATTTAAATTTTGTAAACAATCTTTGTTCAATAACAAAGTTTTATTAAAATTCGTTCACAGGAGCTTTATGAAGAATTTAATTTCCATTTAAACGTTATGTGCTTCACCTTTCTGTATATTATTAAATTTTAGGACTCAAAATAAATAGCTTTATAATTAATTACGTTCAAGTCTAGTTTGCAAATTAATTTTTAATTAAAATATTGATTTTAAAGGAATACAATAACGAAATATTATTTTCAACATCCAAAGAACTGGTTTTAGTGATGGTATAGAGTTACGGCAAGAAAAGGAAAAATAACGAAGTTAAAATCACGCTAGAAAGGCTGAATGAAATTGGATGAAATTTAGCACAGACATAGATTATAGTCTGGAATAGAATATAGGCTACTATTTATTCCAGTTAACTGAGTCGTTATTTTTTTATTAATTAAAAACTAACTTTCTAATTAAAACTCTTTACGCCAAATCCAACGCCAAATGAGTAAGGCTCAACATGTTTTCAACCTGTTATTTTCCTGTTTATTTTCTTAGTGTTTAGTGTGTTTCTGTCAATTTTGTTGGTATCAGTGCATTTAAAATTAAACATTTTTAATTAATCGAACTTTCAGATTCATTCTGAAGTTCTTTTGAATTAAAATAAAAGTACATTTCCGTTATCCGAGAGCAAGCGAAAAATCGCCAAAGAAATTTGGCGAAATTCTATATTATTTGGCATTTTTTCACTTTAAAATCACTGTAAGAAATTTGGCTCAACCTCCTGGTCACATCAAATAATAATAATAATAATAATATATGATGCGTTGAGGCATGATATATCTAGTTTAGTTTTAGTTATATTTACATTCGATTTTATGATGGACCTTTGAATTTTGAGCAATGGTCAGAAGCAAACAATATCTGTACAAATACATTCACTATAAATTTAAGTTCCATAGTGATGAGAGACATTTAGGCCATGACGGATGCCATATATTACAAGCTAGATTACACGCATATTATTGCTTTGTTGGTTGTGTGGGGTTTACTAGCGCAAAAGCCATATTTGGCTATACTGCACCAAGCAAATGGTAACATTATAAAAGATTAAAAAAATAATCATTTGTTAAATTAATAGATAAGCGTTGAGATTAAATCGTAATAGTTGGATGCAAACAATGATTAGAGAACAAAATTTAAAACCTGTGCCATAACAATTTGAAGCAATGATGTTAATGTATATGAATTTAAAAGGAAAGTTAAACATAGACAGAATAATACAAATTTTCATATACAAGTAAAAAATCCAATAGCCTTTAAGAATTTAAATATAACTAGGGTAATATATTTCACTTACCAGGTCTTGTGATGTGAAAGAAGTCAAAGTAAAAAAAAAAAAAAGAACGATCAGAATTAAAAACAGGACATTCAATTAAAACATGATGAACAGTAAAAGGAACATGGCAGCTGCTGCACACATACCTGTGATACGGCGTCAACGGATTTCCAAGTGAAAACATCCAATTCCTAAACACTATATCGCAAGGTCACTTTATACTATTTAGATAAGGTAAAGGATGTGACTTGAATGATTGGTCTCAAGAAATCGCATTTTTCTCTTGTTTGAAATAAATTATATTTGAGTTCTGAAGGATCCAATATAAACAACCCTTGTTACACGCCTGTTCTATGATGTTACTGGGTTTCCAACTGAGCTATTTCATTCCCTAGGTACTATATCCCAAGGTCACTTTATATTATTTATATAAGGTAAAGGATGTGACTTGCATGATTGGACTCAAGAAATTGCTTCTTTCTCTTATTTGAAATAAATGATATCTGAGTACTGAAGGATCTAATGTACACAAACCTGGTAAGCTTTTTCTATATCGTTACTGTGTTTCCAACTGAGCCATTTCATTTCCAAGATACTATATTGCAAGATCATGATATCTTACTTCTGAAATATAGAGCACATTATGTGACTTTAATGATGGGCAACAAGAAATCCTCTTTATCTCTTTTTTGAGACAAATGATATCCGATTCCTGATAGATTTAATAAAAGCAGGCCTGCTTACACGTCTGTTCTCTGATGTTACCGCGTTTCTAACTGAGCCGTTCCATTCCCAATACATTATATTACAAGATCACTTTATCTTACTTCAGAAATATAGAGTACATTATGTGACTTCAATGATTGGTCAAAAGAAAACCCCTTTAACTCTTGTTTGAGGAGCAGAATAACTCCTTTTAACTTTTTTTTTTGAGGATAGAAGAACAGAATGAGGAATTGAATATAACCTCCTGCTTACAATGTATAATTGCTCCTTATGTTCCAGGAATAATTTTCAAATGTAACGAAAACTACCATTGTAATTATAAATTATTACAATGCAGTAATAAAAACAGGCCTGATTACAAGTCGGGTCTGAGGTGTTGATGGGTTTCCAACTGAAATCATCTTTCCCAAGATACTATATCACAAGATCAGTTTATCTTACATCGGCTAGATAATGATCTGCGATTTGAGTAATCGGCTTCAAGAAATCGCCCCTCTCTCTTATTTAAGATAAATGATAGAAGTGTGGTAGATTTCCACGTTTTCCAAACAGTCCTTTAGTAATTTGTTTAGAAATGATGTGCCAATTTTATATTTTAAAAAGTGATGGAAACACTAACATTGATTATAGTATATTTTTTTAATGTAACAAAGTGATTATTTTTGTTTGTATATAATGTTTAGGGACTTTTTGTTTCGTTGGCGCGGTTCAGAGAATAAAAGATATTTTATACTATAAAAGGTATAAGTTTATTTCTTGTTATGTAATTGGCTAGTTACCATGATCTGGAGTCAGACTGTTGACTGTTTAAGGTGACCATGGACCTTTAAAATGATTTTTTGCAATTTTCACCAGATCAATTTGAAATTTCACAGGCAATAAGAGTAACACTATAAGAGATGACGCACAAAATTTTAAAGCATTATATTAATTTATTTATGAGTTAGGAGTGTTAATATAATATAATATTACAGATAAATAACATTAATGAAAATTCTTCTAGACTCTCCAAATTTGTTCGAATACGATTCAATTTTTATTATTACTTACTCTATTCATTTTGAAACAAAAGTTTGGATTAATCTTGAAGCTTGAGAATTAAATACCAAAAATAACCAATGTAACAACTTAAAACTACTTAAACTTTTTAAAAAATCAGTTATTAAATTGGTTTGATATTTCGTACTCAAGGTTCAAGATTAATCCCAACTTTCAGTACGAAAGTGTTAGAGTAAGTAATAAAAAAAATTAGAGCGATTTCGAACAAATTTGGAGCGCCTTGAACATTTTTCATTAATGTTATTTATCATTAATGTTATATTATATTAATCCCACCTAAATAATAAATAAATCAATATAATGCTTTAAAATTTTGTGTGTAATCTCTGATAGTGTTGCTCTTAATGCCTATAAAATTTCAAATTGATGTGGTGAAAATTGCAAAAAGCCATTTTAAGGTCCCTGGTCGCCTTAATGCCTAAAACAAATGAACCCGCAAGACAGAAGCACAGAATGAAGAGTTGAATATAATCTCCTGCTTAAAATGTATGACTGTTCTTACGTTCCAGAAGAAATTTTAAAATATACAAAAAAAAACAACCATTTTAAATATAAAATAGTCTTTCAAAAAATTTAAAGGGCAAATATTAAATTTCATACAACGACCAGTTCGGTTCTTAGTGTCTACAAAGATATATCACATTGGTTGTGCTAGTTTGAACAGTATAGGGGAAAAAAATAATTCATCTCCTTTAGTTTAGGCCTTTTCTGGTACAGAAGTATTATTCCGTAACACACCCAACACTCATTCCTCTTCGGGGCGCCCATAAACCACGATCAGTTGCGATTCCATCAGCGTGAAGGGAAATGAAACGATTTCTGGATGCGACGCAGAAGTTATTGTTACTATTAAATTCGTTTCGAATTGTTGCCTCTTTCGCACAATGGATCAAGTTTATTTCCCCCAAAAGAAAAGAAAACTGCTTTTCGAAAAAGAAAAAAAAATGGAACACACGTAGAATTGGACTTCATTCCGGATCTTTTCCAAGATGTTACATAGGAAGGAAAAACAACCCACACGTCAAGGGCTGTTAGATTTCATCCATCGTTGAATTCTGGATGATAAATATTTTCATTCCTCAGAATGATTTCAACATGATTTTATTCATTTTTTTCATTGCTTTTGGGAGGTACGCGGAATTCTTTATGATCGATATTCAAGTGTGTAAACAAAAGTAAAATGGGAGAAAGATGGAATTATTTCAATTTTGAATGGAATAAGGATTTTGGTAAAATATTTCTTTCCAAACTTCTACAAATTGCATATTTCTTCAATGAATAATTATACAAGAACAATACAAGATCATGCAAAAAAATATTTTACAAATTCATGGTTCAGATCTAAATGGTCTTTCACGACTATGTGTTAATACAATAGAAGTGTTCCTTAATAATATACAATAGAAGTGTAAGAAATTTGCAAACAGACCATGAATAAGAATAGAAGAAGTTAATCCTCAGAAATTATCTAATAAATAACGCCACTCGAAAAATAAAATTATTCTTCAAGTGATAACTTCGTATGGCTGCTAATAAACAACAACTTTAAATGAGGAAAGGTAAGAATAAACGTTGCAAATACCAAAAATGAAAATGATGGGAAATCCTATTTTAAAAAATAATTCTTCATGGGCAACTTTTTTATTCAAAATTTTGAACTACTTGGATGTATAGAATGTTACCAGATCAACTGATGTTTCCATATTATAAAGCAACATTCATTTGACATTTTAATGATAATAACATATTTAACAAAGAACTAGAAAGAACTACTCTTACTTATCATACCGTCTTCGCCAACGATCGCCAATGGTTTGATAACTCATTGGCAACGGATTTAAATTTGGCTATAAAGATCAACGGATTACACCATTGCCGGATTGTCTTAATTGGCGATTTAGCAACTCATTGGCGACTACCTGAAATTTGGCGATAAAGTTGGACATTATAATACATAAATACCATGTTGCAAAAATAAAGTTGAAAATGATCTCATTTCATTCAACAATTAATTACTTATAATAACTCCCTTTACTTAATGTTTTGAATTACTTAAGTGTATAAAATGCTGTCAGACCAAATTACGTTTACCAAATTATAAGGCAACACTGAACTGAAATATTAATGAAAAGATTGATGTTTGATTGTTTTATTTATTTTGTGTACTATTTTTTTATTTACAATTCGAAAATATTAATTCATTATTCTACTCAGAGCTCTAAAAACAGAATGTGAGTAATCACAATTTTTTTTATCTGGAATGATGCTCTATTTCTTCCTTAATTGACGATCTTATTTTTACACTCATTTACTTAAGTTCATGCCAATTCTACTAATCAGTTCCATTCAAAAATGTAGAATATCAATTTTATTATTTTACTTTAAGAATTTTTCACGCTCTTGTGGAATAATTAATCACAAAGTGTATGAAATCAAATTAATTTTAATTTAAACCCAGTAAGACATTAATATTTAAGAGCATAAATAAAAAAATAGTAATTTTAATAAACAAAAGCAATTTATACGAGAGATAAAAAAATGTATTTTTCAAATTCTACGTAACATTATACATTTAAATTTTTTTTATCAATTCTGTCTTTCTAAAAGTAATGAAGAAATGGGTGTTCGATTTATCTGTGGGAGTTAACAACGAAAGGATTTTTTATGAATGATTTTTGTAATTAAGTATTTGTTTTATTTGGAAGAACAAATGAAAAAGCGGTTCTAATTTTTGTTATTTTTATTTATATTTTTGATTTTTTAAAGACCTAAAATGAAGTTAAATTTAACTAAGTAAATTAAATACTTATTATTTATTTAATAAATTTCCATAAGGAATTTTTATGGGTGTTATATGTTTAGTCGTTAATTACACAGAATTTTCTTTTGACTTGAAAAATATATTTCTAGAACAACCAGAAGTAAATCTAAATCGAATAAATCTCAAATATGTATTTTTAAATTTTTAAAACAGGCTAATTGTGAGAATTTCAGGCAAATTAAAACTCATATAAATAATATTCAATGAACTATTGATGGCTCATATTTTTACTGTTACGTTAAAATTAAAAAGAATTTTTTTTTATTTTATTGTTCCTTTAAAAAAAAAGGTATTCTTTTAAATTAGTTTTAATAATCCAAGAACAATAATCACATATAAGTAATACTATAGCTAAAAATATTCCATTTGTAGTAAGAGTCTAAAAATGGATAGAATATTTTCTTAAGGGGAAAACATAATAACGTTTTTCAGTTTCATACTTCACTTACTCACTCACTCTCCCTCACACACCCACACACACAATTAGCAGAATTAACTAAAATTAGGGATTGTCCAATGCATTATTTCAGGAAAAACCCGTATAAAACAGCAGTAAAATGTGTAGTTTCAATTTAAAGTATACATCTACAATGAGGATTAGCATTTTTTTTAAAAAAATGCAAAAATAGCTATATTTTTTAAAATTTGTGAAAAAATGTGTGTAAAAAACCTTATGAAATCAAAATATATGAATTAAATGACAAAAATTCTGCTTAAAAAATGATGAAAATGTTTTTTTAATAAATAGACATAAATATATATGCATTGGTATTTTCAAATAGGTATAAAGGGGGGGGACCTTCTATTTTAAAGATTTATCAAACGTTTTGCTGAAAATTTTCCAGATTATTTAAGAAATACATTATTTAATTCGTGAACTAAAAAGTAAATAAGCAATATTCAGTATTTAAGAAGAGTACAATTATAAAGAACACAATATTTTCTTTTTCTTTTTCATGCGGTGAAACACTAAAGTAATTACAAAAAAATTCTAAAGGAAGAGATTATTTATTCTCTAGTGTAATAACTACAGAACATTTGTGAGATTATTATACCAAATTAGAACAAAAAGATAACTCAATTTTAATTTATGAAGTTTTTAGAAAAAAAACAGTCAAAGGTTATAATTTTAGAAAATAGCATCTAAACTTTTAAAATAGCATTAAAATATATCTAAATGCTAATATTAAAATTGGTGTAACCCCCCCCCTCCAAAAAAAAAGACTTGGAAGGTAAATTCTAAGGGTTGTTATAAAGATATCTGCTCAAACATTAAGAATATATAAAAATTAATAATTGTTAATAAATAAAAAAAAATAATTCAAATTTTTTTGCAAAAAAAATCGATTTTTTTAAGCAGTTATTTATTTTAATAAAAAATTCCAACTTTGAAAGTAAATTACAATATTTTAAGCATCCAATACTACAAAAGCTTACAAACAAAATCCAAAAAAATGTAGTACAAAGCAAAATTCTCATTTACTTCGTCTAATCTTACGCAGTTGCTATTTCTAAGGTGGCTCTTTTAAGATTAAGACACGATTACCTACAGATTTACATTCAATTAACTATACGACAAACGCCAGTTTAAAAAAGTTTTTTTTCTCTTTCCTTTTTACTAAATCAGAAATAAATTACTTTTCTGTCCTGATGTAAGCAACGAACGATTCGATGTTACATACGGTAAAAGAGAGAGGAGTTAAAAGAAAAAGAAGAGAAAAAAACGAATATGGAGGGACGCAACAAACCGTGGAATTAAATTTCTCGCGCCACTAATCCTGGATGTCAGTCTGGCAGAGTGCTCATTCCCGTTCTTGTCACTTCAGATAGATGAATATGAAATCCATAAGAGGGTGCCGAAGACGATCTCCCCCTCAACTGCATAAAAGGGGTGTAATAAATAGGAGTTACGATCTCAGAAGACGCCCCTACCTGAAAGAACTCGATATCGGAAATGTGTCTGGGGTAAAGAGGCATTTTAGAGGATTAATGATGGCCTTATTAAATGCATCGCTCCCAAGGGGAACGACTTTTTTTAATGTTCAATTCTAAAGAATATTTTGTGTAAAATACTTAACTGTTCACTGTAGGAGAAGTATTACTTAAATCCAATGCAAAAGGATACCCCCCAAAAAACTGAGGAGAAGATATTGCTGAATAAAATGGTTTATACAGTTGAGTTATTACATATCGAGATAATATAATAATATTCCAATAAATTATTTCGTGAGTAACGTCATAGCATTTTTTTAAATATCCCAAATTCACCAAGTCATGTCTATCGTTAATGAATATTGACATGTGCATTGTTATTTTAAATAACAGTCAAAATTAAATTCATATGGTTCCCAAAGTATAGCATAAAAAATTGTTGAATAAAAATGTTGAATATTAATGGTTTACAGTTGAGTTCTTACAAACTGAGATAGTATAATAATATAAACATAAATTATTTCGTGGCTAACATCATAGCTTTTGTTAAATACTACAAATCCTCCGAGTCATGTCCATCGTTAATGAATATTGAAATATGCATTGTTATTTTATATAACCGTCAAAGTTAGATTCATATGATACCCAAAGTATAGCATGAAAAACATTGTTGAATAAAATGGTTTATAAAGATGAGTTCTTACAAATCGAGATCATATAATGATATTCCAATAAATTATTTCGTGGATAACATCATAGCTTTTTTTTAAATATCACAAATCTTCCGAGTCATGTCTATCTTTGATGAATATTGAAATATGTATTGTTATATAACCGTCAAATTAAATTTATATGTTACCCAAACTATAGCATGAAAAAAATTGTTGAATAAAATAGTTTATACAGTTGAATTCTTACATATCGAGATAATATAATAATATTCCCATAAATTACTTTGTGATTAACGTCATAGCATTTTTTTAAATACCCTCCAAGTCATGTCTATCGTTAATGAATATTGAAATATGCATTGTTGTTTTATATAACCGTCAAAGATAAATTTATATGGTACCCAAAGGATAGCATGAAATTATTTCTCGTATTCCCGTGAGTAAGCTATATATTGCATAAGAATGGTTAAAGGCATATACTAAATAAAAGGATCCAAAAATATATAAATATTTTCTTTTTAAAATGGAAATAAATATATAAAAATTTATTTTTAATATTCCATCGAGTACATCTCCTATATAAAAATATAGTTAGATATACTATTATTACGTACACATTTTATAGATTTTAATCGATTATATTAAATTATATTAGTTTCTCTACCTAATAACACTTAGAATTCATTCATTCATTTGGTTCTGTTTTTTCAAAACTTAGTATGATTTGCAAAATCGTTTGCAAGCCTTCGTAGTAAGTTCTTTTTTCCCTCGAATGAATAATGCATTCATTTATCGCAGTGACATTACTTTTTTTAATAAATGGAGAAAGGAAGAAACAACAAAAGCTTACATTTTCGCATAACAAAGGGTAAAAAGGCAGTTCTATTAACGCTTCAAATTTCAAATGTTAATTGACAATTCCACGAGAGTATATGCAAGAATAGTCAAACTGATGATATTGTAGAGCCCTAAGGTAATATGTAAAGAAGTTCTTCTTTAGTGTAATGTTACACAAGCGCCTCCGCTGTGAAGTTAAAATTTGTTTTGAAGAATATCACTTTTTAATTTTTACTATGATTGGAATATAGTAAGCAGATGTAAGTATTAATGCTGGATCTTAATGAAATAATAAAAAAAATAACAAAGAAATATGAAATGAACTTTTTTTGGTAATACTTTTTTATATTTAATTTTATTGTTTTGAATTTTTTTAAAGTAGATTCCTTTATATATTTTAAGTTTAGTTCATATTTTGTTTCATCCAATTTCAATCTCTTTTTTTTATATATTTTTCTCTTCCTCATATGCAACCCAAACTGCATATTCATGCTTAGTAGCATCTCGGCTTGGAAATTTAATTAGTTCAGCTTTTGCTATGTGTCTATAAACAGTATAATCCAAATGAAGTTTTCCTTTTTTTTTCTTTTGGGGGTTGAGGAAGATTGAGCGTGCTTGATATAGCCAATCAGAAACAAGAGTTTGCATGCTTATATTTAATCTTGCCGAATTTAATTCTGTTTATCCATGCGAGAGCTCTCAAAAGTGAGAAAGGGAATTGCCGTATAAATAATATAATACCTGCTTACTTGGTAAGTAAAATGAACGTGATTGAATTATCATCATTCTGATAATGTATCGTACCAATGTATGAAGAGTGGACATGCCATAAAGAGGGGAATTTTGAGTATGATTTTAAAGTAGAAGGAAAAAGGTGAGTAATCGATTGTGTGTGTGTGTGTGTGTGTGTGTGTGTGAGAGAGAGAGAGAGAGAGAGAGAGAGAGAGAGAGAAATAAATCAACCTATCATTTCTTTATTCCTTCTGAATTCCTTCTTTGGGAAGTTACATTCAATTTCAAATTTACAACATTCATTTTTTATGGTGCTTCCTTTATTAAAATCTTACCTTCTCAGTCTTTAAATGTTGGAAGAATTTCTTAAAGAAAAACCTAAAATTAAAATCTAAAGACTTAAAAGTATGTTAACAGCCATTGACGCGTGATCGATAATTATATGCATGTTTTAAATGAAACTATTATGATCTTTTGATACCGATCTAGTATTTAAAAAATAGCAATATAAAAATTTGCACAATACATAAAGAAGTATAAAATTTTGTTTGGGTACATAACTATATGTAATATCCCCTGTAGCTCACAAAATATTCTAGCAGCGAAACTCGTGAAAGACAGTCTAAAGTATGTTCACAACCATTGACTCGAGATCGATAGCCATATGCAAGTTTTATGTGGAGTTATCATGATCTTTTGATAACGATCTATTCTTTAAAAAAATAGAAATATAAAAATTAGCCAAATACATAAAGAAGTATAAAATTTTGTTTTGTGCACAACTGTGTGTAATGTCTCCTTTGACTCTCAAAACATTCCAGCAGCATTCAAGATTTCACGAACGATAGTATAAAGTCTGTTCACAACCATCGTTGCGTGATTGATAACCATAAGAAAGTCTTATATGGAGCTATCTTGATCATTTGAAACTATTTCTTACATTTTCAGTTCAATGTGATGTGATGTGGGTATTATTTGAACATTTCCTTAACTTAAACCAGAAATCGAATCGCAAATATCCATAGATCACATGTTAAGGAAAGGGATTACCACATTGAAGATGCTCATTTGTGGGGAATAATTTATAAATGACAGTCATTACTTGCAAAAACAAATAGAAGTTTCCTTCTGAACTGAGCTTACACCTATTCTTCCCTATCATTTTTACGAGGACGATTAAGCCATTTGCAACCTTTATGTATATTAGATAGTATGATATACACTACATAATTACAAATAAGAATAAAAGTTTATTCCATACTTAACTATGAGAAATGCATCTAAATAAACCTGCTCCTTAAAATCTTCGATTAAATTATTGTATGTCATGAAGTAATATGGATAATTTTTTCCTCATTTCATTATTAATTCTTGGTAAATTAATATCTGAAATCACACAATAAAACGATTTCATTCTCAAAGACCTTTGTTTGGTTTTGTCCTCATTTCCGCAACAGATCTACAGAATTAATGATCAAGTGCTGCTAATGATGATGGTTAATTTGATGAAATTAATGAAAGAGCAGAGTAGAAAAATAGGCGGCCGTAGATGAAAAATTCCAAGTTTTGTTGAGTGAAATTACACCAAACAATTCCTTCCTTTGAGTGAACCATTAACTTTCCATTTATGCAGATGCAAAACGAAAGATATACGTTAATTTTCTTCTCTGTTGATCAATTGCTTTGAGTTTAATTAAAACAAGATTAATTTCTAAACATCTCGACGGGCAAAATTATTCCGTTCTGGAGGAAAAACGAAATCTGTGTTCACTGAATTGCTCATCCTTAATGAAACTGCGTGTAAGAATCGAAAGCAAAGTATTGATTTCTGCAGTTAAGCTATTACATTGGGGGTGGGGGGGTGCTTCCACAAGTAATTTCAGGAAATTAAGGCTTCGTCCTTTTTTTCCCAAATGTCATTTGTAATGATATTAAAAATTCGAAAGAAAAAAAAAAGAAGAAATCGTTCCCTCTTGAAGTACTTGCTTTAACTTTCAATGGAACAAATGAATTTTTTTCTTCGTCTTAAATCTTTAAATCGATGCAACCCATTTGAAGATTTAATTTATTTAAGAAAACTATAAAACTTCCATATTTTAAAAAATGTCTTTCGTTCATATAACATTATTGAGGTTCAGCATTTTTACAAGTGAGAGTTTTTGTAATAAAGAGATTCCAAAATGCTTCTAGAGTTTTGATCAATTTGGAAATAATATTTTTTATTATTCTTTTTTTATTTCTACATCTTTTATCTTTTAAAATAATTAATTTGCATATTTAAAATATACGAAAAACTTAAAACTCCAATTTAATTTTATTAATTTTTTTGCATTAATCGATTGGCATTTAAATTTGTCATTAATTATTCTTACTAATAAATGCCTATATTTTTCCATTATTTTCTAGAGATATATTCAAAGCTTTGCTGAATGTTATTTGTCTATGTGGAAAAATAGTCACAAAGCCCACCAAATATACCATCGTTACTGATTTCGCTTGTTTTTATTTTGTACAAAATAAAACACAACTAAGTCATCAATATTCGTTTTTATAATCGTTAGAAAATTTTGAAAGAATTCACAAAAACAAAAGTTCGTTGTTTAAGATAAGAAAAAAATCAGTAAAGAATCCCCTAATTCTAATTATTATATAGATTTTGTCAATCTATATTTTATATGAAATATAATAATTCCTATATACTTTATGATAGCCTGACGGCCACCGCTTTCCGAGTTTGAGAAACCACACATATTAAGACTTTGTCCCAGCCTTCATTCAGGTAGTTAGATTTGTGTCAATATTGCACTATATTATACAATATTGTACTATATTATACAATATTGTGAACAATATTGCACTATATTATACAATACTGTACTATATTATAAAATAGTGTGAACAATATTTAATATCATGCAATATTATGAAATATATGACAGTTTGTAAGGGAATTTCAATATAGTTAGATACTTTATAAATTAATTTTGCATACTGGAAAGAATTCTGCAATATGTTTATCGAAATCCTAATTTAAATATCACTTTCTTTGCCGTGATAAGACGCAATTTGTAGAGTTGGATGACATGATTAATTATCTTATTATTAATATTTTAAAAGAATAGCTGGTCATCGATAGCTATTAGCTTAGTATAAAAAATAAACAAATGTTTTCTGTTTATATACATTTTGGATAAAACTTTTAAAAGTGTTATACACATCTCTACACATCTTTTTAATAAGATTGACTATTTCGTTTGTGCCTTTAAGTAAGTGTATAAAGAAAGTGTTACAACTCTTAAAATGCTAAAATAAACAATAAATAATATTATTTTTTTACAAAAAATACTTTGCGTCACTTTAATTCAACATTTCAAGATAATTTAGTCTTTATCATTATTATTTGCATTTTAAAAGTAGCTTTTATCAAAGTCTCTTCCGAGTTTAACAAAATTTTAGAATAATTAACGTTAGTCACGCCGATCTAAACAAAACATGAAAAAAATGAAAGTTTAAAAAAGAAGACTTAATATTTTTTGCCATTAAATTCCTACTTTTCTCCAACAAACATAATTTGTTCTAAGATCAAACTCGTTGCTTATTTTAATTTGTTTTTGTTTCATTTATTTCTTACTCAAATTTTCATATAAATATTTCATTAAATATCGTAGGCAGTCACGAAAGCGTGTAAAAGAGCAAAACGCTTTTTTTAAAGACAAAACCTAGGTGGATTTTAAAAGACGCCAATTTAAGACGTTTTTCACTTTCTTAAATAGTAGCTTAATTGAAAATGTTAGAGTGCATGGTTTCGCACAACATCGCATCTCTGTTGTTGAGTCTGTATTGTGTCTTATGGCACTTGCCATGCACAAACTCGCTGAGGTAGTCAGTGATTTAAGCTTAATAAGCACCTCTTGTTTTGTAGCAGCGCCAACTAGAGCCAAGAGAACGATTTTTGCTAATCACTCATCACATTCTCTTTCACAGATTTCTTTGTGTGTTTGTGAGGGGGGGGGGCACATTCACAAACCATATAGGTAGAACACATAAGAACTACCATTCCCGAACCGGGAGTCGAACCCAGAAGACCCAGATTACGGAGAAGACGTTTTATCCCTATGCCAAGATGTTGGCACAATTTCTCTTGTATCTCTATATTTTTAATATTTTTCACAATGGTATTTCCACACATTTATAAATATTATGTTCGCCAGAATTAAGAACATAATACTAATTTAAATTTGATTCCTTTGTTACGATTCTATTTTGAAACAAGAAAAGGAAAGATGGAAGATTCATTAATTGAAACAAAACCCAATGTAGGGAATTACGCATGCGCCGAGAGTCTTATTTGCATCATGATTATTTTCATACGTGACAAATTTCAGTTTTAACCAAAGGGAGAACCCATAACCTTCCCATCACAAAGAGAAATTTAATCAGTGCGATTATTGTTGAATTTGCAACTTGACAAACTATACTGCAGCCTAGAATGATCAAGTCGGGAACAAGTAAGTCGATTAAATACTTTAATTTCCCAGTTACAAAATAAGTAAATTTGTAAAATGTATAGATTTTATGAATGATAAAATATAGTAATAACAATTCTCACTTTAATCTATTATAACTGGTGAGATTTCTGTACGTCTAGAAACATTCAATTGCTCCGCATAATACTGTTATGTACAAAAGTAGATACTATACAGTTTGGAGCCACAATGGATAAATAAAAAATATAAAATTTTTCCCGAAGCTAATGAAATAAAAAGGTGAACGTGAAACAAGTTATTAGCATGTTAAAAATTTCTTGAAATATGAAATTAACTTAACCATCCCTTTACAAAAAGGTCGCCTAATATGCACGGCTTAGGGCCGGAAAATAAAAGAAATCCAACAACGGCCACAATATTTCCTATTTTATTATACAAACTAATAGAGTAGTTTTCAGTGGGTTTTTTTTACCTTTATCACATAGAATTAAATAAATAACTGATAAGTTTTAACCTGCTAACTTCCGATTTTTTCGGAAAATGGGTATTTAAATTGTCATAAACATATTCTACGTGTTATATTATACATATTATTATGTATTATGTATTATACTGTATATAAATATAATAATTGATATTAAAAAAATCGTTATAGCATAAAAGATTATACTTTTCTCATGACGAGTATACTCTCAAAAACAGTTAACAGGTTAAAGTTCATAATTAGAAAATTATGGATTCAGAATTCATTTCATCACTCTCTCACGACCAACTATGAAAAATCAGATAACCAGCAATGTATTTGGAACAGGTATATTTAAAATCCATTGATATCAAATATTAACCAGCTATTAATATATAATTTTATATGAAGTAAAAGCAGCTGCTTCTTTGCTCTCTAAATGTCTTTTCTTTAAAAAAATATTTGGTAATGCAATATAATGATTTTGGTTTTAAATTACTGAGGTATTTACGAAAACGTTGAAAAATAATTAACATTTATACTCTATTCTCACAAGCGTAAAATTAAATGATAAAATAAAATAAATCAAAATCAAGCATTTTCGTTCGAAACCACTTCACTGTTTATTTGAAAATAAAATTAATAATAAATTAAAATTTCTTACTAATGTTTGTGAATTATTCATGCATGGAAATTGTACATATATTCATGTTTAATTTCATTAAAGCAGAACTAAACCCTAAAATTAAACAACATAAAATAGAATGTTTTATGCATAATTTTACTCTTATTAGAAAACACTTTTTGAGGTTATATATATATTTTTTCGCCAAAAGCTAATGATTTATTCGTTATTTCTTGGAAAAACTCTTTTACTTGATGCAAACTGATTTCTGTAAATTTGTTGTTCAAAATTTCTTCTTTGATTCGCTTTGAAGTGCAAAACATGAATATTACAAATTTAATGAGATTTTCAGCAGACGACACTAAATATATTCATTTATCATTTTATACTTTTCAACTGTTCTTTCTCCTAATTTGAAAGTGTCTTGGACAATTCTTCTTTGATGCATTGATTTTCTTATCAAATTAGAGAAGAATATCGAAGATATACTCTTGAATCAAAATAAATTCTTACTTGTTTTGAATGATTTATTTCAACAATTTTGTTATCGTCTCTTCAATTTACAGTGCATTAGCTATTAAAAAATTACAGTTTTTATAAAGGAAATATTTTGACAAATGAGAGAGAAAAAAACACAGAGTGTTTAAAAACTTAACTATATCTTACTTCGAATTATAAATTCATATTTTGTCGAATTTAATATATTTTAGTGCATTTTTAGCGAAGTTATTATTACTCACTAGTAAGAAGAAAACTGCAAGATCAAAACATATTTTTTATCACATTCTTAAAACAAAATGAATTTCATTTATGAGTTGATATACATACATATGAGAAATTGATATTGTCACAAATTTTTCAAATAATATTATTTCTAAATACCAATTTTATTTAGTTAAATTGATATTCCATTCATTAGTGGAATCCTAGACATCTATCTAATTTTATCAACACTTTGATTTTAAAGGAAACAGGTTTTCTCATAAAATTGGATTTAGAAAATTAAATAGTCATAAGACGTATTAGATATTTTATTTCCGACTGATTCATATATTTAAGAACATTCATACTTTCATTTTTTGGAACTGAAGTGATCTAATGGTTGAATTTTTAACTCTTGGATCTTAAATTGCGTGGATAAAATCTAGAGATGTTTCCAGTTTTAAGTAATATACATTAAAAAATATGTTTATAAATTCACTCATTACACTCATTATATTTTTAACTAAAAAACATTTCATAGTTTAATTTTTGTTATGAAGTAAAGACATAAAAGAGGATATAACTATAAATTTTTTACATTTCGAACTATCCTTTTGAGTCTGTATAACATTTCCTACTGTTTTTGAGCCCTTATATTTTTAAATAGTTTATTTATATTAATTCCCCTCTTTAAAGCAACATTAAGTTCTGTTTAGAAATGGACATATGACGCCTTACGACACCTGAGCTGCGTTGTAAATAATTAAATTAAATTATTGCTGCTATCTCGATTACAAAATAATTTATCTGATAGGTGAAGATTGCAGCCTCTTTGAAAAAACTTAAAGACACGGGTTGTCTTTGAAGAGGTTTATTCGTAACAATAACAAAAGGCAGATGATCAAGCCATAGTGTAGCGGGCCTAGAGAACTACACATTAAAGATACGCGGGGAGAGCCGAGATCACACTCCCTCTCGTACTAGGGTCAAATTCGAATCAACTGGAAAAAAAGAATATACAAACATCAACAGTCAGATCACGTGGCGTTTACATGAATGGCAGCTGGCTCCGTCCAAGAAGATGACGTGGTTATCTTAATTCTTAACATGCATTCCTCTCTTTCCAAACTTCTGCAACCCACCTGAGGTAGGACAATTGGACATGATGGATTTAACGAGCTAACTAGGCGGTTCTTTGGTAGAATTGGGTCTCGAACCTAAAACTCTCGAGTTCACCGGCATAGACCTTATCCTCAGGCCGTTACGTCCAGTATATTTCTAAATAGAACGAAATAATCAGAAATGATCCACGAGTTGATATTTTATACCTATGGGGGTGGTTTTTCGAGACCTGAGATTCACAGATTCTAGAGCTTAGTAATACGTCTTTGGACTAGGGGACAAAGACCTTTCAGAGTCTGGATCTCAGTGTCCTGGTAGTAGGTCCTCGAGTTAAGATGAGATATTTCTAAGTTCGAAACGTGATTTTGTTAATTTAGACCTTGGAATTGGACCTGATTTCCAGGATTCTAGATCTCAGTGGCCTGGTAATGATTTCTCCAGTTAAGATGCGAGATTACCAGTTTGAAACTTGATTTTGCTAAGATAGACTTTAGAATTGAACCTGATTTCCATGGTTCTTGATCTCAGTGGCCTGATTGCAAGTCCTCGAGTTAAGATGCGAGATTTCCAGTTCGAAACGGGATTTCTCTCAGATAGATTTTAGAATTGGACCTGATTTCCATGATTCTAGTTCTCAGTTCCCTGGTTGTAAGTCCTCAAGTTAAGATGCGAGATTTCCAGTTCGAAACATGATTTCGCTAAGATAAACCTGGATATTGGACCTAATTTCCATGATTCTAGATCTCAGTGGCCTGGGTGTAGCTCCTGGAGTTAAGATGCGAGATTTCCAGTTCGAAACGTGATTTCGCTAAAATAGATATTAGAATTGGACCTGATTTCCATGATTCTAGATTTCAGTGGCCTGGTTATAGGTCCTCGAGTTAAGATGCGAGATTTCCAGTTTGAAACGTGATTTTGCTAAGATAGAACTTGGGATTGAACCTGATATTCATGATTCTAGATCTCAGTGGCCTGGTTGTAAGTCCTCGAGTTAAGATGCGAGATTTCCAGTTCGAAACGGGATTTCGCTCAGATAGACCTAGGAATTGAACCTGATTTCCATGATTCTAGATCTCAGTGGCCTGGTTGTATCTCCTCGAGTTAAGATGAGACTTCCAAGCTTGAAAAGCGATTGCGCTATGATAGACCTTGGAATTGGACCTGATCTCCATGATTATAGATATCAGTGGCCTGGTTACAGGTCTTTGAGCTAAGATGAAATATTTCCAGTTCGAAACGGGATTTCACTTAGATAGACCTCGGAATCGAACCTGATTTACAAGATTCTAGATGTCTGTTGCCTGGTTATAGGTCCTCGAGTTAAGATATGAGACTTTCAAGTTCGAAAGGCGATTTAGCTAAGATAAACCATGGAATTGGACCTTCGTTAAATTGGATTTCCATGTCTGGTTAATACTCTCTAGATTTTTTACTACTGAAATATGGAGACACAGTGTTCACATTTGAAAATAATTTCAAATTGCAGGGTTGTTTTTTAATAAATATAATATAATGTCAAACATCAGTTTGTTTGTTTTATACTAATAAAAAAATTTCTTCTAAATGATTTGCAACGTTTTTATAAAGTTAATGAATTACGAACCTAGTTTTCACTCTTCTTGTAATATGTGTTTCGTTTTTAAAAAAACATATTACAAGAGAAATGTACTTTTCGTCTACTTTTGTGAAATATGAAGGAAGAATGTAAAACTTGTGCTAGATACTTTTTCCATTTTAAACTTTTGGATTAATGAGAAGTAAACGGATATTTAAAAAAACTGTCCAATCTTTTTCTTAGCCATTAATGCATGGTAATATAAATTTGTATTTAAACCGAAAGGCTGAAGTAAAGCATACAAATGCAATTTAACATAATTAATTTTTATCTAAATATATAATTAATATATAATAATTATATATTTAGATAATATAAATATATAATATTAGTCAACTTACTAAACATATAATAATATAATTAATTTTTATTCAAATTTTATCAATCAGATGGCAATACCATGCGCCAAAGGTAAATGCGTAAATGAGTAAAAACTTGTTTTTGTATAAATTAAGACGAAACGAGTTTAAATCAATCAATATTTTATCTAAAACTTATCATTCACTTCACTGTTATGCTCAATAGGTAAAATGCGTAAATGAGCTAAAATACATTTTTTGTGTGAATCAAGACCCATCTTTAAATTGATTCTGCGTTTTTGATTAAAGCTGCCTCATTGCATATTGAAGGATTAATTTTTTTGCCTCTTTACTCTGTTGTTTTATTATGCTTGAATAAATTGTTATATAGTAAAAACATATCAAGCTGTTTTATGTTTTTTACTAATTATATTATGAACTTGTTGGATTATTTATGCTCCACCCTGTAAGAAAGGACTAATTATTGTTGAAATGCTATTTCAATTTTTTATTTTCATTAATATTAATATCAAATAGTTGAAACGAATTTTTTTCTTTCGTTTTTTATGATAAAATATTTTAGCATAACTAAGGTATATATTAATCAAAATCCATCTGTAAATTGCGCCTGCGTTTTTGATTAAAACTGCCGCATTGTATATTGCATGAAATTTTTTTCTCTTTTCTGAGTTGCTTCATTATGACTGAATGAATTGTTTTATAGTTAAAAAAATCATTTTTATGTTTTATACTAATTTTATAGTGAATTTTTTAGATTATATATACCCCACCGTGTAAAAAAAGGATTAATTATAAATGAAATGTGTTTTTTCTTATTTTCTTATAATTAAGATATATTGTGACTTTTCCGCATAGATAACAAGTAGAATCAAATTGCTTCCCACGGGAACAACCATCGATAACGGATGCGGCGGTTTCATATAGATAACAGGTGAGAAGATATCAAATTGCTTTCTCACGGGAAACAACGATAGATAACCAGGGGTAATTGTGAAAGGGGAAAACTGCAGACTAGACGGGACCAATATGTCTCCTGGTTAGACGCCATTTTCCCCTCTCTTGTGATTGGAGAGATAACTTGGGCCAGGTGATCAAAAACTTCGGGAATGATGCTGATTGGTCATTTGCCACCAAGGGCCAGTTTCTGAGACCGAGATAAAAACGGTGTGAAAAAGCGATCTGGGAGGAGACTGACGAGGAGACTGACAAGGAGACTGACGAGTAGCATCAGCTGGTGATTGGAGCGAGAATTCAACTTGGAATTCTGTGGAAAATTCTCAGGAGAGAATTTTGGAATGTACATAGGCCGCCTCACCCTGTAGCCGAGCCCACGTGGAGTTCATCGGAACCTTTCAGCGTCTCGTCTGAAGTGTGAAAGCTCATCCGAGCTTTGGGAATACCTCCAACCAGTTGAACAGCTGCCTCCTGAGTTGCTCTTCCAGCCAGTTCATCACTTTA
>JAOUZG010025323.1:7077596-7148774 GCA_026289955.1 Argiope argentata
GTGTGTGTGTGTGTGTGTGTGTGTGTGTGTGTGTGTGTGTGTGTGTGCGTGCGTTGCGTGTTATATATATATATATCAGTTGGAAGTGAAATGCATTTTCAAAATAAGACAAAAAAATTTGGCTAAAAACAGGCATTAAAAAAGTTTTCCGGTTTATAAAAGCAAAATATATTATTTAGTTCTTGAATTTTCTTTCTTTCTTTCTTTTTCTTACAGAATATCCTTGTAACATAGAATTAACTTATTCAAGACCTAAGAAATTGGACATATTTTCTTTTAAATCTTTAAATAATAAGTTTAAATTGATAAATAACAAGGAAATTTCAAGTTTTGTAGTATTATGAAACATTAAAATAAAAGGAAAATCTTTTTTTTTTATGATTGCTATTTTGTATTTCAGGAACTTATTGAAAAAATATTATATCAAATTTGAACAAAAATATTCAACATAAGTTAATTTAAAATATTTTTTTTGAAATTAAATGTAGCCTGAATTCAAAAAAAATATTTTTAGATACAAAATAGCATTAAAATTTATGCAAGGATAAAAATGAATTCAAAAAGAGAAAGTATAAATCTACATTCAAACGGTTTATAAGGAAAACTGTTTAGAAATTCGAAAGATTGAATAAAAAGAATATTCAATATTTTCTCCAAAAATAATAATTTCAACTTAGTCATTTACTTCAAATTCGTCTCCACAAAGCTGTGAAAATTGTAAATCTCATATTGAGTGGGTGCAATCCAAGGGCCATGCACAATGAAAAATTGCGATCCCAAAATAGAAAAGACTAGGTATCAAAAAATACCAGGAATGATTTCAAAAATAACATTTCTATCTACCCACACAATATAACAAGAAATAGGGATAAGAGCGCCTAGTTGTTACTAAATTTATTTGATGGCAAACAACGATCAGCCTTTGAGGGTTTACCAAAGGGAAAGGGCATTTTAAAAATGAAAATCATTGGTGCGTTTAGAAACAATGTATGTTGAAGTATTTATAATCGAAAAAATCTTGCTATGCACGATATTTCATCAAAAATATTGCTTACTTTGAATTTTTCCTATCTACAATATTGAAATTTCATTTGTTTGTGCAACAGTATATAGAAGATATGCATAGACTGATTGCCTTAAGGAGTTTTACGTTCCTTCAGTTGTAGACAGAATGGTTGAATTTACTTGGTTCCGTTGTTTTCAGCCCGAAGCAGTTGAAGTGTAATTCAACCTTACATAACCGTCGTAGATGATTGCTTAATACTGTGCGACCCTGAGGTTTAAAAAGGAAACCAGACTTCAAACAATTCAAAATGATTACTTCAGGAAACGAAAACTGCATGATCGAATAGATAACTCAGTAAAGAAGATGGAATGTTTATTCTATTAAGATAAAAATATCCGCATTTGTGACCACAGGATTCGTTGGATTCTAGACCAGTCAAATGACAATTCTTCTTTCATAGAACAATTTAACTTCACAAATTCTTGGCTATTTGGTATTTTAAGCTTCCTAGAAAGCAAACATTATTTATGCTTGAAGTATCCTTATTACTCCAGTTCAGCCCAAATATTTTTGGCATATCTAAAAGCTGATATTAAAAAAAACTGGTAATATCAACACAGTTCGAAAATTATCCTTTCCACTATCTTTTGAATTCAAGTAAACTATTTGCATGATTTTTTTAATATTAATGAATTGTATTAATTCAATATGCTTTCAATAAATTCTAAAATATTAATGAAATATTTTTTTAAAAAATATTAGTAAGCATTTCATGAAACTTATTTTCATCTTCAACAAGTAAATAATATAGGTAATGTACATGAAACAAAAATAACCAATGAGGATGAACAAAGTGAAAGAAAAAACAATAACAAAAAAAAAGATTAAAAAGAAATCTGCTATGCGTATTTCAACGTATCATGTCAGAACATTACTGCTTGAACGGCCAAGCACCACGTGCTCGTGCAAGTTAAATTATATGTTTATTCATTTTAATTGTTTCATTGAATGAGTCACTTTAGTATTGCAAACGACCCAAAAAAATTTGTCTCGCCTTTATTGTTTAAAAAAAACATCACATTTCCTATTTATTTCATTTCATATAATCACGCGCTCAAAGAGACTTTTGTAAATGCAATGGAAACACGTTGTTAAAAGCTGATTTTCTGAGACGATTGTGCAGATAATGAAATTTTTGTTTTTCGCCTACTGGTTTTTTTATTTTATTTCTTGCCCACGGACTTTTGTTTACGCCAAAAACAACATCATGATCTGACATGATAAAAAGTTTTTATAATTGCCCTTTCCAAATATTTTTTCGCCTACACATTTTTTAAAAGTTACTTTTTATGCTAATTTTATAGCAAAATTTTTCGAACTATTACTAGAACTATTATGTTATTATTTTAGATAAAAATTCTGGAAACTAAATTCATTCAACCTGAATATATTTTGTTATTTCTAATAATTAAATATTCCTTACGAGTAATATTAATAAAAATTATTATAATTATTATTGTGCTTAAACAACACAGAAGCAACTGCAACACTTATGCAGAAATATGATAGAAAATTAAGAAACAAAGACTATTTCCATTTTGTTGCAAATTCTGACAATTTATGATGAAAATAAATATGTGACTAAACTATGTTATTTTTTAAAATTTTAATTGTAAATTTTTAAACATATTTTCTGAAATTTTGAAAGATTTGATTACTCGGTATAAAAAAACGGTTGAAGTATCTTAATTAGTTTATTGAATGCCTTTTCGTAATAAATGCTTTGAATTTTGGTAAATAATAAAGATGTGGAAGTTAAGAACAATTACTCCCATATAAAATGTTTTTCACATGAATTTGCTAAAAATTTATCAACTAGAATTCGAATTTCTATAGAATAAACCTCAGATTACTTAAAAAAATATGTTTACCATAAAACTGGATAGAATTACAATCAATAAAGAAAAGAAACAATGAAATGCGAAGTAATTAATAAAAATTCATTTGGAGGCTAAAAATACTGAAATTATTTTAATAACATTTTTATATCAAGAAAAACATTCGCAAGCAAATCTTCGTATTTCTGGGAAACTGCAAGCTTATAAATAGTAAATTCCCATGGATTTTTTTAAAAGCTAAAACGCAAATTCCAAAGATTAAATTCATCGTTGACAGCTCACGAGATGTTTGAATCTCATGAATGATCACTCTTTATCAGCAAACAAAGCCCTTGGGAAAAATTTAAATCAGTTTTGTTGACAAACCAATACATACAATGGAGTAAGTAATAACGCAGATTAATTTTGAATAAAGGGGTCTTTTCACAGCCGATGTCATTTAGCGTCATTCCCAGAGAAACAACAAACAAATCTCATTTAGAAGTCAACATGTGTTGAATTCGATGGCTTTTGCAATCTGGCGCGGAATTCCAACAATAGTTCGCCAAAACTGCAGCCAAAGCTACACGCCGTGTATTTTCTCGGCGGACGTGGAATTGCGCCCATTATTTTTTCAAGTAACAATTGTCAGCGCACTATTCCACTTTTATTCTGAATTTTGAAAAATGCGGGGGACTCATTACTGTAACGAACTGTTTTATCTCCGTCTCACTATAATAACGTTTAATTAAGAGCGCAAATGAAGTTTTATGACGTCACGGTCGAAGGACGGAAGGACGTCGTCATCGATTGACGTGTCCTTCATCCACATCATCATTTCCAGGATCCGAACCCATCATTACGCGATCAGAGATAAGGAAGAGTTTGCGGGCGCGCGTTTATTCCATTCGATAGCACCTTTCGCATTCTGGCCCACCCCTCTGCCCCAGGTGGGAGTGATAGAGGAGTCGCGTCGTTAAAAGCGTTGGAATTTAGGTTGTAAAATGTTTATGTCAATATTAACTCAGCGTGTTTGAAATTCAATTATGTTTTTCGAAGCACTTAGGGTGAATGAATTCGATTCCAGTGACGGCCGTTGTTTGGAAGGTTTAATTAAAGCGATTGTAGCTTTGAAGATAGTCAGAACTAGAGTGTCAAAGGTAGTCAAGAAGTTGTTTCTGTAAATTCGTTTCTTAATTTATGTTATAGAAAGATATACTATATAAATAATAAACAAATGCTCTTTTTTAAAAAAATGAAAAAATTTTATTGGTATTAAAATAAGAATAAATAAAAAAAATGAAATCTGCGGTTGCAAATTTCAAGTTATCATTACTATAACATTGTTACATTAATATTTTAAGTGATAATTAATTAAAATCATTAACCAGCTTAAACCAGTTCGAAAAAATTACGAGGCTTCTCTCTCTCTCTCTAATGATAATTTTTAAAATTTCATTTTCAATTTTTATAACTGTCAAACAAAATTTTGCTCGACCGATTTTAGCATAAAAAAGAATAAAATGAAATCTGTTATACATATTTCAATGTATAATGTAAGAACAACATTTCTTGAACAGTCAAGCACCACGTGCTCGTGCAAGTTAAATTATATTTTTATTCATTTTAATTGTTTCATTGAATGAGTCACTTTAGTATTGCAAACGAGTCAAAAAACTTTGTCTCGCATTTATTGTTTTAAAAAAATATCACATATCCTATTTATTTCATTTCATATAATCAAGTGCAGAAAATGAAATTTTTTAAGGGTTTATTTGCTGTAGTCATTAACTTATTGTTTTAAATCAGAGCTTATGTAAATGCGATGGCAATGCGATATTAAAAGCTGAATTTTTGAGGTGTCCTTCAGATAATGAAAATTTTATTTTTCCCCTTCGGATTTTTATTGACGTCAGAAAACCTCATTTCCAAAACATGTTGTGACATGATAAAAAAAACAGTAATTTATACGAAAAGTTCATTATTACTGGAATCTATTGTATATGTAGTAAAATCCAATGAACGTAATGCAGATTGACATTAAAATTATATTCTAATATTTACAGTATTTTGAGAAATACTATTAGTAAGAATGTGCTTATAATATCATTAAAGAATAAATATAAGTCGTATTTTATAAAACAGCGATAGTTAACTAAAAATAATTAAAAAAAACAAGCGACAATCTTCTGAGATTAATTATTTAAAAGTAAGAAATCGTAAACAAACTGGAAGATGACGTCATTTCTTAGACATGACAAACAAAAAGCAATTGATAGTAAATTAAATTAGATATATCAAATACTACTGAAAAAAACAAATTTCAAATGTCATGGGTCAGGAGGTACGCTATCTACAAATGAAAAAACAAATATTTTTTGTCTGTAAATTTCGGGGGACGCCAAACTTCCTAATCAAAACAACATTATGTTCTCACATAGTAAAATAAATGTAAATCCATTTTAAATAGGAAAACTTATATAGAATCCACTTATTATATTGTAGAATTTTTTTAAGTGTTTATTGTTCATCATTTTACATTTATCAAGATAATGGGTTTTGGTTTTTATTTGAAGTTTTGTTACTATATTATTCTCATTAAAAATTTTTAAGACAAACTGCAATATTTTATATTTAAAATTTCAATCAATTTACAATATAAATACGTTTACAAGAATATTTCGAATAATAACTGAGTTTATCAATAAAATTATACGACAATATGACAGTCTAATAAATTAATTTAGTTTCGTTATTCAGATAAGTATTAATTTAATTCCATTAAAAATTTAAATTAAATGCATTTTAAGGATGAAAGGAAATGAATAACCAAATTAAATTAATAAATAACCAAAAAATTAGTATAAATAAAATCTTTGAACACTACTTATCAGTATTTTCTTACTAGCATATCTTATGCAACTTTTATATGTAAAATGGTTTTCATTTTGAGAAGTTATTAAAGTGAAATAAAAAATTGATTGAGAAATCAAAGTAAATTTATGGTGATAATTATGGATAATGTGGAGAAATCAGTTTGCCTTGAAGACAAGTTAATATAGTCCAGCTTTAAATTCAAATAAAATTATTTCAGTAAAGCTTTTGGAGTAATATGATAAAAAAAGAACGCATAATAAAAGCAATACCAGAATTCTTCGGATTAATTTAATGCTAAAACATTAACATAGTTCTTAAATTGAGAAAATACTTTATTAATGTAAATAAATAATAAAAGCATCTCTTTTGGAACAAAACTGACTTTCTTTAAACCATTCCTATTCAAATGAATCTAATTAGAGCATATTAAAACAAGCTTACTTTAATTACCATTTCAGATGTTTGAATTTATTATTAAGGTAAATTAATAGAAATTACCGTTATGCACAAATAAGATACGAATTCAAAGGTGAATATAGCTAATTAGTTTGTTTCCATCCAACTTACTAGTTCTTAATCAAACGATAAATTTTAATCCTACTCTACAGATAATGGGAAAAACAGTATTATTCATGAACTTGACATTCGTTTCATTTTAGCATTCATTCTAATTCGTATATTTACACATTGTTTTTTCCCAAGACATTAATTTGAAAGGTCTCTAATTTCAACAACTTCCAGATTTATTTACAAGTGGAATTACCGTTAGTATAAGTAAGCAGAAATGTATTAAAGTGATTATAAATATTTTTTTAAAAAAATTTAATAATACCATTCTAGAAATAAATATTTGAAAAGTAAAAACTGTGTTTTCAACTAAGCTTTTAAGATATATATAAAAATTCTCTGATATAAACAAACATATACAAGAACAAAAGTCCTCTTAAATGATGTGAATTATAACATTACATAACATTACAAATTCTTGTCATCAAACTTAAACTCATTATATATATTTTTTGGAACAAATGATAAAGGGAATAAACCCGATTTTATGTAAAACATTGTAGAAAAATGATCTCCGTGAGCAATATTGAATATGTAATCAAGATGTTCACAATTGATGACAGTAAAACTAGTACTAACCCTTTCAATTTTTATTTCATTTAATTAAATTAATAACTGATATTTTTGTTAAGTTAACGTATATAAAATTGAACATGCATTTGTTTCTATGTATGAGCATTATACAATTCTGCAACTCTTTATCGATTCGAACGTAACCAGAAAGTTTTTCAGAAGATCTCTTGAATACAAATAAATCTATAGCAATGTGAATTCTTGTAAACAGAACTTAAGCAAGACGATTAAAATAATAAGGTTTTAATTTAAAACCAATTTGAATGACATATTTATCTGAAACTAAACATAACCATATCCCAGGAAACTTGCTAGTCACCTGAAACTAACAAAAACGTATATGCATTATTATAAAATCAGGGGAATATTATCTGAGATTAAAGAGTTATAAGGTCTAATTTTTTTGATTATTGTTAATCTCTTGAAATAAAATTGGATTTCTAAAAGAAAAACAAATATGAACCCGAAAACTGAACAGTTGAATGCCCCCTGTATGTCAACTGTATGTCAATAACAGCTGAATGTCACCTGTACATTAGTTCCAAGTTTGTTTGCTTTTATTTTGCCAAACTTGACGCTAACAGTGTGTTTTGAACAAAATATTTCGATTAACACTTTCATTGAGGTACCTTCTGCGCTAAGATATATATGCTTATTATATTATAGAATGCGCTGCAATAATATAGAAAATAATTTGAGCAAACCATGAGTAATCTCATCCATCGCACTAAGGGAATATTCTTGGAAGACGAGTTATCTCGTTCCTAGCGATGAAAGTGAATGTTCCTGATGTCATCAAATAATCTACGGGAATGGATATAAAAATTGTAGTACTTGAAGGCGTTTTTATTCATCTAAATATAAAAATAAATAAAATAAGTCTTCAGTATTACAACTAGTAATGAATAGAAAAAACTTGAGATGTTTTTTTTTCTATTAAATTCTCAAAGTTACCTAAACACTAATTTTAAAGATGCATCATATGCAACCATTTGTTCTTGTAGGAGCTGGTAGAAATCTTTTAGATAAAACGATTGAGATTTCAAGATACAATTCCCAAAAGTGGATTGGTTGCCTCTTAAATCTTCCGTCTGAATCAAACTTCGAAATGTTTTGGAAGTGCTAATAATGTGTTGTAATATTGTATATAAAGTGTTTGACACATAAATACTTTCAAAATTACGAGACTGGATCTTAATGATACAGCAAAATCCTTTTATTTGCGCAGCGAGGATTTTAGGAGAAAAGTGTCCGTTTAAGTATTGCTTGCATTATCCGCTCACATCCTGAAATCACAAATTCTACATCTAAATTGCATTTGTTGTTGTTACTTATGATACTTGCCAAGGATAAATCCCGCTGATACATCAGTAGATTTTAAGTCGAAGATATGCCTCTCTTGTTTCAAATAGTGCCAACTAATCTCAAGAGTACGACTTTAGCCACACGTTCAACACAGTCACTTACACGGCCCATTTTTGCAGGGGAGGGGGGTCACACACCTCACAAATTGCATACAGAAGAACAACCATGCCCGAACCAGGACTTGAACCCGAGACTCCCAGAACACGAGAAAGACGATCTATCTATATGCTACTGATAAAGTGGCTCCAAAATTTGTTATTAACTAAACAAAAGCAATAGTTATTCTTGCAAAGAATGATCTCATTTGTATTTATTGGTTTCCCTTTTCCTACATTATTATTTGCAGGGAAGTAAAAAGAAAGTATCATTGAACTGAAAACTATTAATTTATCCAAAATTAATCAGAAAATGCTTATTTATTTTTGTCTTCCTTATTTGAGAAAAATACTCTACGAATTTTTGGTTTTTGTAATTTTTCCTGTTCAAATCAATGTACTAATAACTAACAGAACAAAAATGATTAGAGAACATAGCAGATTTAATAGCTGATTTTTTTTTATGCGTACAAAAAATAAATTGCGAGGATGAACTCAATTAGTGTTCAAGTAAATAAACAAATAAGCAAGTGGAAAAAACCTTCAGTAGAAAAAAAAATAAAAGTAGCAAGCTTATTAATTCAAATAAAAAAAGCTAATTTCTTCAGCCTAGAATTTTTGCTTTGCGTGCCAGAAGAAAATAATCTAAAGTAATGCTTACTTTCCTCAGAAATCTTTTCTTACTAACACGCGTGTTATAATTCTTTTCTTACAAGAAGCTTATATTAAGCTTTGGCTTAAAAGAAAGTGTATACAAGCAATGATGACGCATTTTTGTTATAATTTCAAATATTTTGTTTTAATTTATTATTATTATTTTATTATTTGTCTTTTATTTTATTATTTTATTTTTATAATTATTATTTAATTCTTTATCTTTTATTTTATTATTTTATTTTTATTATCATTTTATTATTTTATTTTTATTATCATTTTATTATTTTATTTTTATCATTATTTTATAATTTTATCTTTATTATTATTTTATTATTTATCTTTTATTTTATTTTTTTATAAGAAGTTCAGGTTTTAATTTTCTATAGTACTTGATAAAAAAAATTCTCTAAAGAAATAATATTTTTAAATAAAGAAGAATAATAGCATTGCCGCATTGAAACGAAGCATTCTACCCTTCTTAGAATGGTCATCACACAGAAGTTGCAATCAGGGGATAGTGAGTTCGAATCTTCTTCGACATTTAAAGTGGAAAATGTGCTTTTGCTATTTAGATGACATTATGGTACTCTCAGAAACATTTGATGAACATCTTCAGAGGTTGAATATCGTCCTTCAGTGCATATAGAACACATACCTTATCCTGAACCCTTTCAAAGGTTAAAGAAGCGTTACATAAGCCGAATGGCATCTTTTTAAACTCGAACAATCCTTCAAATACCATAAATGCTATTTTTTCATGATCGGCTTCATGAGCATCTATTTGCCATTAATCAGAATGACATAAAATCTGCTTTCTGTATACACTGAAAGATGGTAGTAAACTTCTGAAAATGTTCATCGAATGCTTCTTAGAGAACCACAATGCCATCTAAATAGAAAAAAAAAATTTAAAAAAAAAAAAACAGAAACTTCGAACTCACTATCTCCTGCTTACTAGACAAGTGTGATGACCACTCGACTATGGAGAGTCCATTGCTTTGTTTTAATGTGGCAATATTTTGACAAAAAAAAATTTCATATCGGCACTTGAAATATGTGCTCAGATGACGGTCAGATGATGAAGAAATAATGTGATTAAGATTAATTTAACAGTAACCTTTTGCTATCTATTAAAGTCAACCCAAGAGAATAGTAGTAGTAAAATCACTATATAAAAAAATTAAAGAACATAAAAATTGAAATCCGCTAAAGTAAATTTCAAGTTATCATGCGAGGATATTATTTTTTTAAAAGTCAATTGTTAACAATCAAAAAGAAAAACCTCTTGTTCTCGCATGACTCACTAAAATTTAGAAGAACGATGGCGTTTGACCATTGCAAATTCCTTCAATTCTTTTTTTTTCCTTTTATCGAGGTCACAATTTTTTTTTTGTCAAAATATATTTTAAATCTGTTTGAAACAATCATATGACTATCAGATTACGCATGCTTCAATATGTAGAAAACAGTGTTTTTTTTTTATAACTTCAAAATAATTTTTTTGAGACGGAAAAAATAAATCAGTCAATCTTTTAAGATAAACTTTTTATCCGCAGTCAGATTTTTTAATGACGTGACTATTGTCGTGACTATTGTCACCATCTTATAGAAAAGTAATGACTTTTTTTTCTTATCTCAAAATTCTTCCAACTCCAAATTTTTTTTGCCAGCTAGAAATTTTTTTAACTAATATATAACTTTCAATACCTAACCTCGCTATTTTAGGTTCATTACCATTTTTTTTTTCTGTAGGATCCTTGGATGATAACCACCTGTGACCCTACTCTTTAATGTCCAGACCAAAGAAACAAATACATGGCGGACATTCTCGCCAAGTTGTAACTTTTTGTTGGAGAAAGTTCGCCAATTGTGACAACCTTCTTTGTGATTTTCTAACAGCTCAATATGATTTTTTAATAATTTACGTTCCTAAAAAAAATAATAAGGCTTCAAAAGCGATAAATAGTCAACTTTCTGTCCATGCATTTTAAGTATTCAAAAACCGAAAACAGATCACGTTAAAAAAAAACTTAAGAAATCGAAACTTAAACACTAATGAATGGTTTTGGAGACTGGATTATGAATGCTGTATATATAATGGTTAATTTTCATTTTCTAAATTTTTCAAGTCTTTTTTTAAACTTTTTAACAAAAAAAAGTTATTTAACTTTTTATTACTCAAGAACTTTAATACGAATAGAGAACCAAGAGAGATATTTATAAGAAAGACAAGAAGGAAATATTATTTATTCATGTATGGAACTATAATAAACTCTTAATAAAAAAGAAGTAAATCCATAATTTATTATCAAAAATTTTTCAAAGGAAATATCGTACACTGAAACAGAGCGAAACAAAAGTTTAAACTTAAACAAATTTTGGTTCTTGTAAAATCAAAATTTATTTTTCTCTCATAAATTTAAAATATGATTTTTTTTCCAGAAACTATCTTCAGAATCGACTCTTTTTGACATTTATTATAAATATTTCAGAGGTTAGCTATTTCTTTATACAATCAAATGAAACGTTCTGGGGGAAAAAAACTCAATGCTTTAACTTTATATATTTTATTACATTTTTTGATTTAAGTCCCATGAAACTCAATTAATGAAAACTTGTTACAATACTCCATCTTAGTTAACATTCCTTAATTCATAGAATTTGTAGAGTTCACCACTAAAAAGAGAACTACTCATACAACGTTCTGCCAAATATAGAAGCTTTTATCACATCTATTCAAAGACTGTGGGCTTAGCTAATTGTATCTTAATTCGATTTTTACTGAGCCGTTCACATTAAGTATATGTTAATACTAGGTTAACAGTTAGTTGTAGAAGGCTGCAATCCACTTTCGGCGAACAAAGAATTCGAAAATAATAACACCTGCTTCCGAACATCCTGTGTGGTGAGAAGCCATTAGAGTCGCCAAGTACATAAGAATGGTCTTCTGAAACGAAGTGAATCAAACTAATGCATTAAGTTTATTGTGTAAAAGTGTCTTATTCTTGAAATCTTAATGGAACACTTCGGACTGAAGAATTAAGTTAACTTAAAGTGTGCGATCGCATTCTTCACTTTGCTCTACTTCGCTTGCATGCATTTGATTGAATTCTTAATATAAAGACAATTTCCATAAAGAATGAAGCTATTTGGATTGTAGCATCTTTTATGTTTTTTACCATGAATTAGATGGCAATGCGGAGGAAAATAATTTTTTCATTTTATACTTTATGTCGCGATATTTAAAAAGGGTTCGGGTAAGTAATAATAATAACTGGAGAGTTTTCGAACACATTTGGAGCGCATGAAACATTTTTCATTAACGTTAATTATCGCTAATATATATTATATTAACTTCCCCTAACTCATAAAAAAACTGACATACAAAATTTTAAGGCATTATTTTATTTCTTATAGTGTTACTTTTAATGCATGTAAAATTTCAAATTGTTAAGGTGAAAATTACAAAAAAATTATTTTAAAGGGCCTTGTTCGCCTTAAGGCAACCAGGGACCTTTAAAATTACATTTTGCAATTTTAACATTAGCAATTTGAAATTTTACATGCATTAAAAGTAACACTATAGGATATAATACATAACATTTTAAAGCAATATATTAATTTATTTATGAGATAGGAGGGTTAATCTTATACAATATCCAAATTTGATCAAAGGGCGCTCCAAATTTGTTCGAAAGTGCTCCAATTTTTATTATTACTGTCTCTAACTCTTTTGAAACAAATTTGGGAATAATCTTGTAGTTTGAGTGCGAAATACCAAAATTAACCAATGTAATAACTCAACACTACTTAACCTTTTTTTTAAAAAAAATCGGTAGTTTTAAGTTATTACATTGGCTAATTTTGATGTTTCGTATTCAGACTTCAAGATTAACCCCAACTTTTGTTTCAAAAGGGATAGAGAAAGTAATAATAAAAATTGGAGCGCTTTCGAACAAATATGGAGTGCATGGAGCATTTTTCATTAACGTTAATTATCGCTAATATATATTATATTAACTTCCCCTAACTCATAAATAATCTGACATACAAAATTTTAAAGCATTATGTTATTTCCTATAGTGTTACTTTTAATGCATGTAAAATTTCAAATTGCTAAGGTGAAAATTACAAAAAAAAATCATTTTAAAAGGTCCCTGTTCATTTTAATAAGTCTTTCACCACTTCACATACAATGGAGTCTCTGATATGCGCATCGAATTATTGAATTTTTAAATTTAAATCTGCAATTATGGGAAAGTATTCAAAAATTTAAAATACAAGAATCCCTTAGAAACTATGCAGTATGTTGAACCTCGTTACATTATTATAGGAATGAAAGTAATAATAAATTTTCAAGATAGGATGTGTCATCTAATTGGGAAGTTAAATACATTTATATGCCAAGTGGTTAAAAGCAGATAATCCCTTTGTAAACAAACCTGCTTTTCAAAAACTGGAATAAAATTGCATGATCGTTATAAAAATTCTTGACCCTTCAGGAAACACCCTCAAGAAAACAAGTCCTCCTGTTTCTTTCAAGAATAAGCCAAGCAATCCATCTGGAGGAAGTTGTCCGAGTCTCTTCCCATTCACCCAGTTCATTTGATCTCTTCCACTCGGATTTGCAAGGTCCATTTCAGCAACTTAGCAAAGCGATTTATGGCTTTTCGGATTCCAGAGGACCGAAGTCATTTGAATGATGATTAGCGATGCGATTCGTGGCAGCGGCGCGCACCCCCTGGATTCATGTCCATCGACTGTAATTTATTTCGTCTCGCGCCGACCGAACGAACGTGTTGAACTCCGCTCAAACTTTAAAGCTCTGCCACCTTCTCGGAGATTAATAAGTCTTTGGAGAGATTCCCCTCCGCAATTTGTCCTCGTGATGACTGATTTTAAGAGTAATTGATTATCACTTCGCAGTTCATAAATACAGAAAAATAGTCACCATTTAGGCGAACCGTCTGGAGCTCATCTGAAGTAAAGGTTCTTAATCTTAGGCTTACGGTGGACCTCATTTGTGCATCTTGAGTAATTCGAGGACGGATTCTAGTAGAGGTTTAACGCATGTCAAATAATTAAATACATATCAAAGACATATAGGGTGTTCATTAATTATTGTCGGGGTTCCCATATCTCATAACTTTCGAATAAAAATGTTTCACAAAAACTGATTACGTATTCGTAATTTACAACTCAAAGAATTTTATTAATGGTATTAAGGTACACAAAAAGCTTATATTAAATATTGCACAAGTACTTTGTAGGCATTCAGCTGAAGGCGGTTATGGAGAGCATTTCATGTTATCGTATGCTGCATATGTACTGCACAGCTGATTGTCTCGTTGATGTTCGGGGAATATGAGGTAACGTTTCTTGGATGCGATCAACATCTCTCTCTCTACAGGTCTTCCCATTGCCTTTCGGTGTAGAACACTACCAATTTCCTGAAATTGTGTAAACCAGTGTCTGATAGAATTATCCGAAGGAGGATCTTTTTTGTACGTGGTCCTGAAGTGACGTTGAGTAGTTATGACTGATTTAATTTCGGAAAACCACATTACACAAATTGCTTTTTCTTGTACGGTTGTCATTTTTATTTATGACGTCATAATTACCCACACTGCAAATGTGCTAATATTGCATTGTTGTCGCGTAAAATTCTTTGAGTTGTAATTTAAGAGTACGTAATCAGTGTTTGCGTAATATTTTTATTCGAAAGTTATGAGGTACGGAAACCCCGATGATAAATGAACAAACTGCATAAGCATCTTATCATTTTTTTCCAACACGTGAATTTTCGTGATGAATAAATTACAGTTCACATGCAATACACAACAAGGATGTCAAAAACTTCGTTCGTATTAACGTTAAAGAAAATTGAAAGTTTCTTTATAAAAAAATTGAATTGCCATAACAGCTGAACGAGAACTTCATAGAATTGCTTTCAAAAAATAGGAACTTAAATAAAATTCACAATATACTTTCAAATCATTGAAAGCTTTTTAAAAATCTGATTCTCTTGTTACTTATTTCGATTTAATTTTTTTATTCTTCGGCTTCAAAATCCCAATTCTACAATTTGGTTTTTTTGGTTGTTTCCGATATAAAAAGAGTATTTTCAGCTACTTAGTACTTCAAATAAATGTGTTTTGTTATTAATGAAGATAAATATTTTTAATTTATAAATGTTATTTCACTTTTCCAATTATAATTATCATCATGTTAGTGTTTTATTCCCCTTTTTTGGTCTTTAATAATATGATTACATTTTTGCAATTTATTAAATATCCAAGAATTTTAGTAGTGAATATACAAGAATGATTATAATCACCTTCTCCCGTAAGAAATTAAAAATTAGACAGTGACAATTGCTCTGGAAAATTAAAATATTTTATTTCCTTAACTATACAATACAGAACTGTTGAAATATCCTTAGCAAACGAGAGAGAAAGGAAAATGAATTTTTATTTTTACCAAACTATCGATATGAACATAGAAAAAGGAAAGAAGAGAAAACAAACATATCTTCTTTGGAATAGACTTGATTTGATCTACAATTACAAAAAAAATTAGTTATTAGTTAATTACCACAGGGCATTACAATGTGGGTATGTGTGTAATTTTTTAAAAATAAGTATGCAACAGCACAGTTAAAATTATAGCAATAGTTGGAGTTGCGCTTTAATTAAGCTGCATTTTCCCATAATATGACAAAACAAATTGTATCGCTAATTATGCCGATTACTCGATGTCCTGAAAAAAATAAACAAAAAATTTCGGTGAATATATTATATGTTTATATAAACATGCAATAAATTAGATATGATGGTTAATATTTCTTTTCCCTTGTAGATCCAAATGTTAATTCAATCAATTTTACAGAAACTAAATTGTTTTAGAAATGCTAGTTTTAATTACAAAGGAATCTAAAAACGGTGAATTACGGGATTAAAATGCTATCAAATTACCGTTGCAATGCGTGCAAGATATTGTGGATTAGATTTATATCAATATTAAGATTTATAAATATTTTATATATAAATATAAAAGCAATACAAATTAATAAACTAGTAAGATTCAAAAACAGGCAGCATGATTTGAAGTAGAATCCATCATAATCTTGGCACATGAGAGATCATAATCTTGGCACATGTAGTAACAAGAAAGCCCAACAAGGCTGTGTACCTGTAATTTTGATCTCAGAGATAAAATCTTCACCAAATTGGCGCATGAGCATAAACGTGGATCTAAATAATCAAATTTCATTATTTGATAGTGTTGTTTCATTCTACTTATCAAAAAAATACTAGGAAACTATTTTCAATAATAATTACCAATATATGAAACATTTCAATTTTCACAGTAAATTTCCCTGATTTTTTCCCGATTTTCAGGAAAAGCCCTGGCTATTCCCGGTTTTCCCTGCTTCCCTATCAGTTAGCCACCCAGGCTATGGTTTTCTTTTGAGATTCCAAAAGCTAATTACTGCCTTGAGCCAAAGTAGGATATAATTTTATTAAGTCCATTACTTTTCAAAGGAAAAGAAAGAAAATTAAAAAAAATATATTTTATAATTCTTTTCTAAACTCCAATTGATAACTACTAGTAATGTTAAATATTCATTTAAAAAAATTATGTTTATACACTTATATCTTGTCTAAGGCATCTTACGAGAATTGCTATAAAGCAATCGATAAAAAAAAGAATTTTCATAATTTAAAATGTATTACTTAATGCGTTATTAATTTGCACTACAGATTGAATGGTGCACCAAAGAAAACTTTCAGCAAGGAGATAAAACATTACATAAATGTAATAAAATTTTAAACTCTTAAATTCAATTGTAATTAATTTAAAGTTTCTTCTTAAATTAGGCCATAGGAACTTCACTCTAAAACGTTCCATTATTTTCTAATCCATTCCGCCTTTTCAAATAAATAAATCAAATAAATATTATAAAGGTAATGGGACATTGATGAGTCCACGTGCTGAGTGGATGGATAATAAATCACCGATGTAAATAGATTCCTTTAAAAGATTCCTGCATTTCTCTTGTATGAAGGTCAATGTAAGGTCAACACGTATAAGAATTCCTCTGGGGAATCTACACGTGTCTGATTTATGAGAATATCCTAGTATGTAAGTACAAAGATAAATGTTTCGCCCATTTTTTAAACCTTGTAAATATTCATCTGTTTTGCTGCGTTTCGAGCCTCGTGAGATAAAAACAAAATTGAAAATTCAACATGCTTATTCCCTATGATCTTTGCCTATGTCTACTTTCTATTAAAATTGTTATGGGTTACATTACATATAAACTGATGTTCTTAAAATACTGCCATAAATGTAATATCACTAAACAATCAAGATATTACTGTATTAAAAATAATTTTCAAACTAATATTTAAAATGATAATTACTCTACTTTCCCTATTCAACAAAAGCCATTAGCAGAAATTGCATTCATTTACGCTTTTCAGCACCCATAAAAAAAATAGAAAAAAACGACTATAAAATAAACGCGACGGAAAAGACAACTTGGCATTTCCAGAGAAGCTCGTCCCCTTTAAGCATTTCACTCAAAAAAAAATCCAAAAAGATTCTTGTTTACCCACTTATACCTTACCTCACGCGCCCCGGCAGAATTCTCCGTCGACAAAAGAAGAAAATAAAAGAACAAACGAGGACACGCAAGTGAAAAAAAAAGAAGAAAAAAGAAAAAAGAACTAAAAAATAAGGACTGGGGATTCGCGAATTCCCCGCCTACAAATCTCGTCTCTTTGTGAAACAAATTTCCACCGACAGGATAGTTTCCCACCCTCTTCTTTCTAAAACTTCCATCCCCATAAAAGTCACGTACGCCGCAGCCACAGAGGGCTGGTCGCATATGAATGGTCCCGTGCCCCGATCAATGATTGAAGGGCTGGGGGGGGGTGGCGAAGGGTTTTCAGATAGATTTAAGCGCTCCCGTAAATAGGCACATTCCATGGGAAGAGGGTGATTTGTTCAGACTTTAATTAACGCCCGCGAAATTACGGTCCAGGCATCAAGTATGCGGAGGGTGGATGTGTCCCGTAACCGATTCATATTCCAACGTCCGTCCCAGTTTGATTCGGAACAGGTGTAACTACGTGCCAGGGCCCTAGCGTGATGTATGTTCGCACGCCCTAATAACAATTAGATGCTCTGCTCGGAGGTTGCGTGACACTTAGCGTCCCACTGGACACTGGGACAAGTTGTAAGGATTGGTTCTTACGCCGTCTCATCACCAACCCTCTTTTAGCAATGCCCATTTCAGATACCCTCGCATCTCCCTTAATGACCAAGACATTCGTTTCTTACAAAGCAGATATTGAACTTCTGTGAGGAGAAATTTAAATACATCATTAGTTTAGTTATGTTAGATTGATATTGCATGAGACTAACTATAGGACTATAAGATCACAATGATAACAACACACTAACAAGATAACCCAATTTCGTATAGGCATATTTAATTCGCATCAAGTCCATTGAAAAGAATGATTATAGGTGAATCATCAGCAATCGCATGTGACCCACTTGCAATGATTAGATTCACTGGTAAAACACAATATTTGGGACAACAAAAACGTGACTTTATCAAAGATAGCTAACGACATTTTCTAATCGCGTTGTAATAGATATTTTTTAAAAAAAAATATCAATGTTTTAAAAATGAGTCAATCAATTTTATTAATTAATGCATACAAAATGATGACTAGTTATTCGTTGCTGTGTGTTGTGACTAATGGCACTTAACGTGGACAAGCTTCCGCTGATACGATCAGCAGATTTTAATCCTAAGAAATGTGTCTCTTTGTTTTACAAGTAGCGTCATCTAGGGCCAAGAGTACGACTTAGCTTCACACACGTCACAACCCGTTTTAGTGGGCTGACTACATTCAAACAAATTCATTCATGCATGCATCTATGCTCGAACTTTAGACCTGGAACAGAGAACGATCACCTCTGAGCCAGTACCACCCCCTTGGTATTACTCTCGACATGGAGGTCTTTGCGACCACGAACAGATTTAACGAGCGCCAGTCACCATACACTCGGGGAATCTTTTGGCCGATGAGCTTCGAACCCGTAACCTAAGGAGTACGAGTCCAACGCTCTACCAACCAGGCCATACCGGTCCTGACTAGTTATTCAAACACCTGGGTGTCAGCCATTTCAAAAAAAAAAATATTTTAATAAAAACTTAAAACTAATCTATATTTTACAATCGAAATTGAACATTGTGTTTCATGCCAGTTCATTATTAATTGGTAGCCTTAGTAGAAATTTTTTAATTGCACAACTCTTTAACTCTGAAAAGTTACGATAATAAATGCCGGTTTGTAAGAAAATCACATTACAGAAAATAACATAAATTTTAAAAATTAAAATATAACATTAATAACAAAAGTTTGTGAGAATTAAGTAATTAAGCACAAAAGGAGGTAATTTTAATAAAATAATTTTTAAACTGATATTTAGTAAACAACTTGAAGAAAATAAATTTCCAATAAATAATGGTGGCTGGAAAAATTTATCCATCAAAAGTGTGATATTTCTACGTAATTACTTTGACTTTATACTTAAGTCAAAGTAATTATGTAGAATTATTATGTATACTCTATATTTAACGATACAAACTTTATTAGACTTAAAAAGGGAAAATAAGAGGACAACATTTCAATTTTTTTGAAGATTGATACATTTTTTTAAAAAATGCAATATATATTCGTAATTAGTAAGTGATGATGTTGTTGTCTTGTTCCGCTTTACAACAGAAGGAAGGGTGCAATAGCTTCTGGGGGTATGGACCTCTGAAAACCCAAGGGAAAAAGTTTGCTTTCTAGCTCACACACGTCACAAACTCCTTTTACAGGAAGGACTCCGTTCATGCATTTCTTTCATTCATCCATAGATCGTAATTTAGATCTGGGACAGAGAACAATCATCTCTGACCAGCACGCCCAGTGGTATTAATCCTGGCATGGAGGATTTTATGACAATGATAGATTTAAAGGGTGCCAGTCACACACACTAAGAGAGTCTTCGGCCGGCGAGGTTCGAACTTGCAACCTAAGAAATACCAGTCCAACGCTCTACCAATAAGGTTATAACAGTCTATTAGTATGTGATGAACTCATGATTTATAATAATGTTTGATCTAATTTTCGTAGCAATTATTCATTCTGTAGATTATTACAGTATATATTGGGGCAGTAATGTAAACAACTGACCATTAGCTTCTATAACTCTGATATGAGGTTCCGATGGCATTAATGCTGATCAATTGGCTTTTTTTATATATATTTATTAAACTTATCTTCTATCTAAAGCAAATCTAATTTTCTTAATCTGCTACCATACACTTAAGATCATCAAACTTAAACAATTTTCTGAATCAAGGTGGGGGTAAATAATATTTTAAACTTCTCCATATATTTAAATTTTTTTCTCTTTTATGTGCTAGCACTTGCAGAGTTCCAGATGGAATTTTTCCATTTTTCAAGATTGGTTAACAACGTGAAAAATGTACTGTTGCAATTGTAATAATATTTTCGACTTAGATGCATCTTGCTTCCATCCATGGCACATTTTCATCAATTAGGTTTTTAAATCATGCAATTTGCTGTAGTACAACTTGTCCAAAAACAACGATATTTTCAGATCTTTGTAAAGGTCTTAGAATCGCAAGGTTTCTATAAATAATAGCGTTCAGAATTTATTTATTCATGTGATACCTAAATAGTTTAATGACTCGTAAAACGTAATTAAATTATTAAAAATTATTAAAATAGTGTCAACTTCAGTTCCCCTGATAGTACAGTGAATCAATTGCGACAAGAGCAGCAAAAACTATCCTGATTCTCCATAGTTGTCAGTCCATGACAGGGTTTTATTTTCTACTTATAAAATTTCTTTACTTTGATAGCAATGTACATTTAATTAAATTATATACAATGCAAAACATATATTTTATTGTCATTCTGTGGCCTAAGAGAAGGAAGACAATTGAAATTTTTAAAATTTGATTTTATTCCATTTTGGGAAGTATAATTTATGTGCAAGCAGAAGCAAGGAGGCACGTCAACACAGAAACGACACAACTGCGAAAAGAGGAAAAAACGAACGATATACCTATTGCCATATATCTATTGTCATATTATATAGTGAGAGACACTATAATTTGGGATTTAATTACACATGTCGATTTAGGAAAGGGAATTATAAGGTATTATTAAAAAATTGTTTTTCGACAAAAACAATTATTTTTCCTTCACTCGGAGTGTGGGAACTTGTCAATCAGCAATTTTACATAACTTTTGTTGTTTTATTTAAATTAAGAAAAAGGTGGAATTGAATCAGGAAATAAGAGAACATTTTAGAATGAAGATATATGACTAAATTAAAATAAAAAATAAAAAATAATTAGGATTTAATTTAAATTTAGAGATTATATATATACATAAAGTACGTATAATGTGAACCTTCAAAGTAATTGGTTGCACTAAATTTTAAATTTCATTAGGATAATGACAAATAATGTCACTTTTCCGAAAATCTATCCATATACTTATTTTTTAAGTTTGAAAATTTGTAACAGACAATAAATTTTAATACTGCAAAATTTACAAATTATCTGCCCACTATGCTTCGAGACCGTTGAAATCTATCTCATATTGTTAAGTGTCGTAGCCCTATTACCACATCACTGGCAACGGGTAACTATCTTGCTGATAAAAAAAATCCCATGCTAAATGTAAAACATTCATTTTTTAAAAATTAAAATATGTTTGAATCTAATTAGATTTCCCTTTTTCAGTTTATTATTTTGATTTTTCATAATGAAATATTATTTGGATAGAAAATATCCTAATGTTATATCAGGTTTTTATTGTTTTGTTTAGGTTCAGTACAGCATTTTTTGCTGCATAACCCTCACCCGTAAGATCATTACAAGTACCGTTGATAGTACATGTATGTCAAGTTGAGACTCCTAAAACTGAATTAGCGTACAAAGTTTAAAAAATAACAACTAATCCTAAAAAAAGTGATGAATTTATTATCTTTTTCCGATTAAAATATTTGAACTAAAAAGCTTAATGAAATGTGTTACAAATTTTATTTAAAATACAAATCGCATACATCGAAAATTTCAAATTTGTGTCACAGGCAAATATACTGATTGTGAAAAATAAATATGGATTAAGGTATTTTTATTTATAATATAGAAAACAATGTGTAAACATATGTCATGCGTTTAATACAAGATATTTTAAAAATAAAACATTTTGAATAAATGTATGCGGCTATTGGTGAGTTTTTATTTAAATACAAAATTTCTTACTTTCTTTTGGTTGCAATGTCTGTTTTTGTAGTGAAATCGATTTATTCCACTCAGAACAGTTAAAACGTTAGTATTTCCCTTTCTTTTTTTCGTTTTTCATATTCACAAATGCAAACCATTAAATATACGTGTTTTCCTTTCATTTGTAATACTATCGAAAAGAGTTTCAACCGACTTTAAAAACAGGTACTAGAGAAGTCTTTTTTCTTTTTCTTTACTGCTGTTTAAAATAAACATGATCAGACAATATGCACTTAAACAAAAACAGAACAAAAAAAACAAGAGCAAAATTCCTTTTTCTTTCGGAATAGAGTAGAAAGAAAAATAAACTGCCATGGAATTAAATGCACTAAAGGAAAATACATGACTTTCATTGCGTCGTTTTCTCCTTCATTCATTCATTCTTTTTAGGTCCATTCTTTCTTTTTTTGTGTGTCACAAGAAAGGTGTGCGCTAAGGGCAAATCAGGGTCAGAAAGACAGGAAAAAAAAAACTAAAAAAACGCTGTTCATTAAATATTCAGAAAACTTATTTCTATATAAAACCATGCCGATGGTATTCAATCGAACGTTCGAAAAGCGTTAATCTTGAAGCGAGATATAAACTTAACGACGCCATTAAGTATTGCTATTTTGCTTCTTAACGATGAGGCTAGGTTAAGTCATTTTCATTGCCCTGCAAAAAGCTCGCGTTCAGCAAGTGAAAAAAATGCCATAACTTCGCTTTTATGGCCCTCGGGATACCTCTTATACAACAGTTTGCCGAGACATACTTTACTTGAAATCTGTTTTACATAGATACTCTACATAGAGTTGCTGTAACATGTCACCACTGGAAAAAGGGGAGAAATGTGAGAGGTATAAAAAGAAATCAGCCATTGAATGAAAGCATGGATCTTCTTTGCAACGATTTTCGATTATTTATTTGTTGTGTTTTAATGCTTTTTTTTTCGGAAATTGATAAGATGGCTTGGTAAGGATCGCCAATTATTGCCCATCATAATTCATGAATAATTTTAATGTGCAGTAGAAGGTATAGATGCATGAATATAGATATTCCCACCTGCAGTGTTTTTAGAGTGTAGATCGAAGATTTTTTTAAAAAAAGTTAATCATATTGCATAAATAAAATATGTATATACAAACAGTTAAAACACTGACTATAGGAAAGAAATTAAAAATAAATAATTAAAATTTAATTAAGAATAAATCATTGATGTTAATGAATAGTAATTTTTGTGAAATTGAATTAATTGAAAAGAAATTCCCCTTAAAAATGTAATGATAAGAGAAATGACATTAAGATAGGGATGGATTATTCTGCGAGTCGTCATATTATAGGTGCCTTTAAGACATTATACAAATAATAAGTAATCAAACCATCATTTCAAAACGTATATGGATAGCCAAAAACAAAAACAAATTTGCTTTCACTAGTAACAGAGAATGTCCTTTGGAATTTTTTGATAAATTTTGTTCATCTCTACCAGTTATTCGAGTTTAGCATATTGCATAAAAAATACACACTATGTATTATCAACCAACAAATCCATTCTTTCTTTGTTAGTGACACCGGTTTACAATTAGTAGATTCTTGAAAATGAAAGAGAAATTATCCAACGTTTCAACTTTTATATAGAAGATTAAATGATAATGCTTCAACATTTATATTGAATTATTTTATACAACATTTATAATAAGTCTCAACATGCATAATTTCAACGTATCGAAAAAATTAACAAGAAATCATTAATTAAACAAACCAAATGTGATACCACTCAATTTTTCTTTTATGCAATGTAAAAAATCTTTCCGCATTAAGTTTTCTAAATTACCTAACTGTTTACTTTTTATAAAATTATGTTTCATCTTTAAATATATTAAAAATTAAATAATGTCTTTTTTTACATTGTTCTAGAAAAGAATAGAATTGTCGTAAAAACGAGACCCACACAAGATAGATATGAAAATCCTCTAAAATATTTGACTTCCTATGTTTAAAATCTTTACTGAGTCTTCATGAAATCACAGATAATCATCTTAATAATTGAAAAATAATTAAAAGTTTGTGAATATAATGATAAAGTTCAACAAATGCTTTTAAAACATAAGATGAGCATGAATTTCACATTTTAAATTAAAAGATTTCTCATAATAATTAAGCCTTTAATTTTTATACACATTTCACCCTAAGTTGTAGAAAGTAAGATTTTTTTTAAAGTTTGATATGAAATGTAATCATTTTATCGTGTCATTAAGATTAATTTATTACAAAAAATTTATTACCAATATCTGATTTTGAATTGATATTAAAGGAGGTTGATTTTTATTAAATTTTAAAATGTATAAATCTTTATTAAATGCTCATTATTTTTTATACTTTTCTTATATATTTGAAATTAATTTTTAAAAAAATATATACTAGGTATGTTGAAATTGTTATGATTAATATTACTATGTTAATTTTTCTATGACATAAACATTTTAATTGATGGTTTCCCTAAATAAAGTGTTTATTTTGTAATTTTATTATCCCTAATTTAAATGAATTCCAATTAAACATCTAAGTGAAAAAAAATTTCATTTATTTTTTCACTTCTTTATGCACAGGAAATCGAAATTTTGGCCTTAAAATCTTCGCAATATTTTTATGAGAAAAAGTATTCAAGACACAAATATTAGTTTTTTAAACAGCTATTACAAAAGATATGAGTACTCTACCAGTAAAATTCTAAAATTCATGTCGCATGATAAAACAAGAGTAAATTTCCACTAGAAACATTAAAAAAATATATTCACAAAGAACTTTGATTGTTTGGGTACACAAAGATAGAGCTTCTAATTTCAAATAAAAATTTGTTTTTGAAGTCAGAAAACGTGAGAAGTACGTCTTCATTAAAATTAAAAAAGAGTACTTTGTTTGAGAAGCAAATTCTTCGGCGACATTTAAATCAGAAGGGTAAAAAAAATCATTCATTAGATATATGTCAGATTACGTAATTATTTGGATGGATTTAGAAAAAGAATGAACGAGCATTCGATAAATAAATAAAGTTGCACCAGAGACCACCCTTATGCCCTTCCAAAGACGTCGGCCCGAAAATAAATGAAATTAATTGTTTAATCTCGTGAAGTTTGAGCTCCAAGAAAGGAAGAAAAGAAAAAAAAAGTTCTACATAATGAAAAGTGATTTTGTTTGCGTACGATTAATGGACCGTAATTAATTTGTTTGAACATCAACTATGCTTTCAGGCTAAGTTCTTCGTTCTGTAGAAATGAGGCCCCTCGAAAGAAATCGAATTTTGGCTTACGGGACGGATCTCATCAGCAAGCGTAAATGCTCATAAGTCACTGGAAAAATCCAAGACAAGATTTCTTTCCAATAACACCCCCATTAATTTTTTTTTTACTAAGAATCACGCTGGAATGCTTGGCTTATCAAATGTTTATGAATAATATTGATTTTGCAAAGGGATTCTTTATTGTTGCTTGAGCATAAGTTAAAACAAAAACAGAGCATTAAAAAAAACAGATGTCTCGCATGATCATTTGTCTTTAAAGCATAACTTTTGCTTGAAAGAAACATTTACAGATATGATCATTTCGTAGAAAAGTTAGTTGAAATAAATTTGTCGGGAAAGCAATGAAGCAATGATAGGTTTTGGGAAACTTATAGCATAGGGTATTATTAATTTTTTGGTTACGTACAATAGTATTAAAATACCAATTCAATCAGCTTCAAAAAAATTAAAATTTTGATTGTTTTACAAATCAGTTTAAGGTGTGTGTGTGTGTGTGTGTGTGTGTGTGTGTGTGTGTGTGTGTGTGTGTGTGTGTGCGTGCGTGCGTGCGTGCGTGCGTGCGTGAGTTCTAACATAGAAATTACAACGAAGCTGGAGTTGAAGAGTTAGAAAATTGTTTTGGGAACAGTTATGTTTAGGTTATATATTAGAAAACAGTCTCTCTCTCTTATTCTTCTCTCTATATAAAGAATAAGATACAGTATATGCAAGTTTTTATTTTTAAAAAATCTTTACTTTTCAAATTTTTATAAATTTAAAATATTTTACTATTTTATGTTTATTACTTCAATTCTCGAAAATTTGTGCAATCATTAGATATATTTTTTTATATATTATACTACTTTTTAGTAGAAGAACTTGATTATTATTCATCTAATTATTTGAAGAAAAATTTATTTCCCTATTTACTTTGCATTCTCTTTAAATGCAAAGCACAGTGCATGAATTTAAAAACAACTTAGAACAGATTTGAAATTTGGAAATTAGAGTAATTTTTTATTTGAATAATTTTATTGACAAGAAAGGAATGAAAAAATAATTTCAAAAATTTATCATAACACCAATCAATTATATGTATTAATTAATTTTATTTTGCAGAACTATAAGTAGATTTTAATTTCATTAAATCTAATAAATTTTCCGTTTTTTTAGAACAAAATATTTGAAATTAAAAAAAATATGCATCATTCAAATAACGTATTTATTTTAATTCATAAACAAAATGCATTTTAAAAATTATTTTTATTAATTATTTGCTAATTTTCGTCTTGCGAGCTATACGATTGTTTATCATCTACTTTTCAACTAACAGTAAAATGATAATTTCGACCCAAATAAACAATTGTGATTCACCCTCTTATTACTTATTTAATTGACCGTTTTTCTCTCCTATTCCATTTAATCACATCATGTTCGATTAAAGAGATTGATTCTGACTTGTGAATTCGAGGGCAGACAATCCAGACGGTTGATTCAAACAGCATTTATTTTTCAATTTCATTTAAATGGATAAAGCACTTTTTCACTGTCAAAATACCTAAGGCAAGAAATGTTTAGCTATTTTTTCATTCGTGTTCTGCGAGGTAATAATGTTACATTTCTCATAAAATAACACATTTTACTACATTTCCACAAAATTCATGAATTCCTCATGGTATTTTGCTAGAAAAATCTATTACAAAATAATTCCCTTTGCACACTTATTCATTTAAAAAAAATTAAATTTTTATTAAATGTCAGCTCACTTTGATCTATAATATTGGTTTATTTTTACAACTCAAAAGTAATGTATGTGTTTTTTTTATTGATTTCCAATACCGATATAGATAAATAAAAATCATTACATTTTTAAAGTACAAATATTTATTAAAGATGATATATTTTACAAACGATAAAGTGCAACCCTGTGATCTTTGCGGAAGTAATCATAATGTTTAATAAATATTTTTTTAAGTAATCGCTGATTTCATGTGGAAATATTTGATCAATAGACGTTGTTCCAATATTTTCTACACTTCAGTATGGTTAAATCTGGTTGAAACATAAATACATGTTATTAAAACAACAATTTATTTATTTATATTTGTATATTTTAAAATAATTTATTAAAAAGTTAGTATAGAGCAAAAATTCACAATAATATACGGCATTTAATCTTCAAAGAAGCAATGAAAAATCTGTTTCAATATCATTTTATAAATTTGCAACAAAGAGTATCATTACAAATATTAACGAAAGTATTTTTTAAACTTGAATGAATTCTGGAAAAAGTGCACGACGTTGAATCGAAGTTATTGAAAAAAAAATAATTATAAGAGGGTATAAGAATTACTATTAGTTTTTTTTAATTATATGAGTAATAACATATTAATCTTTAGAGGATAAAGAACATCTCAATGAGCTGTATATTTAATAAAAAAAAGTTTCACCAGGAAAAAAAGAACGAAAAGAAGTTAATACATAAAAATTTGCTATAAGATAGAGAGAAGAACTAGTAGGACATAGATAAATCGGCGTTCATCCTCCAAACCATATTAAATAAAAATAGTCAACACAGATTGTAATAGTTAATGCAATCAACAGACAAAGATAAAAGATAAGATTTAAATCTCGAATATTATACTACACGCTATTTCGGAGCGGAGTTTTGAAACTTCTGAATATTTTTGAGATGTTGATGAAAAAAATCTAATATTTTTCAAAACTATTTAAAAATCAAAGCTGGAAATACAATTTTTTAAAAAAAATCAAATGATATTTCTTATATTATAAATTATTTTTTACTGTCCAAATTTAGATGTTCTACGATCAGAGATCGATTTCTGTTAAATTTTAATGTACGGATACACACTCATTCGCTTTTATCATCATTAGAGGAAATTAGAAAGATCTTATTATCAGTTTTAAATGTAAAAAACGTATCAAAAAGTATCATCAGTATAACAATCTTATCAAATAAAAACTGATATCGAATTGTTAATATATTAAGTTTTCTGCATTAAATTATCGCAAAACTTTTTAGTAATAAAAATTGTAAATAAAATTTAAAAAAAAACTCAATTGATATAAATTATTTTACTGTCCAAATTTAAATGTTCTACAATCAGAAATCAATTTCTATTAAATTTTAATGTACGAATAAACATTCATTCGCTTTTATCATCATTAGAGGATATTAGAAACATCTTATTATCAGTTTTATCTTTAAAATATTTATCAAATAAGTATCATCAGCATAACAGCTTTATCAAATAAAAACTGACAGCAAAGTGATAGTATATTATGCTATCTGCATTAAATTATCGCAAAACTTTTTAATATTAAAAATTGTAAATTCAATTAAAAAAACTCAATTGATATTTCCTATCTTAAAAATTATTTTTTACTGTTCAAATTTAAATGTTCTAGATTCAGAGGTCGATTTTTGTTAAATATTAATGTACGGATACACTTTTATTCGCTTTTATCATCATCAGAAGATATTAGAAACATCTTATGAATGATAAAATAAAATCTGATAACGAAATGCTAGTATATTATGTTTTCTTAATTAAATTACTGTAAAACGTTTTAATAATAAAAATAGTAAATACAATTTTTTTAAAATTCAATTGCTATTTTTTATCTTATAAATTATTTTTTACTGTCCAAATTTAAATGTTCTAGATTCAGAGATCGATTTTTGTTAAATCTGAATGTACGGATACACTTTTATTCGCTTTTATCATGATCAGAAGATATTAGAAACATCTTATGAATGATAAAATAAAATCTGATATCAAAGTGCTAGTATATTATGTTTTCTGAATTAAACTATTGCAAAACATTTTAATAATAAAAATTTTAGATACAATTTTTTAAAAAACAAATCATTTGGTATTCCTTACTTTATAAATTATTTCTTACACTCCAAATTTAAAGGTTCTAGGTTCAGAGATCATTTTCTGTTAAATCTTAATGTACGGATACACATTCATTCGCTTTTATCATAATCAGAAGATATTAGAAACATCTTATTAATGATTAAATAAATCTGACATCGAAGTGCCAGTATATTATGTTTTCTGCATTTACTCCTCATTCATAAGAAAACTTCATCCTTCAAAGTTCTAACCCTACTCAGAGGCAACTTATGGCTGAAAAGCATCTAATTTTATGAAAGAAAACAACAAATCCAAAACAGAAAGTATACATAAAAAAAAGTCCTTAAAGATTATTGATGAAACTTAACATTTATCTCTTAATAGAACCACTAACAGAGTCGAAGCCGGAATATTTCTTGTGCAATAAAAAGATGAGATCAAGAACGCTGGGAACACGAAGAAAACATAACAAAATTAAAAAAAAATATTAAATTTATGGGACTTTTTTTCTCTCACTCTCCGAGATGAGAGGAGTGTAATTTATTTAGAAATGCGCTCCTAAGAGGGACGCTGCAACATTATGAAGCGGAGGAAAGTGGAACATTATCTATAATTAAATTATCGCAATTTTGAGACGTAGTTATTAACTTTTTGTAACCTTTACGGGATGTAGAAGCGAATATTACAACGCGTCTGGTTCGTCTATGAAATTCGGTTATGCCTTCCAAAAAGATGTTTCACACATTGCAGCTCTACTCTTGTTTCATCATTTTCAGTCATTATTAATTGTGAAGGATGAAATTACACGATTCTGGACCCAGCGGAACCCTGTTACAGGAAGTCTTGTTATATTTGAACGTCAGTTATTCTAGGGAAATAGAGTAGCTAAAATTTAGCAAAATATAGTGGTCAGTAAATTGAATGAAATTTTTTTTCTTTCCTATTGTTACAAATATGCTTGAAGATAATTAATAATATTTACTATTTTTGAGAATTATAATATTGATAATAATAAAATACAATAATTCATAATTTATTATATATGGATGGATTTTTATTACTTACTAGCTGCCCCGACAGACTTCGTACTGTCTCAAGTTATTGGGCTTTTGTAGCCTAATAACGTACGTATGTTGTTTCATAGCGCTTAGAAAATAAAAAGAATCGTTTAATACATAAATCCTTTCAAGAATAAAATAAACACATTAAGAGCTCTTAATGCCGCATTAATGTATGAAAAAGAATTTTTATCCCTAAGAACAACAATAAAACAATTTTTTTATCAGAGCACAATCAATATAAACATGAAAAAATGAAACAACATAAAATAAAAATGAACAAAATGATATTCACACACGTTTGAAAAAGTTGAGTTATGCCTTAATACTAAACAACGATTACTTACAAAAATAAGTTATCTATTTCGCACATTGAAAAACTTAAATAATAATGTAATTATATTTTCATTGTAAGGCTTTATAGTACACGATATTTTTTGTTTGATTATTTGGCGCGTAAACAAATAAATTTGACGGTTTTCCAACGCGGGAGCAGGCAACATACAGCTGTCCATGAGAGAAGCATGGGGTTTCAAGATTAATGCCGCAAAAATTCAACGATTGACCCTGGGATTTATTTATGGTCATAGCGAAAGCAAGCCGCACTGGAAATTGCAGTCGTTTAAATTCAAATGGTACATCAGTTGGTACAATTGGGATGCGAGGTATCAACACATCTTCTCCCCTATATTTTCCGTTTAGAATGGTTGCTTCGATCACATTGTTCAGTAATGTTTTTACTGCTAGCCGTGTGCCATTACAAAGACGTGGTGGGTTGATATTTCGCAACATAATGACCACCGATCCTTCTTTTAATTGAAGATTATGTGGCGGCAATCCTGGAAAATCCAGTGAATTTAAAAATTCTGGTGGATAATTAACAACATCACCTTGGTTAGTTGCGCAATCAATTGATTTATATGTTCTTAATTCGCCCACAATTTCATTTTGAATTTTGAAATTTATTTCATTTACATCTGTATTTTTGGCAGCTAAGATTGCTCGTTCACTCAAACAAAAAAGATCTCTGTAATTTTGAGTGACGTTTGGGAAAACCTTTTGAATGAGCTCGGTTTTTGATTCAGTAAACTGACAAAAATTGGCAGGCAATGTAATGCAGCCAGTTAAAAAGTCTACAGGAATTTTGCCATCCCCAATGTCAATGAGCTGTTAATCACGTGCTGAAAATGGTATTTTTCTAGGTTTTATTATCTGTAGTCGTCATAAAAAAATCAGAGCTTTCATAAATGCAATGGCAACACGTTATTAAAAGTTGATTTTTTTTTTAAATTATTTTTTGCCTACAGATTTATATTGACGTCAAAACTCTCCTCCCAAAAACAAATCATGTTCTGACGTGATAAAAATTAAAATAAGTCTTGTTACCTTAAAAGTTGGCATGAAATTGTCACGAAATATATTTGTTGCCCCAAAGGAAGTCATTTGGAAACAGTTATTATATTTTTGTATGTTTGTAAGGAAGTGTATGGAATTCGTACCAATTCCTGAAACCAATGAGTACAATGGCTCTGGTGGCCGAACCAATGGCACTAATTTCACTTTGCCATTTGCGCAACACAATCCATTTGCTTCATTCTTGTATTTCAATGCCTTACAATGTGAGCAAACTAAGTTCATAGATCCAATAGCAACGCATTGGTAGGAACTGTAGTCAATTGAAACATCGTAGCTGAATGCCGCACGTGAAATATTGAAAGTAGCTTGAACACGACGCATTGCAAGTGATTCTAATATTCTAATCCTTTCAATTTCATTTCGTTCTTCAAGTTGTTGTGCAGTCCAAGTAGATTGAAAATTAGCTTGGTTTGTAGCATTTCTAGTTCTACGGCACAAATTGCTACGCCCGCGTCTTATAGGTGGCCTGGGTCTAAATGTAAACACACTAAACAAATAAAGTTACACTAACAACAGTTACACAACGCTAACAACAGTTGGTTTTCAAGACATGTGAAAATTTAAAAACAGCTTGGAAAATGCCGCGCTCAGAGGAAATAATAGTGACATACACATCCTTCGTTTCTTTTTTTCCCTTCCTTTTTTTCTGCAACTCCTTTTTTTTCTATATTTATTTTTTCTTTATAACTTTTCTTCCTACAAACCCTTTTTTCCTTTTATTTTTTTTCTTCGCTGCCTAGACTTTATTTTGAGCAGGAATAGATAAAATATCCATACAGACTAAACACCAAAAAAAATTAATAAAAAAGAATCGTTTAATATATAAATCCTTTTAAGAATAACATTAAAACATTAAGGGCTCTTAATGTCGCATTTATAAAAAAAAAGAATTTTTATCCTTAAGAACAACAAAAAAACTTTATATCAGAACACAATCAATAGCAATATTAAAAAATGAAACATCATCGAATAAAAACGAAGAAAATGATATTCACGTCCGTTGAGAAGAATGTTTTTAATCAGTATAATCAGCTGCATAAAAGCAAGTATTTTCTTTCTTTTTTAAACTTCCCGTTATCTATGAATGAAAACCAACTGATTTCGCGTATTTCTTTCTAAACAAATCATAATTTATTACTTCCTGCTATCTCACTCGGTGTGGGGGAAGGAAATGAAGATTTTTGGCGGGAAAGTAAGAAAAGTGTCGTTTTAACTATTTTCCACGCAGTTTTTTTTTTAATTTTTTCTTACCATAAGAACCATCCTCGTGTCTTAACGAAAATATTTAAAAAAAAATTAGGCGAATCGGTCGAGCCGTTCTCCAGTTTTGCGCTTAGCAACGCATTTCGAGCTGCATTTTTATTATAATAGATAAGATTGATATGAAGAAATATATATTTTTTTATTTCTTTTCTTTTTATGCGATTTTTCATTTTAAAAGGATGTAATACATGCATCTTTTCATATGTTTATGCAAATATGTTATCTTTATAAAATAATACACAAATACATAGCAAATAATAAGTGAGTATAGAATATGTTTATGTATTGTTTGGTAAGAAATTATCTTTATTTTTTCATATCATTTTAAATTTTCAGTAAGTTAACATCATCTCCATTTTTCATCACATTCCCATTTTCATGAAATCATAACCTACCGGTGAATGCACAAAAGCATGGGTTCAGAAAGCAATTATCATATAAGTAAAGATTAAAATGAAATCGGCTAGCAAAATTTCAATATATCATGTCAGAACGTAACTTCTTGAATGGTCAAGAACCACGTGCTCGTGGAAATTAAATTATATTTTTATTTATTTTAATTGTTTCATTGAATGAGTCACTTTAGATTTGCAAACGATCCAAAAAAACTTTGTCTCGCATTTACTGTTTAAAAAAGTATCACATTTCCTATTTATTTCTTTTCAAATAATCACGTGATCAAAACGACATTTTTCGAGATTTTATTTGCTGTAGTCATTAACTTAGTTTTTTTAATGAGAGCTTTTGTCAATGCAATGGCAACAAGTTATTAAAAGCTGATTTTTTGAGATGTTCTTGCAGATAATAAAATTTTTATTTTTCGCTTGTGGATTTTTGTTGACGCGAAAAACCTTATCCCAAAAACAACATCACGTTCTCACACGATAAAAGCAAACTATAATTTCGAATTCTAACTATTTGAGGAAGCATATTATCATTGTAGATTATACGACAATGTACCTTCAAAGTTTAATAAATGTTTGAATGCCGTTAAAAAATAATGAATATGTTTATAAAAATCTTATTTTTATATTAATGAAAACTTTGATTTTTTAAGAAGTGATGTTATATATATTTTATAACTAATAATATAAATAAAAAAAGATGTATTAAGCTATTCAATAAATATAAATAATAAATTAGATTCATCTAAAAACCATAATAAGTAAGGCCATAATTACTTGCTAATATAAACGATAATTTTGAGATAATAGAAATAATTCACTTTTTAAATAAGTGAGAAATGTTTTTTAATGTCCTATTTTCATAAGTGTAAATGTATGTATACTTTGATCGCAGCCAAAATGATTGAAAAATGGAAGCAAAGACCTATGAAAAACGACTTAGTTATTAAAAGTGATAATCAAAATTTACAAAAAAAAGTGTTAACTATTAGGAATAATATTTTTTTTTGTTTAAAATGATAATAAAAGTAGAAATTCCAGTTATATCTCATCTAAAAAATATGCTAAAGAATTCTTTCTCCTTTCAATGAAAGATAACTTCTTTTTGACTTTCAAAAATATTTTTATTTTGCTAATATTAAATACCTACGACATTTTCAAAATTTATTTCTGTAAAATGTAAGTAATTAAAGCCCAAGACAGCTTAAAAATAAAATGCGTCTGAAAATTTAATTTAAGACAACGAAAGAAACCTTTCAACTCAATAATTATGCTTAATTATTTTTGTTATAACTATGCAATGGCTTTTAACTAAAAAGCTTTCTCTTGGTTAAAAAGACGAGACTCATAATTCTGTTAACGAAAGTAAAAATAATTTTTACCCCCAAAAATTATATATTTGTGAGATTGAAGCTCATCAAAACTTCTAAAATTTTTCCCAAATTGAATCATAAACCTGTGTTTCCTTATGTTATTTCATGAATATCGAATGACCACTTTTCAAAATATTAATTATAAATCCCGATATTAATTTTAATTTGCTTCTCTTTTAAAACATTTTTTGAAATATGTTTTAAAACTTCAATTGCCATACATTATTTCAAGATTAAAAATTCTTTCTAGCTGCCTATTAGTCATTCAGGTTTACTGGTTGATAGCCAAAGGTATCATATGCATTTAATTTAAATTAAATTAAATTTCTCATACATAACTTGATATTCATGATTCTTTAAATCAAAATTCACTAACTCCCGAGTCATGCATGAATGTTTTGATGGATCAAGAAAGAAACTTAAATATATATGTAATTTCCTAAAATATATAATAAATGTGATGGGAGCTTAAAATACTCAACAAACCAAATATTAGGTATAAAACATAGTATTATTAAACACATTTTTAAAAAATCCTTTTTTCTCCTTCATAAAATTTACTTTGTGAACACTACCAAGTGACTATAGATGCGAGAGACCATAGTGGCTATAATTACAAACCATACTAAATGGCTGTTGATGCAAGACATACCATACTAAGTGGCTATATTTGCATACCATAAGTGGCTATATATGTAAGACAGATTATACTGCTATATTTACAAACCATAATAAGTAGTTATAGCTGCAAGAAATATTTTTAAAGATTGCTTATTCCATCTCTGAACAATATTTATGCATAAAATATTTCAATAATTTATGTATATGTGATCTGAATATAACCATTCTATTTTATATGATATTGTCTGCAAGAATAAACACATACAGTATTCTTCTGTATAGTTATTAGTTAAGATTTATAGGTCAATAATTTTTATTGAATTGATTCTTGTATTATAGAAACTTTCTACATTATTTGATTTTTGAAACCATTCAATACACTATTAAAATATTCTTGTCACTATTAAAATTTCTTCAGATTGAAATATTCTTATTTATAAGAAACAAATATATTCTGAACGTTTCCTTTTTATTATTTTTTTAAAAAAAGAAAAAAAAAGATATTTATGAAATTTTGCAATATATATTTTTTCACAAATGGGATTGAATAAAAACTGATGAGTGAATTGACTTTGAGAGGGAAGGGTAAAGGAACTTCATTTTATTTTGAGAAATACTGACTGCTGCTGAAAAAAACAATTCCACTTAAATTAAAAATAATATGATATTCAGTATTGAATTATTTAAAAATTAATAGTAATCTCACATGAAAACAAAATAAAAAAGAACATTAATAAAAATAACTAAATAATTGGAATAAGTTTTTTATTCAGGAAATGATTCATTTCACATACACGGTAATAATTAGTGATTCATGAAATAACATATATCTATTGTTTTTTTTAATGAAAGCTCACAAAAAAGAATAATTTAACAAATTATTTGAGAATTATTTAAACCAGAGGCATGTATATCAATTATTTTAATTATTCAACATACATAAAAGTTCGAAATGAAAATTACATTTTATTCTTAATTATTTAAAATGAAATCGTTGAGTTGAAATCTATCATTATAATATGTTTAATTATTGCTAACTCATTAAATCACTTAAAATATTAAAAATTGATTTAGAAGTAATTAAACTATAAATAACAGAATATCTATTTAAATATTGTATAAACTAAGTGTTTGATACTTCAAAAGTTTACAAAAACTACATGAAATATTCAAAGAAAGGCTGGTGTTTGATTATTTTGTGGTAATGCAGATTAAATAATCTTTCGAAAGATAAGCCTTCGAGAATTTAAAAAATTACATATCAAAATGAAGATATTTATTAAACAAATATGCAATTATTTAGCATGTGTCATTTGCAACCATTTCATAATTGCAAGAATTTCAGTAATTATATAATATATTTATAGAAAATTATTTATACCAAACAACAACAACCTTTTAAGCAGTTTTTGTGTACAATTATCATTAATTTAAATAATCATAAAATATCAAAGTTGCCTAAAAAACTTAGAAATAATTGTTGAATTAAACTCAAGAAATTTGAATTACTTAGAGACAACCTGAATTGAAATATTAAATTAAGCTATTAGTAAATGTAATATATAAAAATCAATGTTTATTTGTTTTCACTGTCGTAACGTTCATCCGATGCTTTTAATGAAAACTTTGCCAACGTATTTTAACGATAAAACTTTGAACCTAGAAAGTCTATGTTTTTCATATGGCCAGTTGTATGATGGATGCCAACTTATTGGAAAGCCAAGAAATTTTTTAATTTTTTCTGAAGACGAAAAAAGAACAAAAAACATTGACTAAAGCTTAAAGTATACTTGAATAATAAAGTCAAGAATTGGAATAACAATTATTTATACTTCTTTATATGCCATTCAATTTCGACAGAAAATAAATATCATTATTTGTGACATTCCTAATTAAACCATAGAATTATTTCAAATGATATTTCTAAAATTATTTCTTCCGAAACAACGACGCGTCGGGTAGCAGGTAGTTTTTGATAAGAGTTTCTTAAATCCCCTTAAATTATCGGCTTTCATCTTTAAAAAGTAAAATTTTAAGCCATTACACAATTAGTATTTATTCTAACAACTAAAAGGAAAAGAAAGACTCAAAACTCTTTTTTAAAAAAAAGAGTGCAGCTTCGGATAAGCCTTCCACAAATAGGCTATTAAAAGAAAAGTTTTACTTTCTCAACTTGCCACTCAAGAAGTCGGCAGTAATTGTCGGAATGACTTGTAACTAACAATAAAAACTAATTCGAAATCCATTTCCAAAATATGACCTAGGCCACTCTTGTTCATCGTGATGGTACAAAATATGACGCCTCTTCACATCGCATTTTCTTGCTCCCTCCCCACGTCCAGACTGCTCGCCTCCACCACCCCGTACTGCCATTTCCTCACTAGCAAGTAGTTTACTGCAGTCGATAACGGTATCTGGTAAAAAGGGGTTTAAAAAGAAAATGTTCCTTGAGGGTTAGAGCTCTATTTTCATGCCGATAGCTATGCCGATGCAGTTAAACGCACTATCCACCAGAGCAGTTTGACTCGAATATCTCGAAATAGATATATTTCTTCACAGCTTCCTATTTTTCTTTATGCTGCCTTATATATTTCTCAGAAAGTATAATATCAGGCGGCCGAAATGAAATATGGGCTGACATGGGAGAGGAATAAAAACCTCAACTATGATTGATTCGGGGGCCCTCCGCTACGAGAAACTGAGACAGGAAGCCTTACAAATGTTACCATTTATTTAAATGTTGATGCCACTCGCAGAATGGAAAAATCAAGAAAAAAATCACTAGTATCGAATTTGTAACACAACACTCCTTTTTTATTGTACTAATAAAAGGCGATATTGTTTATTACAGAAATCAATAAAATAGAGATATAATGAATATATGTTTTCTATCGCAGTTGAAAAAGATATTGGTGTTTCAAAAAGTATAATATTAAAAAATAAATTATAAAAATTGTAAGTAACCATTATTCATATTTTTTATTAAATGTATTATATAATTCAAAAATGTATCATCCTAACAATAAAAGACGCCCATTTTTGTACTTTTACATTGTTTTAACGGGATTTTTTTTGTAATAGAATAGTTTTTTTTTTATCATTTTTAATGTAAAACAATAGGATGTGATCATGCTTACAACAAGAATTTTAACAACAAAAGAGATAAAAGTTGAACACAGGCCCCGACTAAGCCTAGTTGTGGTCGGGGGCAAAATCTTCTTTGGAGTCCCCTCTGCTTTAATATTTTAGAAATGAAAAACATTCATTAAAGAAAAAAAACCTAAAATAACTATTCAATTTGCGGGCCCCCAAATAAGTGGGAAGCCGGGGAAACTGAACCGTATGTCCCTGCCTTAGTCAGGGTCTAGCTGAATTGAATAAATATTCAATTACCATATACATACATTATGACTAATAAATACGAACGAAATAAAAAAAAGACTATTTACAATATTTTCAAAATAAAACAATTAAATTTAATAATTATTGTAACATTCTAATAAAAAATAAATGCTTTTTTATTCCTTGTGTAAATAGTCTCGATCGGTGATATCATTGAAATCGGTAATTTCTTTGAAATATCACGTTTATAACGTTTTTGAGATCGATATAATTGAAATATAAAATTTTAAATTATAATCATTGGTATCCAATAATCGATTTCTTTTAATTTAGTTCTTTAGATCATGCTGTATCACGCTTATACCACGTTGTTTTTGATGAATCTCCCTTATTTAACATTGTTTATTTTTAAGTTTCTTCATATTACTGAGTAAGTTTTTGATAATCTTGAAGCACTCGGTTACTAGTTAGTATAGTATAGTAGTTTTCGAGATCGTTGAGATATCGTGAATGCGAGATAAGTTGTTGTTGTTGTTGTTGTTACTTATGGCCCTTGCCAAGAACAAGCACCGTTGATACATCAACAGATTTTAAGTCGAAGGTGCGCATCTCTTGTTTCAAGTCACGCCAACTAGGGCCAAGAATACGACTTTAGCTACACACTCATCACGTTCACAGCCCATTTTTACAATGGGGCACAATCACACATCTCACAGAAGAACAATACCCAAACAGAGACTCGAACCCGGGGCTCCCAGAACAAGAAGACGTGCTACCTCTGTGCCAGAAAGCCGATAAGTTAAACAGATGTTTAAAACCATAAGTACATGAAGGTTTTTAACTTAATATTTAACTACACTCACAAGTGCACTTTCAGATTGTACTGAGACAGGATCTTAAGCTACATTTAAAGGATCTGGTTGGTTTATCTCTTTTTGCAAAAGACACTGTTTTTTTTTTTTTCAGCGTTGTCATTGGCTACAGTAACCGTTTCTGACACACTAGTATTTTCTATCCGTTTTTGATTAATCTTTACTATCCTTGACCAACCTTAACTGAAGTTCGTTAATCTTACCTTAGTCAAAGCGCTTGTGGTTACTATATCAACATTACATACACCATTTTCCTACTAGAGCGTCAATGATTTAGAAACTATTGTGTCATAATGGTACACTTTTCTTTAATACAAGTATTAAATTTTATGCACTTAATGATAGCAATATCAAATAAACATTTAGCTTCTTCTTTAAATTTTTCGAAGTTAGAAACAAAGTTATCTTACCCTTTTCTATTTTTAGACTTTGATAAATTTCTGTATTTAGCAGGATAATTTATAAAATACTTGTGTTATAAATAATAGGGACTGAAATTGTTGGCCATACTTGTTCTATTTTGAGATCTAAAGTGTTACATATTTTACTTACAGCAGGATCCTTATCTAAAGCAATTTTGAGGTTATGTCTAATATGACAATAGCATTTTATAACAGAATCGTTCAAGCAAATCACTAAATTTTCCAAAAATAGAGCATTTTGACATTTGACTTGCCTTCATTAATTTAGTCTGAGTCATTTTTACACATAACAAATCCTACCAGCAAACAAATTAACAAATCAATTGCTTCAATCAATTACACGTCAGATGGGGCAGATATGCCAATTCAATTGAAGTCAACAAAGCTGCTAACCTGACACCAGTTTTGAGCTTGTCACCACACGTAGGCAAACTTCGTCTTCTCTAAATAATATCGATTCTGGCAATGACTTAGAGTTCTGGACGTCATGTCAATACAATAGTAAAGCCGTTTTTTTATATTTTAATTCATATTAGAACATTCATCTAAAACATTTTATTTCAAAATCATAACACTCAAAAATCTTTTGAAAAAGTTCCAAAAATGTTTTTATGAAACCTTAACGTCTTTGTAACATCTCAAGAGGTATTACAATACCTTTTATATTTTTTATTTGTCTTATCTATAACAAAAGGTTAATTGTCAGCCCTGTTACAAATTAAAAATCTTTTTTTGTTCCGCCCTACCGTACAGTCTTAATCCTACAGAGTAGTTATTCTTAATTCTTCCTTAATGATGGTGTATTTAATCGGTGTACAATCCACTTAAGGACGGATTTCCCAACTTCTTATTTCAGATTTTAACAATTCGAATTCTTTATTTTATTGTGTGATGAAAATACTCAATCAAATAAAAAAAGTAACTGTATAATTCCTGATCAATGGGATAATTGTTTTAAAAATTCACTGTTTTTAACGTATTTTGTCAAAAACAAACTTATTTTAGTGCAAAAATATCATTCAAAGCAATATGAATTATTAAAATGAAAGTTTATCCTTAGTTGATGGTTTTATAATTCATTTTATTTTTATCTTCCAAAAATTGTTCAAAAATTTCAAAGATTTAATTACTGAAAGATTTATTTTTACCTTTTTTCCTTTAAAAATATTAGTTTGAATGTTGCCATCTTTATTTGCTATATTTCTTCTATCACAATATTAGAAAAATTAAGTGTTCTCGTACATATTTAATGCCAGAAGTCGATTCAAAATTTAATTTTATTACTATGAGATAAAAAGCTTTTATAACTTGATTTGTTGGATTTTTTAAAGATTATATAAATATTTTTGTGTTGTTGTTACTTATGGCACTTACCACTAAACAAGCCCCGCTGATGAAAGCATCAGTAGATTTAAACCTAATGAGTGTCTCTTGTTTTCGAAGTAGCGCCAACTGGGACCAAGAGTACGACTTAGGTGCACACTCATCACACTTTCGCTTGCATACACCCTTTTTACAGGGGAGCACAGTCACATATCTCACAGATAACACACAGAAGAACTACCATGCCCGAACTGGGATTCGAACCCGGGACTCCCAGAATTTTACTCCAGAATGCTCCAGAAACGAAGAAGACGCGCTACCTCTGAGCCAGAGAGTCGGCAAATATTTTTGTGATGACATAATTAACTGAGATATAATTAAAGTTGATTGTAATGAAATATTTAGATTTTGTTTGTACATTATTATATTCAAAACTTTTTTTTAAAAAAAAAGCAAATGGAGGATATAGAATGCAGTTGATAACCAACAATCAACAAAATTACAGGATATTTTAATTTTGTGCTATTTATTTCAGCTTTCTAGAAACATATATGGATGAACAAGTCCCTCAATTTTAATCAAAACAAAACAATCAAAATTAAACTCTACTGTCCTCCTCAGAATTTCTAGAATCTTAAAAATAATCACATATTAATGATTCATCAGATTTTTGGAATTGTTTAAAGTAAAATTCATATTTATAATAATAAATAAATAAAAATTCTCTATTCAAATCAAAACGAAGCAAATTACGAGTCGAAAGCTGATTCAAAAAAATTAAACGTATGATTTCAATGCAAACAGCAATAATAATACTGAACCCATTCCAATACCTTATCAAGAAAACATAAAATTTTCAATTTATTCCTTGGATTATTTTAAGTAAAATCATTACCAAACCAAACATTTTCCGAATACATACGTATATTCCAACTTTTAAATAATTTGAAAAGTACGGCAAATGGGTTTTCAACATCATTCTCTCCCAAACAATCACCATGATCAAATTTTTTTTATATATAAGACACACTTCTCTCTCTCTCTCTCTCTCTCTCTCTCTCTCTCTCTCTCTCTCTCTATCTATCTATCTATCTATCTATCTATCTATCTCTTGTTGAAGCTTAACATTAGAAAAAAGTTTCTGAAAAAAAGATTAAAAAAAAGGAAATAGAATATTTCTGGAAATTATTATTCTCTCATCTCCGATTCATTTTGAAATCTTGGCTGTTCGGCGTTAGACACAGTCTAACGTTCTAATAAAAGTTAATTTAAATGCAAGATCCTGCGAATCTCATTAGACACGATGCGACGGAGGGAAAAGGCTCAGGTCCTTATCGCATTTTTCAGTTTCCTATCAGGCAGGTTTCCGATTTTCGGACAGCGTGCCATATTAATAAAATTTTGATATATTTGACAGGTGAAATGCATTAAGTTCCACGGAGCCAGGGGAAGAGAAATAAGTTTTACATAATATATTTTCCGGATTCCTAGTTTATTTTGTTTCCATTTTTGTTTCTTCGACTCGTGAATCGATTAGATGTCAGAAGTAAAGAATTGATAAATTTAAATGCGTCTGTAAATGTTTCCAACGTTTATGGCTCCCCGTAGAGTTAGTTTTGAAGGAAGTTGTGCTCAAATGCTTTGAATCTAACGTAAAGTCTAAAGATAAATTGACAGATATGGAAAATATCATATCAAAGATAAACGAAATGGAATAATATAAATAGCTGATAAATAAACTAATAGGTTGAAATTATTCAAACTTTTTAGGCATTGCTCTTAATTTTGGTATGTGTTTTTATTTCTTATTCTAATGATTGTGATTTATACTTAATAGTTTTTTTTGTGGTTTGGTTTGAGAAATTTTCTATATTTCTATTTAGATGCAAAAAAATTATGAAATAATTTGCCTGTTTTTTTTTTGTGATTTTAAATTATGGTATATATTTCTACGATGTAATCTTAGGTTTTAGCGTCTTTTGCTGTTTGGTTTAAACAATCCGCTCTAAACCAAATTAGATTTAAAAATTTGTTATGATAAAATTTTCTATCTATGATACTATTTATCTCCAAAATCTCGATTTTTCTGGGATTTTTTTTTATTCACGCGGGGTCAAATTTTTTGACGAAATGTCAGACCCCTCAAAGAAAAAATCCTTGCCTGAGGCTGAAACTTTGAAAAAGTCTTCAGGCCGGGCTCATCGTAATTTTCTTTTGGTATTTGCTTTAAGCTTAAATTCTAGTTGCTAATTTGGTAGATATATACGGAGATATAAATAATCATATCTTTCTCCATATCTTCTTGGTTTACTTTCTATAAAAATACGAGAGACTGTTTATCTAATATTAAATTTGCGGAAATAGAATCATTAAATTCTTTAATGGGAATGAGTCAATTTAACTTACACATCAAAATAAAAAATTTTTTATTTAATTTTAAAAATCTTAATTATGAAATCATCTTACTGAAAACTCATTTTTACAAATTTACACTGTTTTTGAAAGATTATTTACATATATTAATGGATCTAGAATCTTTGTCAGTTTGATGATGTTAAAAAGATATAAATTTATTTTCTTATATTTAAAAAAATGACAAAATTAAACCTAAATCTTTAGTAAATTATTATCTTATAATGATTTTTTTTATTCTATCCGCAAATTTCACGATTTTAAATCAACTGACTATAAAATAATGTAATGATGTAATTTAATTTATAACAGCAAAAAAAAGTCGATTTTTTTTAAAGTTTATATTTTCTCCTAAATTTCTTATAAAAATATACAAAAAAAATCCTGATAGGCATTTTAAAGAAAAGAAAACAGTAGTAGTAATTTTAAGTGAGATCAATAAAATTGGATTATAAATGGTAGCAAAATTATTATTAAAACTATAAAATACTATAAAACTTAAAAATATCATAAAAAATCTTAATAAGAAAAACAAATATATAATTTACAAAATATTCAGAAACAAACATTAATAATGATTCATCTACCAGGTTATTGCTGCATATTTTGCTAAAATAACAGCAGGAATCCATATCATCATCCTTAGAAGACTCTAACAAAATCGAGGCAACATGGTTCCCACAATTTCTTCTGCTCAGTCTCAGCCCATAAACGGCCTTCTGCTGCTCAATGCCAGGATTGATAATATTTCAAGCCAAACGCCCCGTACGAGCCAATTATCATGCTGCTGGTGGGAAGATACGAGACCTAGCCCAAAATTAGCTTGTTACTACAGCCCAGTCTTTTCCGAAAGGCGACATATGTTTTGTATGCGTCTTTCTCGGTTATTTTTATTGAATATCTTTTTTTCATTTTGCTCCTCGGTGGCTAATGTCCCCCAGGTCCAGAATTACCCCGCTCGACGGCATCCTTAAATAAGGAAAGGAGCTCCGTTTTATTCTTGCAGCTGAGAGTTAATACATCAGTTACTAGTAAATTATAGTGCAAAAGAAAAGAAAGAAAAGATAATTTTACGTCAAAAGAGTTAGAATATTACAGAAAATGATGTCGGCAACATGAGTTTGGACGGTGTCTAATTATTACAAAAGGATCGATTGTGAATTCTTTGTTAAATGGTATAAAAGGTATTAAAAACTTATATAAGCATTTTTATTTATACATTCTGAGAGGAAGCTTAGTTTTCTTTAATCTGTTAACAGGGTGTGACGAAATATTTCAATACAAAAAGGGTTGAAAATAATCTGTGAATCGGTTAATAAATTAATTTTCAACCCGTTTTGTATTGAAATATTTCGTCACATCCCAGTTAACAGGTTAAAATAAAATTAGAGCCTTCTCTCATAATGTACAAATGAAAATGCTTATATAAGTTTTTAATAATTTTTATACCATTTAACAAAGAATTCACAATCGATCCTTTTGTAATAATTAGACATCGTCCAAACTCATGTTGCCGACATCATTTTCTGTAATATTCTAACTCTTTTGTCGTAAAATTATCTTATCTTTCTACTATAATTTTCAAGTTATTGGTGTATTTACTCTAATATATTCACTCAACTATATATTCAGTTAAATATATTCATTCAATTTATGTGAGATGTATACATTAAATTACCATTAGAAAATCAAGGCATTGCGAAATAAAACAATTAAATATTTTAATTAATCTTAATTTAATTAACCGATTCACAGATTAAGATTAACTAAAAGATTTAATTGTTTTATTTCGCAATGCCTTGATTTTCTAATGGTAATTTAATGTATAAATTTCACATAAATTGAGTGAATATATTTAATTGAATATAAAGTTCTGTGAATATATTAGAGTTAATACATCAGTTACTAGTAAACTATAGTGCAAAGAAAAGAAAGGAAAGATAATTTTACGGCAAAAGAGTTAGAATATTACAGAAAATGATGTCGGCAACGTAAGTTTGGACGATGTCCAATTATTACAAAAGGATCAATTGTGAATTCTTTGTTAAATGATATATAAAAAAAATATTGAAAACTTATATAAGCGTTTTTATTTATGCATTCTGAGAGAAGGCTGCAATTTTCTTTAACCTGTTAACTGGGTGTGACGAAATATTTCAATGCAAAACGAGTTGAAAATAAGTTAATTAACCGGTTAACAGGTTAAAAGATGCAATTGTTTTATCTGGCAATTGAGCTTTGAATTTCTAATGATAATTTAATGTGTAAATCTCACAAAAAATTGAGTGAATACATCTAAAACCGAATAATCATTAACAAAAAAATTATTCTATCTTGGTTTGTTCTGAGTGCTTGATAGAGCTTAGAAAATAAAGTAAAAATAGTTAAAAACTGTTAGTTATTAAAAGCAAAATGTATGTTAGAACAAAATTCATTAAATTAAATCAAAATATGATAATGATTGATAAATGAACGTATTCAATTAAGTAATTTAGGAAAAAATTGTATTGATGCATGCTTATAACTGATAAAATTCTACGATAACCAATACGGATATAAAATAAACAATGATGAAATAGGAAAAATAATTAAATAACTTAAAAGTGCACGAATAAGCAAGATTATTTAACGAAATATGAAAAAAAATATTATCGTTATAGAGATGTAATAAACAGTTTAAAAATTTTATTGATTTTTGTTTCCCTTTATAATACGTCATTTTTATATTACATTCTAATATCTATTAAACTGGTGCAGATGATTCACCGTTTGTTGATATTACAGCGTTTCACTTAAAAATTTCTTTATAAAAGTTCATAAAATATAATTTCTAAATTAAATTATAAAAAGCAAAGACTGATACCAGCTAAAAAAGCTAACGTTCCTACCATGCAAATGCTTATTAAAAATAATATATTTTATATATTAAAAAAGTAAGAAAATTTATAAAAACTGAAGCTTGTATCTGATTTGTAACATCTGCAAAAGCTTCCTTCGTTTTACATTAAATAATGTGAGAATTTCATCATGCGAATGCATTTAATAAACCTCTTCATTATCTCTACATGTGTTTATTGCATTTCAAAAATACTTATTAATATGTATGTTTAATCGGATATTCAAAAATCCCATTTTCTTCATTATCTCTGAGAAAGCCAACACATTCGCTGCCAAGCTTAAATTGTATGAGGTTATTCCCATTGCCATTTTTGTTTTGAGTGTTATTGTTTATCTAAATTTTATTATTTCAAAATAAATATACATATTCAGTCATAAATAATAATTTACATGTATAAAAATCAAACACGAGTATACTCGTGGTTGGCAATAGGAATAACCTCGTACAATTTAGGCTTGGCAGCGAATGGGTTAAATAAAGTAGAATTTTTGTAAAAACAATTTATTTGTAGCTTTTTTTTTCAAGATTTTTACACTTGTATATTTATGTTTGTGTCAATAAAATGTTTGCAAGTTTGACAAGTATATTCGTGCTTTCAATGAGTAACACCTTGCCAATCACGAGTGTATTCGTGGTTGGCCAGCGAATGGGTTAAACAACTTAACTTCTTCAGTAGCATTCATAGCTTTCAGATGCTATTATTTTTTAAGACAGCTATTTTTGTTAATTATAATGGAATTTCAATAAAAAAAAAAGGAAATCGGAAAACGTAAACACAAACAAAGATGGAAAATGTACTTCAATACCAGACATAAATAGCATTGTTAATCAGAATCTGAAGAAATTCTATAAAATTTAAAATCATTAATCAGAGATTCAGTTGTATGTACGTAATTTACAAATTAATACAAAATTTTCTTACTCACTATAAACTAAATGTTACCATCTAAACGGACTGTTATTTTGTTAATAATATTTTGAATTTTATTGACACAAAATAACTAACGAAAATTGTAATAGAAAATCTCATTGGCAAAAAATTATCATCTGTTAATTCTCTGTCATTTTTTGAAGTCAAAAATATTTAGTTAACGTTAGATGCAAATATACACTAAAGTGACACAAGTCATGGGATGACTGTTAATATCGTATCGGTCCTCCTTTTGCCCGGCGAAGTGCAACAACTCGACGTGTCATGGAGTCCACAAGTCGTTGGAAGTCCTCTGCAGGAATATTGAGCCATGCTGTCTGTTTAGACGTTCATGATTGTGAAAGTGTGGATGGTGCAGGAGTTTGGGCACGAACGGACCTTTCGATGATGCTCCATAAATGCTCGATGGGATTCATATCGGGCGATCTAGGTGGCCAGATATTGCGCTGGAGTTGTCCGGAAAGTTCTCCAAACCAATCGCGAACAGCTCTGGCCTGGTGACATGGCGCATTGTCATCCATAAAAACCCCATCGTTGTGTGGATACGTGAAGTCCATGAATGGCTGCAAGTGATCTGCAAGCAGCTGAACATAACAATTTCCAGTCAATGATCGGTTCAGTTGCACCAGAGGACCGAGTCCATGTTATGTAAAAACAGCCCACACCATTATGCAGCCACCACCAGCTTGAACAGTGCCTTGCTGACAGTTTGGGTCCATGGCTTCGTGGGGTCTGCGCCACACTCGAACTCTACCATCAGTTCGTAACAACTGAAATCGTGACTCATCTGACCACGGCACGGTTTTCCACTGGTCTAGGGACCAGTCGATATGCTCACGAGCCCAGGAGAGTCGCAGCAGGCGATGTCGTGCTGTCAGTAAAGGCACTCGAGTCGGTCTTCTGCTGCCATAGCCCAAGAAAGACAAATTTCGCCGCACAGTCCTATCGGACGCGTCCCTCCCCACATTGATTCCTGCAGTTATTCGACGAAGTGTTGCGTGTCTATTAACATTGACCATTCTACACAGACGTCGGCGGTCTCGGTCGTTAAGTGCAGGTAGCCGCCCACTGCGGTTTCCATGATGGGATGTGATGCCTGAAATTTCATACTCTCGGCACACTCTTGATACTGTGGATCTCGGAATGTTGAATTCACTAACGATATCCGCAATGGAATGACCCATGCGTCTAGCTCCAACTAACAGTCCACGTTCAAAGTCTGTTAATTCTCGTCGTGCCGCCATAAATCACGAAAAACCTGTTCACATGAATAACTTGCACACAAATGAAAGCTCTGGAAAACGAATTGGGCATTTATACTTTTTCGCTGCGATACTACTGCCATCTGTATATTTGCATATTGCTATCCCATGACTTTTGTCACTTCAGTGTATAGTAACATCACAAATTTCTTTCTTTCTTTTTTGCTGTGAGATCATCTCGATCACTAATGGCCACGAACAGTCAAATGAAATTAATTTCTAAAGTGAATTTGAAACAACTACAAATCCAGTAACAGAAATATGTAAAATGGCAAATACAAAATGAACATGTTGAAAGACAATGTCAACTATAACCTGCAACAGAAGTGAGAATATTATGAGTCTACATCAATGCAAGGTAATAAAAATTTTAGATCTCAACTTGCTAAAACACAACATCGACAAGTAATATAAAAAAGAATTAAAAGTGCTACTTGCGTCAACAAAGAAATTTTTTATTTTAGTGCCTTTTTGTTAAATAATTACAATTAATATAAATGATTTATCAAATTGTTATTGATTGTCGCAAGAATTAAACTCGTATTCTTCACGTGAAAATACTGAAATCCTTTCATTTTACCAACTGAGCTACTGTTTGTTGATTTCAGTTTTCATTACTAATTGCTAAAACTCTATTTAAAGTATTGAAAAATTTATAGAATTTAATTACTGAATTATTATTTGAATCAACTGTATTAACATCAAGTGCCCTCAATTACAAGTTTTATGAAATATATTTGAACTTGAGTGGATGAATAAAAGTATTTTATTAACGATTGAAAATTTGAACGAGTTATAAATACGGAGAGTCCTAATAGAAGGCATTGAAAAACTAAATAGAATGTGAAGTTTATGATTCAATGACTAATTAGTATTCATGAATAGCTTATTCGCTCACCGATATAACAAATCAATTTGAACATACATAACTTACCTAAGTTAATTATTGTAAAAACAGAAGTAGGGGTACAATAGCAACGCATACCAAATAATTCCACCTAAATTAGACAATAATGGCTAATATACAAACTGATAGTTATCAAGAATATTGTTATAACAAAGAAGGCATTATTAAGATATTATCAGCTACTTGAAGAAAATGCAAATTTCCTAATCCAATAATATTTTCTTTTCTCATTGAGACGATAACTATATAGAACGAAAATGTTCCATAATTATTCTTTGTAAATATTTCGAATTGTTAATATTTCTTTACAATTAAGCAGTAATCTTAATATGTATTTTATAGTGTTGAAGTTTTATAGTTTGAAGTGTTGTGGTTTTTAATTAAATATAAACTATAATTATGGCGTTTATTAGAACAAAGTTTGTATTTTCTTTATAAATTTATTAATTCATAAGAATTAAGATATAACAATAGATATATATATATATATATATAAGGTAAGAGTAAGATTTAATAAAAAACAAAAGAAAATATAACATCATAAACAATGACATTACATAGTTCTTTGATGAATTACTAAATAAAAAAAACTTATTACTGTATTTATTGGAAATTTATGTTGATGTCTTATATGATAAAGCATCAGCCCGCAGAGTAGTAGGAAAATAAATTCTAAAGTTAGCGAAGTGAAAAAAAATCTAGAAATATATCATTTTCATCATAAAGACTAATGTTCTCGATATTTTTGTTCATTTAATATGAAATAAAATCAAAATAAAATTCTAAAATCACTTTATTTTAGGCATTTATTTTATAATTTCATCTCTCAATAGTAGCGTGGATTTTAAGTCATGTTTAATGTTTAAACATGACTTAAAGAAGAATTCTAAGCTTAATGTGCGAAAGAAACAACAATTTAATAATAAGAGAGAGACAGAGAGAGAGAAAGAAAAGTTCCATGCTTAACTTCCAGGTGTGATTCATTGAAAAGATCAGGATTCAATCTGATTAGTCAAGAAACCTTACAAAAGACGCAGTACGATTCGTAGAAAGAGAACCAGAGAAAAGTGAAAGAGGACAAGGTGATTAAAAAATGCTTATTCAACAGATTAAAGAGCTAGGAAAACAAAATCAAAAAGGGTGTAAAATAAAACGTATTCGGAATACTTCAAATTGCCAAATGATTTCACAGTTCAAATCATTACACATATAGAGCATAAAATTCAAATGTACTATAATAAACCGAGTCTTCATTATTATTATGCATGAATGAAGGCGCTTTATTTGAAGCAAAATTTATATTTGGATATTGGCATCAATTGCAAAATATTTTTTACTAATATAAAACATCCATTCTTCAGTAAGACCCAATAGGGGGAAAACAATACTTTCTATAACTAAAAAATTCAAAATGTTATAAACTTGTAATTTATAAAATGATACAAAACTTTAATTGTACGCAGAATACTGTTTACTTAATAAATACATATACTGGTGAGCAATAATACAATAAAATTTTTAATAACAATAAAGATTAAAATGAAATCGTCAGAGCATAATTTCTTGAACGGCCAAGCACCACGCGATCGTGCCAGCTAAATTATATTTTTATTCATTTTGATTGTTTAATTGAATGAGACACTTAGTATTGCCCACGATCAAATAAACTTTGTATCGCATTGATTGTTATAAAAAATATCACATTTCCTATTTATTTCATTTCATATAATCCAGTGCTCAAAATGACATTTTTCTGAGTTTTATTTGCTGTAGGCATTAACATATTTTTTTAAGAAATCAGAGTTTTTGTAAATGGAATGGCAACGCGTTATTAAAAGCTGATATATTTTAGATGCTTTTGCAACTAACATTTTTTTTTCGCCTACGGATATTTGTTGATTCCAAAAAGACAATCCCAAAAACAACATTATGCTCTGACATGATAAAGAACATCTATTTAAACTAATTAACTCATTTTTGAATTCATGAATACAAATTTATAGATATAAATTTTAATGTAATAAATCGTCCCTTAGAGATTCCGTCAAAATTTTCCCAAATAATCAATATAATAATTTTTTTAATGATATATTTTATTTTTTAAAGAATACTATACAATATAAGATCCAACTCAAGAATTCTTTGATGATGTAGCTGGAAAACTCTTTGGAGAAATGAAAAATTATTAGAATATTTGAAGTACTTAGTTTTCTTTGATTATTTCCTAAATCAACGCTTTTTTAAGCACAAAGAAGCTTAAAAAATAGAAATGGAATCCACTGTCGTACTTATCACAATTTAACATAAATTAGAGCTCCTCTAAAGCGTGTAAAAATGTATTTAATTTTCTTTGCAAATGAAAATCTTAGTCATGGAAGGATAATACTTTTTCGTATAATATCTAATAAAAGTATTATACCTTCCCACATGCATTAAATTGCGACTTTGTTTAAGAAGATGAATATCTTGCAAAGCCTTGCGCACAAGTTAGATTTAAAATATTGATTTTTGGAAGGAATCGAGCATTTTTACAGAATCTGTTATTTGGAGATTTAACCTGACGATATTATAATACACAATTACCTTAAAAAGCGACTTTAAATTTTGGACATTTTCTACCCTGTCAATTGAAATCAGAATTTGGGTTAAAAAAGCAACTGTACCCACAATATCATATACCAAATTTTATTATTATCATTTGGTTTTTGAATAAAGTTTTTGGCGTCAACAAAAACCCGTAGGCAAAAAATAAATATATATATATTATCTGCACGAGCATCTCAAAAAACAGCTTTTAATAACGCGTTAACATTATATTTACAAAAGCTCTTATTGAAAAAAATAAGTTAATTACTAAAGCAAATAAAACCCAGAAAAAAGTTATTTCGAATTTTTTTAATTATGTTATTTAAGAAAGTTGATTTAAAACTCGAAGAAATGATGAACATTATTTTAATTTCATTACAAGATAGAAAAGTACAGTTCTTATTCATACTGAAAAATAAATAAAAAATATTGAAATTAAGCAATAAATAAATTGATGACATTGAAAAGATACAGATTTAAATCCTTTATTCTTTGTTCCTGCGGAAGCTCTGTCCCTCTAGTGGTTGTGTTTCTGATTATATAGAAAGTAGACTGCAGAGTGAGTAGAGACAGAGAAATCAAGAAGGATATACCAGTTGTAGGTGAAAAAACCATGCCATTTGTTGATATTATTATTTTTTCTCTGATCCCACGAAATTTAACTCATATATCTTTACACAAAATAATAACGATAAAATGTGTAAGTCCTATGGTTATTCGAATTATAATAAATAAGAGCTTTAATTTTTAAAAAGTTCTATGCATAATACCTAATTATTTCCTAATTATTATAAAGAAAAAATGAGTTCAAAGTTTTTCAAATTTGAAAAAGAATAATAAATTTTAGATCAACATCTTTTCAATTCACTAATTAAAGGATTTTTTTTAGAAAAAAAATGTGGCATCAATTTAATTTAAGCTTTGTAACGGCGCTCTAATACAAAATAGTTTTTTATAAGTCGAAACCTTCATTATATTTAAAATCATTAAAGATCTCTTACGAATTTGAATTACAAAGCCAAACATAAAAGGTGATTTAATAAATTTATTCGCATATAAATAGAGAAAATATGCATTATTGAAAGCATTCTTCTTAATTAAAGAAAAATAAAAAGCGCTCAACTTTGTGTTTTTGCAAGAAAAGAATATAGCAAATGAATAATTAAATTTTTTAAAGAGTTCATTTTTGACAATGCTGAGAAATGTTTCTAAATTTTTATGGAAAATATTAATTTATAAGAAGTTGTTTTTTTCCGTGCAAATAACTTATTTCAAATAAATTAAATTGAAAGGTAAATATTGTTAAGGCTCAATCTTATTTTAAGGTACATCGACTTACATTGAAAGCATAAATTTGGAGCAAAATCGACATTTCTATTTACAGATTCAAAAAAAAAGATACGTGTCTGTTTTCACAGATATTTTTAATTTGTTTTTATATCAAATATATGTCAATAGTTTTCTATAATTTTGCTTTTAAGGGGTTCATATTCATTAGCATTTAAAAACTTTTAAAGCATTTTCTGAATAAGTTTTTTTTTTTCATAATTTCTTTGTACGAGTATTGTCATATTTCAACAAATGAGCAAGATATCGTTATGAAATTTATAATTAATGCTCATTATGTAATGCAAGGTATAATGTACCATGTATATATTGTTCAGTGCTCTAAAAATGCATTTATGACTGTTTAATGTAGATTTTATTAAAAATAATTCAAAATTTTATAGATAATTTCTTACTACACATATACAATCTAAGATAATTTAGACATGTAGGTTTTTAACTTTACATGAAACTTTACACATGAAAAACTTTCATAAATATTTATCTAAAACAATCCCAGTATTTGTAAGTAAATACTAAAATTTCAATCGAAATATGCTTTTCTTTCAAAAGTTACATATATTTTAAAATAATTTCAAGTTTATTAAATCTATGCTCATATTAATAAAGAAATATTATATAAACATTAAATGATTTTTAATCCCTTAAAAACTTTAAAAAATCCTTTAAAAATGTCCTAAATAATAAAATCAGATTTCAAATAAAATAATAAATTCAAGTTTTTCTGTAAATTAAGCGTGTATATACGATGTATGTTGACGAACTATATACCAGATCGTTTGACATAGATTTATCACCATGGTTCATATATACTTTGGAAAGTAGAAATGTACACAATATACCGATTTCCTCTTGAGATATTAGTTTTAAAAAATTTAGATTTAGTTTTTTTCCGTGATAACTCCTAATAACATTACAGAACAAAACAGAATTTTACACCATATTAAAATTCAAAAACTTATCTTTTCAGACCAAACAGATATTTTTTTCGTATGAATTTCCTCCGATTTACTAAATCTTTTAAAGTATATTTTGAGTTAATTTTGCAAACTATATAATTTACTGTTGAAATGAAATTAGAATCTTTTTCATTGTAATTAATATCTCTTTCTGGATTCGCTATCCATTAACAGCGATGGAAAATGGGAAGAATCGGCTTATGATTTTCATATTGTGTTGAATTCACTACAAAATAGGGTGCTAAAATTTCTAATTTTTTTTTATCTCTCTCTACATTAAAATTTTCAACGTATTATCTCTTTCTATATTTTTTTTACTTTGATTTCATTGTCCAAATTCCTAAATCAAGCTATTCACATATCATAAATTATAAAAACATTGTCAAGTTTTTTTTTAATGTAAATCTTTCAAAATGAATTCTATCAAAACATTGATATAGAACAAGAAAATTGTTCTAAGAATGCATTGCTGAATTTGGAATGATTTTACCGTTTGCTTCCCAAAATATAAAATACCACGGTTTCCCACAGGCATGCCGAAAACAATATTTACAGTGTTAAAATCTACAATGAATTAGTTACCATGAGTTTTGTTGAGAATAGAGCTGGATAATATATCCCCAAGCATATAATAATGGGAAAGAGTGTAGATCTCCAGGTACAAAGATAGGAGATAGACACCTAGTCAAAATTAATGAATATTTTAATTTTGTTAACGGCAAAATGAGGGGCAGTACGGAGAGAAAGTTGAACACTATGACTCAGGCGTCTTGAACTTTTGTTATGTTAATGATGGTTGCTACATTTTGAAAGAAAATACTCAGCATCTTAGTTCATACCTATGATTAGTGTAAAATTAAATTTAAAAGTTATTTGGTTTCTGTTTTACCAGATAGTCGTATTGCACTAAAAGCTCGTTCTTTATAACTATACACATTAAGTACAAATTTAGAAGTTATATAGACAATTTTAATTCATTGCATGGTTATAAAATAATCATTAAATAAAAAAAATCTCGAAAAATATACAGTACTATATCAATAGCATAAAATTTTAATTACAAAATCATAAAAAATACAGAATTGAGGAAATTAGATATACAACGGTTGTTTTCTTTCATAATAAAACAAATGAAGGAAAATATTTGAGTTAGAAAATTGCACTTTTTATTATGATATTAAATCATTAATTTAAATATAATTTCTTTTTCTAAAGAAACAAAGAATCTAATTAAGAATAAAATAATAATGCTTCTATAACAATTAATTACCATTCAAGAATTAAATAAATATAAATGTTCAAATTGCAAGTATATGAGTAAAAAATAATTTAAAAAATATTTTTATTGTTGGAATAAAATTAAAATAATTTACAACTAAAAACATTGAACCATTTGTTTATTACAATAAAAAAACAAAAAAAAGCCATATGAGCAGCATAACATTCAAAGTAAAAAAAAGAAGCAAATAACTATTTAACATCCTAACAATCGTGTGTATATTAGCCTTTTGAAGGAATTTATCTAAAGATTTATTTAGCTTCGATATTATTTTTCCCTTTTAGCATATATGCCTAAGTAGTAGATAAAAATTAAAAAAAACTATCTTTATTAATAAAGCGATAAAAGATAAAATAAAATCTCGTTAATGAGAAGATTTTTTTTTTTGCCTCTTGTGAAAAATATCATCTGTGCATTTATTAAACTTAACCAGTATATTATATATTTTGATTGTTTCAAATATTTATGAACTTAAACGTATAAAATAATAAAAACAAATATTATAAGCTTTGAGTCTCTTTATAAAAACACTTTCATTTCAAAAAAATTTCAGGTTTCCCTAATGGCCACAGATAAAATAAACGTTTTATAAAAACTAATTATTTTTTCGTCTCATGAAAAATTAATACAGATTAAAAAAATTATCAATTAAAATATTTTAGATATATTGATCATGTAAAATATACTTATGAATACAAAATCATGTAAATATTTTCATAATTTGCTTGACATTTTAATAAAAATATATTATAATGACAGCCCTTAGAATAAGGCATAGTATATATATATATATATATATATATATATATATATATATATATATATATATATACTGTTATCTAACAATTTATTTGTAAAATCAATTACATTTATTTTTACAGGATCCTCAGTCTGTGTTTAAAATTATTCGGTACATTTGACGCATATGACGAATTGTCAGCGCATGATCTGTATATCATAAAAAGAGGGAAAATATTTATTTATTTGCAGTAACAAATTTTCTTTTTCTAAACAATTCAAATAAGCTCAAGATAAAAAGTGAAATAATTTTTTGAAACACGATTATTCTTTATAATTTTATTGCTGTTATAAAATAAACATGTTTTTGGATTAGATAACATAAATTTCTAAGTATTGAATTTGATACATTTTTAAGAATTAATTTTTGTTATTTCAAATTATTGGTATTTTTTGATTAACTAAATTAACGCAGTTTCAAGATATAACATCAACAGTCTTTTGCGTTAAGACAGGCCAAATTCTAAAAGGAAATCCACTCCCATACATCTTAATTTCAATAGCCTCTTAATCTTTAACACAAGTGTTTTTAAACATTTTAACGGCATTACCCTTCATATAATAAAATAAGTCATTTCATAATTATGTCAACAATTTTTTTATTTTAATTACTTTTAATTAAATAATAAAAATTAATTGATCAAAAATTAGCCCTGTGCAAAACAAAATCAAGTTCGTATACGTTGAAAATAAATAAAAACAAACACAGGACAGACACTTTTAGCGTTGTATTTTTATCGCCAGTTGGAGTAAGGCAATACAGATTTGAATTTTTTTAATTTTCTTTATTCTGTATTGCTTTAATTCAAAAGAAACTGAAAAATCGCTTAATCAACAATGTTTAATTTTAAATGCATCAAACATTAAGAAAATAAATAGAAACATTTGAAATAATCGGCCGAAAACCTGTTAAGCCTAACGTGGGTAAAAACAAACTGAATTCGTTATTTATTTGGCAGTGGGGAAATGAAGATTTTTGGCGGTAAAATTAGTTTTTAATTAAATAATTAAAAATTAATTAATCAATACCCGAAAACTGTATTATCAAATGTGATCCATTTCTTGAACTTGAGTGGATGAATAAAACGTATTTTATTAACGATTGAAAATTTGAACAAGAATGCAGAGACAAGTACTAAATATGATAAAAATTATATACTTACGCTGCTTACGTCAGTTGCCAAAATGCACCTGTTGTGATTGAACAGTTTTTCTTTAAGAGTGAGCACTTATATTCCAAAAAGAAAGATGATTTCAGCACCTGAACCGAAATTTTGCTGAAGGTGACCGTTACCGTTCTCTACGTTCGGTCACTTACGTGCAAATGCACTTTGAACGCTTATAGAAGTCACGCCTAATTGGCATGGGGATGTCAAGGAGCGTATACCTTTGGCAAATGGTTATGTTTCTGTCCTTTAGATGTATTTTTAACCAATATTTTTCAAAAAATTATCGATATGTTCCTGCTTTTGCAAGAAAATATTCACTGGAATCTTATTGGGTGCTTGATTTTCCTCCAAATTTTCTACACAAGAAAGAAAGACTACGCAAGAAAGCTACTGTATTTGTAAATATTATTCTAGCCATCTTATCATATAAATTGTTAAGATTAATTATTACCTCACACATTACTCGAGCTTATCATGGTGATATTTTATCAACTACATATGTCATAATTAGGCACTATGAAACATTGATTCCACTATTCTTAAATTCGGCTTTATGTCGAAGCTATAAAAAAATAAATATGCTACAAATTCAAATTCCATAAAAATTAATATGGAATACATTTTGCCATACATTCCATATCAGTTTTGCTAACCCAATCGTATCTTATCATATAAATTTTTAAGATTAATTACTACCTCGCACATTACTTGAGCTTCTCATGGTGATATTTTATCAACTATATGCATCATAATTAAGTACTATGAAACATTAAGTCCTCTATTCTTAAACTCGGCTTTAGGTCCAAAATATATATAAAAAAATTGCTACACATTAAAATTCTATGAAAATTAAAACGAAATATATTTTTAATTTTCAACTATGTCGTATCAGTTCTGTTAATCCAATCACAGAGTATCCATTTTCTAATAATTTTGGAATATTAAAAGATACATTCAATTTAAAAGTGCTCAATATCTTTCAGTGACATTAAAAATCGAATCGGCGACACTTACGCCTAGGAAATACTTTGCCAGAATCTTGCTACCATTTTTTTATCATTTTTATCAAGGATAAAAAAAACACATTTAACTCTAAGCAAGAACAAATGTTTTTAAAAAAGTAATTTCAAACAAGTAAATATTGCTTCTCTGTTAAGATTTAGAATTCAAATGCAACTTGAAGGTTAAAAAAATGCAGGATTGACGCCGTACGCAAAATTTCTTGGAAAAATGAGAGTCGAAATATTTTACTAAAATATTTCTTGAAAATATAAAAACAGAAAAGAAGCTTATTTTCCATGAAAATATCACTTTAAAAATCATTTTTCAGGTTTGTTTCAAAGATGGTAATAGTTACTTTTTATATATTTTATTCCCTCACAATTTTACAGGAAGATAAGTAAATGAAATAAAATGTATTCTTGAAAAGAAATTTGTTGCCAGCCCTATTTTTGAATTGGAAAGAAAAAGATTTATTATATATATATATATATATATGGGAAGTTTAAAACAAAATACAATTTTTTTAAAACTGTACAGTCAGTAACAATGACATTCTTCAAATCAACAATATTCCATATGTATTTTTTACAGCTGCTATTTTTTTATGCCATGCATAAGTAATATGAGCAAAGGCTATTTGTTTGTTTAGGTATTCATTTATTGATAAATGTGTTAAAGTATTTATATGTTTTTATATGATCTCTATATTCTTTTTTGTGTGTGTGTGACTTTCTTGAATCTTGATGATCCGGTGGCATATTTTTAGTCTTAGCATTGAATACAAAACCTAATCGAGCAATTTTCTACAGACGTAGTATGGGATTTTTCGAGGGCTGTGTAGAATCGAGCATCGCATTCTTCACATAGTTACTGCCAATAATGTCGAGTTTGGCTCTATATTAATCTAGATAAATCTAGAAAAAGTTATCTACATGAAGTTAAAGAACTATTTTAATTCTCTTTTCCCTTTTGTTAATTTATATTATTAACATGGAAGTGAATATTCTTCCCTCATACAAGAGTTGAATAAATGATATTATGGAAGGATGTTGCTTCATTATTGACAACAGAGGTTGCTGTAATGACTTGATCCTGGTCGATCAAATATTTATTACAGCTTATAATAAATATTTGGTCTATCAAATGTTTTATTTACAGCTTATATACAATACAAAAACCACTAGTCCTCATCTAGTTTAATATGCCGGGAAATATTTACATCTTGATTAACAGTTCTACGACTAATACAAAGGAACTAACAGGCTGTTAGCGTATCCGGCTACTGCGGGTAGCTCAAGAGATCTGCGGATTTACCTTCGATAGATCTTTAATCACGAAACTAGAGATCACATGGTATCTCTTCAGCTGTCCAGCTCAGCTCTTCTCATCAGATCAGCTCGTCTCGTCGTCCTCTCACAGCTCGTCACGTTCTCCCAAAACCTTCCATTTTAGCCTCGGTCAAACTCCACCTCTCAGATTCGTATTGTTGCGCTGGAGATGTCAATCACCCAATAATACTTCAGAAATATTCCCAGTGGGTCAGCAGTTAACCGTGGCAATATTTTCTAATCATTCACCCTCCTAGCAGACCCTCACAATAGGGAAATATTTACATCTGAAGGTTTTAGTACTTCTTTTTTCAGAGGGCCGTAAAACGCATGTGTAGTTCATTATCGGATTCGAGTACGAGTGGTTCCATAAGAGAAATAGTTACAACTAGGGTTTTGACACGGTTTCCTTTTTCAAAGGGCCGTAAACCACATGGTTCGTCTATTATCTAGACTCTATCACGTCCAGATGGTGACACTAAGGGGGAGAATTCACAAAGGTGATCACAAAGGAAGGAATCGTCCCACAGCTGGCCAGATATAATATTGTTCAAACATGTGTCTCTTAAAAAGGGAGGGAAGTTTGACAACTTCTTTACACTGCCTTCTAATATGAAACAATTTGTTATTAATTTTTGTAATATTTTCATTTATCAGCCGTTTTCTTACGTTATTTCTTAAGTTAAACAAGTATACATTAATTACAATATTCGAATTTGATGTAACAAAATACACGGTGTTTATAATCGACTTTGAAATGGTCTTAAAAGGAAAACTACTGGAACAAAGGTTATCAAACTTGGTAAAATTTTAAGGAAGGTGATGGGAATTCTCATCCTTCAAATAAAAAAATTCTAAATACTCAACACCAGGGGTGAAACGACATTGTATGCAATATTTTTAAGCAAAATAGGACAAGAAGGCATCGATTTAAGATGTGTTTCATCGTTTTTGAAACATGTTTCAAAACATGTTCAATGTGTTTTATATCAAAAGTACTATTTATGATGATCATCTAAGCAATAAAGAAACGATACGCCGACATGTATGTAATTTTCCTTCTGATATACTAGGAGCTACTTTTGTAAATGCAGTAATGTGATTTAAATGGATTTCAAAAAAAAAAAAATGAAGGACGTCATATTGTACATGCTTTATAATATATATCAGAAAATATTGAACGCATTTTGAACCGATGTCGTCATGTCGTATTTTGCTTAATAATATAGCATACAATGTCGTTTCACCCCTGGTGTTGAAATTTTAAAATTTTTTATTTGAGGGAGGGGAATTCCCATGACCTCCTTTGAATTGTTACCAAGTTTGATTACATTTGGTACAGTTTTCCTTTTAATACCATTTCAAAGTGGAACTCTATAATCACTCTGCATTTGATTGAACACTATAACAAAAAATATATACATATAATAAATTTACTAATGAGACCATTCATAAAAAAATCATTTAAATGAGCAATATTTTAATGGAATTTCATGAATACAATTCCTAGAAAAAGCTGTTTTTTTTCTTGTTTATAAAGAAACTTTTATAAAAAATTTATTTAATTTTTCAAGTAATTATTTTAATATTATATATAATTACATCTGGAAAATTAACGATGTTTTCAATTAATCTATGGAAAGTTGAAATTAATTCTATGAAAAGAGGATTAATAATTAATTTCGGAAGAATTTCGTTTGGATAGATACCGTATAGATAAATACCTTTACTATGATAGCTTTAATATAAATAGTTAGAACTTCAATGGTGATCACATCTTTAGAGTAATATTTCAATTTTGCCCATTATTTTGTTTTGTTTCTACTATTTTACAAAATTTCAAAACATTAAATAAAATTGAATTTAATAGAAAGAAGGGTTGGAAGGGATGTGGGCAATAAGTAAAGAGCAAATGTTTTACTTTTCCTTGGTTTTAAATACCCTAATTAATTCCAAATTTTATTTATTACAGGTAACTATTTAAACTATATTAAAAGAACAAATTCCACCATAGATATTTAATAGGCAATATTATTATTATTATTATCAAAATGAAGGTATTATTATTGGCGGTATTGATATCTGCTAAAAAATTAATAATGCAAATTAGAAATAACTAAATAATCTGTTTTAAATGATAATAATCTAATTTAAGCAAACAAAAAGATTAATATTTTTAAATTAATAACCTTGGAATTTTTTTTCCTATTTTTATCAAGTGTGATGCAAAAAAGTAAAGTGATTTAAATTTCATATTCATTACTTTCAGTACCGAAAAATATAATATTTTGCTTTTTACACCTTATTTATATTTTATATAACATAAGTTTATATAAAATATATCGTCATTTTAATGCAAATAAAGTTATGTAGCTATCTTATAAAAATATTGTTTTAACGAAAAAACAAGTTATGAGTTTATATTAAATCTTAAGTGCAGTTTATTTCATTAAAGACATAATTTCTAATACAGAGGTTGAACCATGTCTGTCTAAAAAGAAATTTGAAGCAAAATTTACAATTCACACATACAAAATAAAAAAATTGCCATTATTTAATAGGTGTGACGTGAGAATAACTATTTCGAAAGTGACGAAGAATTTAAGATTATGAATTGATTTTTAAGCCCTTTAATTTACATTATTATACACAGCAACTCAGAAATTCCAGTAAAAGAAATTTTTTAACAGTAAAGTAATTTTTTGATTCTCGATATAACGATGTATGCATATTCCGATAGTCACATGATTATTTTAAACCTACTTCTAGTATAAAATGACTAGAAAAATAATTTAAGAACAATAATAATTTAAATATATAATGAAAAATCAGTATAATGGAGTTTAACAAAGAAAAGTTCAGAATTCTAAATTAAACTTATTTTTAAAGAAATTTATTCCAATCAAATATGTTCAATTATGTAATTAATTTAAAATCATTCCACCATTATTATAATAAAGAGTAAAAAGAGTAACGTAGAATGTTGTTACATTTGGCAATTTATTGCCAAAAATCATTTAAAAATAGAAATTTAATTTTTAATTTAAAAGTTTAAGTCAATGGAACCATTTTAATTTTTTAAACCTTTTTTTATCATGTGAGAACATGGTGTTCTATTGGATTGAGGTATATGAAGTCACAAAATGAACTTGCAGAAAATTACCGATTTATTGTTTGGGGAGGGCATCAATTTTCCACTTTTAGGGTTATTAGAAAATGATAAAATTGGCTGCCCCATTTGGCGAATTAATACCAATAAAAAGGTACAACAGGAATGTCCGTCATGAACTTGATTCTCGATATAACGACGCATGCATATTCTGATAGTCATATGATTGCTTCAAATCGTTTTAAATTGGCTAAGGATTTATATTAATTAAGACAAACAATGTCTTAAAAATAATAACTTTCTCACATATAACTTGAAATTTGCGATCGTATATTTCATTTATTTTGTTATTTTTGTGATCCTTTAATTTACTTACAATTTTCTGGAACAAGAAGTTTAAAAAAAACAACAACGATTTTTGTATTCCCCCTTTGTATAATCACATAGTTAAATGAGAGTAGGAAAAGAGGAACGAAAAAAGACGTTATTAGGAAATCGAATAACTGCCTTTTCCTAAAAGCAATATAAATGAACCGTTTTCTATATAGCAATATCAAACGAGCCAGGAAAATAAAAGCAACTTGCTTTAGCAATCTCTTCTTGCATGGGAGATTAGGTTAAAATTTATAATTGTTTTTCAGAAACTCTAAATTGAATCACTGAAATATACTGAATAAAATTAGATCAATCAAAAACATAATGATTAATTTATTTACTTTAAATAATGATTAAAAATTGAAATAATGTTAAAACTATCCACTTTAAATTATGAACAAAAATTGAAATAATGATTAAACTATTCACTTTAAATAATGAATAAAAATGGAAATAATGATTAAACTATTCACTTTAAATAAAGATTATTTACTTTAAAATATTAATTTCAGAAGAAATCATTTATATTAATCAATATATTAAGTACATGAAATAATTATTTATTTAATTAGTATATTAAGAATTCTAAATTATTTTTAAATATCCTTAATTTGTTCCAATTTGATTTGCTATCGCTGACAAACAATTACAAAATTTCAAAATACATAATACGTTCAGTAAACAAGTGAAAATTAGACAAAATTCCATGTTTTAAACCTTGAAATATTCAAGGTTGATTAAAAAATTGTTTTGTATAACTTAAAGAAAGAGCTGAATAAATATATTCTTATAAATATCTTTGCTTACTGCATTCATTCTGCTGCATGAAAAGAATTTCACGCTATATACTGTCATCAGATTTAGAAATTTTCCCCACTATTTATCAATGATACTTCCAAAATCTTCTCAAATTTGTCATCGGAAAAGAATAATAACAGGGAAATAGAACACTTCAACCATGCAATCCCCACACGCGCGTCTCAATAGTTATGACACATTGCAGATATCCCCTCTTGTAATCTATGTACCAGTAAAGAAATGCTTGTTCATCCTTCTGAGCAATCTCCTAAATCTCCATTTTTAAATAAAAAATAAATAAACGAAAAAGAAAAAACATAATAGCAAAATTCTTCTATCTCCCGTTTTCTTGGCGGGCTCTGTTCTTGCTCGTTTCAGCAGTACCGCGAAGGGTGGTGGGCTGCACGCTATGGGTCGCGTGACCAGCATCATTTGGGGGTACCGTCTCGTCCTCCTATTCCCCCTCCCACAACCACCTTTTCACAACCTTCTTTTCCCGAAATAAATAACGCTCCTACCTTGCTCCTCTAAACGTGATGTGTAGGATAGAAAGGAGGGAGACTAGATTTTCTCATCAGCTAAACGCTTTTACAGCCAGGTATCCTATTTCGAGAAGAATGGGAAGTGGGAGCGAAGTTCCCGTTTTTTTCTTCGTTTTCGTTTTCAATCGTCTTTTGAAGTCATTGCCTACTGATTAAACCTGCTTGAAGGCCATAAAAAAAGAAAATGAACTCAGGGATATACTTTAGTTATGAGGGCGTTTTTTTTTCTAACAATGTTTAACAAAATCCTGTTAAGTTACTCACAGAGAGAGGCCTTCCCTGCTCCAATGAATATGCTATTGGATTGTAAAAACAAACCATAAAAGAGAATCACTGTTTCTCACAGCAGCTTAAATATACGCCATTAGAAAATATATCCAGGAGAAACAATTTTTGGAAATTGCTTAGCAAAATAATAATAATAATAATAATAATGCTTAGTATTATTATTAATTTTGTGTAAATTAGGTGTGAATATTGTAAATATTTCTTAATTGTTGAGTAAATATTGTAAATATTTCCGAATTGTTGCGTAAATATTGTAAATATTTCTCAATTGCAGTATAAATATTGTACATATTTCTGAATTGTTGTGTAAATACTGTACATATTTCAGAATTGTTGTGTAAATATTGTAAATATTTCTGAATTGCTGTGTAAATACTGTAAATATTTCTGAATTGTTGCATAAATATCGTAAATATTTATAAATAGTTTAATTGTATAAAATTAATTGTAACCGAATTCCATGTCAACGAGAAAAGATCGTTCTTGAGGAATTTGCTACAGAAAATGGGCATATTTTACCAATTTGGCGATAAAGATGCATGGGTGACATAATGAGGTCTCTAACAGTTTTTACTAAAAGCTAACATGTGTTGTAGAAGCTAAAAAATAATGAATTGTTCTTAAAGAACATTGAAGAAATTTATGGACTTGTTCGGAACAAGCGATCACTTTCGACGGTTGCCCCACTCACTTCAGTGGGACGATATTTAAGACTCGCCTTAAAGGCTGACAGATAATAGAGTTCAAAGACAGGCTAAGTGGTTAGCTGAACTAGAGAGACCGTCTTTACTCTTACTGTTGTGCGAATCTACAGATTCGTTGTTATTTGATATTAGAGGATTAAATAGAATTAATAAACTATGAATTTTGTTTAAGTTGCGAATATTTAATGCGCGTTTTCATAGACAGTAAAATTTGCCTCTTCTTTTCACTGTTGTGTGAGAATTACTATTATTTTCGTAACAGTATTTCATATGAAGAATACATTAAGACCGTAATTCAGGTTAATTTCTGACATTTTAGTATTACCACACTCAAAATTGAAAGCTAGAAGTAAATAAATAACTATTAATTATCTTGTTGCAGAAATCGCTTTAAGATCAATTTATTTCGTGCAGTGGAATGCAAGATTTTTTTTCTGAAATTTTAAAATAATAAATAAAAAGGAAAATATTAAATGGCCCATAATTCATTTATTTCATTAGCATTGAAAGAAAGAAAAAAAAATGATGTAATTGCTTTCATAAGAGTCATAGTTCTCAAAGATTATTATTGACTTTTATCAACATCAATATAAGACAGCAGAGACAACACTAATTTTTAACTTTATTTACAAACTTGGCTGATCAATGTATGTTCATACATCCGAACTATTGATGGGATATTATTTGTTTAGTACTTTTTTTAGATGTCCATGCAAAAATGCCGCTAATAAAAAAAAGGTCAATAATAATCATAATAAGGGATGCAAAAACAAGGTGTTTTATAGAAAGATTTTCAAAACACATAGCGAAAAGAATTTCTTTTTCATAAACGTCCTATTCTTGTGATTTGTTAACTATTTTCTGATACTATTTTTCTTAAGTGAATAATATTTTCTTACAGGGATATCTCATACCTAGTGATTATTTTCAAAAATAATAAAAGAATTTTATCAGTGCTTCTGGACCTGACAAGATATTAAGTTCTTTTAATAAGTGAAAATTATTTCTCGCATTAAGGCAAACAGGGACCTTTAAAATAACTTTTTGCAATTTTTAACTTAGGAATTTGAAATTTTACAGGGATTAAGAGTAAGTTATAGGAGATAACATATAAAATTTTAAAGCATTATACTAATTTATTTATGAATTAGGGGAATTAATATAATATAATTTTAGCGATAAATAACGTTAATGAGAAATGTTCCAGGTGTTTCAAATTTGTTCGAAATCTCTCAATTTTTATTATTAATTACTTGAATATTTTTGAAACAAAAGTTGGCATTAATCTTGAAGCTTGAGTACAAAATATCAAAATTAACTAATAAAATAACTTGAAACTACTGATTTTTTTTTAAAAAAATGTTTAAGTAGTTTTTATTTATTAAATTGATTAATTTTGATATTTCATACTCAAATTCCAATATTAATCCCAACTTTTGATTCAAAAAGGTTAGAGTAAATAATAATTAACATTGAAGTGCTTTCGAATTATTTAATATTCATTTATTTAAAATGTGATTAAAATAATTTTAACATTCAAACATAAAATTGAAACGCCTGAAGCATTTCTAATTTAAGTTATTTATCGCTAATATTATATTATATTATATTAATTCCACTAATTCATAAATAAATTATTATAATTATTTAAAATTTTATGTGTTATTTCCTATAGTGTTACTCTTAATGCCTGTACAATTTCCCTGGTGAAAAAATCCCTGTAAAATTGCCTAGGTGTAAAATGCAAAAGATCATTTTAAAAGTCCCTGGTCGCCTAAACAAGTAGCTTCAAAATTAGAAATGTCCATACGTGATGTCCGAAGTTATGCTATACTAGAAAATTAATCTTTGAAAAAATTTAACGTCTCAATTTCATTACTTCAAAACTTATTATCCCTGGAATTCCACTAAGTATTGATTTTATATCTAAGGGAATAAAAAAATATATCTAAATATTCATATATAAATGCTAATATTAATAAATTTGAGCCCTCGGTAATTTTAATAGAAACAAACTCAAGAAGTAATGATAGATAAATAAGAACACAAAAAAAATTACGTAATAAAACTTTTACTAAAACTTAAATATAATATTAAAATAATATTTTTATTTTAATATTACAAACTTTATTATGCTTAATAGCACACAAAATAGATTCGGTGGAGTAATGAGTTCACCCATTTTTTTATTCAAACATCTTCCATATTTAATTTAAAACAAGTAATAAATATTTTTATCAATTCCTACATAGGTAATTAGGAAAAATTTAGGAAGTTAGACTATATTTTATTTTAGTTACTTTTTATTAAATAATTACAATTGCTTTTGTTGTTCTCGTGTTCCGATTTACAACGGAAGGAAGGATGCAGTCTGATGGTATGGAACCCTGACCACTATAAAAGACATTCCTGTACCATTATTAATAACATTTCTTTATAAATTTAAATACTATCGAATATGGAAATAAATACTTAGAAGTATATTTAAGGCCTGTAAAAATCTCTAGAAATTTTACTCTGTCAACAATATTTTCCTAAGACATTCCCTTTAAACGTTTCCTTTAAAGTTATTTTATAAAGATATGAAGTTATAAAAAAAGATTAAAGTGAAATCTGTTATGCATATTTCAATGTATGGGCATTCAAGAACATTATTTCTTGAACGGCCAAGCACCACGTGCTCGTGCAATTTAAATTATATTTTTATTCATTTTAATCGTTTCATTGAATGAGTCACTTTAGTATTGAAAAAGATCCAAAAAACTTTGTTTTGCATTTATTGTTTAGAAAAATATCACGTTTCCTATTTATTTCGTTTCAAATAATCACGCGATCAAAATGACATTTTCCTAGGTTTTATTTGCTGTAATCATAAACGTATTTTTTTAAATCAAAGGTTTTATAAATGTAAAATGGAAAAGTGTTATTAAAAGCTGATTTTTTAAGATACTCGTGCAGATAGTATAATTTCTCTTTTTCGCTTACTGATTAAAATGTTTCTTTCTCACCTCCGGATTTTTGTTGACGCCAGAAAACCTAATTCCTAAAATAATATCGTGTTCTCACACGATAAAAAGAAGGGCCATAATTCTGAAATTTTCTCAATAATTTTTTGCAGGAATCAAAATTAAACTTTTAAGAGAAAAGAACCAACGGCTACTAAATTAAAGAAACATTCAAATATGGTCGTGCTCAAATGTTAATAAATAAATCATCATTAATTTCCTGAAAATACAAATATTTTTTTTTTCACAAACTAAAATTCTTTTGAAATAAAATATAAAGACAAGTCCTTTATTTTTTAAGTTTAAAGTCATTGGCTCCGAAATCAGTCAAAAAATCATTCAAATCAGTCATAAAGTCATTTTCTCTGTAATACAATTTAACGTGCAATTTAAACGTGTTATTAAAATCTGGTTTTTTAAGATGCTCGTGCAGGTAATAAAATTTCAATTTTTCGTTTATTGATTAAAATGTTTATTTTTCGCCTACGGATTTTTGTTGACGCCAGAAAACCTAATTCCTAAAACAATATCATGTTCTGACATGATAAAAAGAAGGACCAGAGCTCTGAAATTTTCCCAATAATTATTTGCAGGAAATTAAATTATAATTTTAAGAGAAAAGAACCAACGACTACTAAATTAAAGAAACAATCAAATATAGTCGTGCTCAAATGTTAATAAATTAATAATCTATAATTTACTGAAAATACAAATATTAATTTTTTTCACGAGCTAAAATTATTTTTAAATAAAATATTAAGACAAGTCCTTCATTTTTAAAGTTTAAAGTCATTGCTCTGAAATCAGTCAAAAAATCAGTCAAACCAGTCTTCTGAAATCGGCCAAAAAAATCAGTCAAATCAGTCATCTGAAATCAGTAAAAAAAATCAGTCAAATCAGTCATAAAGTCATTTTCTCTGATTGGCTCTTCGAAATTATTTCAATTTAATATCTATCTAATAAATGTAACAAGATATAAATAATAGAAATTTTTAGTCAATCTTTCTTATGATATGCTTTTCCAATAATTCATAATCTAACAAAAGATTCTTTGGCATAGCATAAAATTCTAGCATTATTTCATAACGCATTCCGAAAGCATCAACGTTTTCTTCGTCAAGTGCAGCAAAATAACTACAGCAGTGAATCCATCCCCAGTAATTTTACAGAGCCCATTTATTTTCATGGAAAATTAAGCAACACTCTCTTTTTCTCTTTTTTTAGAAACAATTTCTAGAATTTTTCAATGATTACTCTTCAAGATGATCTGCTGTGGGAGAAATTAAAAAAAAAATAACAAAAACTTGGCGATGGAAATACGATAAAAATCGCCACTTTCAGGCTCCGGTAATCACTTCCTGAAATAACATAATTTACATAAAAATTACACACACTGCCCTAACCGTGTGGAAGTTAGAACACGCTCATTAGTTTTGGAAGTTGGGCGAGCGGCCTTAATTAGCAGTAGCTCCGGACGTTTCAGAGATTAATTTATGAATTTCCAAAAGTTCATAAATCACAGGTACTCATTATTGATAGAGGCGCACCGATGACCTGATGGCGTGTTGGATTATCTTACCGTCCTGTCCGAACATCAAAGTAACTTAATTCCCCACCAACTACAGCCTGAAGGACTTAAATTTTATCGTCTGAAAAGTGGATTTTGCGGAGAGAGAGAGGGTCACTTTGAAGAATGGGACGGGAGAAAGGATTCACGCCCCGTTTAATAAATATTGTTTAATACACCCTGTGTCAGCACTGAGCCGATATTTTTGTTATCAAAGTTACTGTTTAATTAAGTTTTGTCAGGAGAAACTATTTGAATGAG
>JAOUZG010025323.1:7171328-7187685 GCA_026289955.1 Argiope argentata
AAATACAAGAACAAAAATATAGCTTTCACTACCAAAATTAAGATTAAATCTTCTTTTCTATGTCACAACAGTGAGCGTTATGTAAATAGATAGGTATGAATTGTAGACATGCATGCTACAATACAGGTGATATTAGTGATATAAGAATGATATCGATATAAAATGAAATAATAATAAGAATATCACGTTCGCTTCCAAAATGAAAACTACATTTTCTTTTCTATGTCGTAACAATAGAAGTAAAGAACAGTAGAAGGTGTGAAGTAATTGCACAGGTATGAGTCATAGGCATATCATGATTCAACCATTGTGATATTAGTGAATAAGAATGATATCGATATAAAATGAAATAACAAGAATATCATGTTTCTTGCCAAGATTAAGAGTGCACCATCTTTGCTATATCATAATAGTATCTTGATTGAAAAAATACAAATTAATTTCCTAATTAAATTAGTAAAATTACAGTATTATTAACAAACTAGAACATCTGAAATAGATCATTATTTTTATATTTTAAAATACCAAAAATTATTGAACTTTGATAAATTGGAACACATTGCGAAAAGAAATTAAAAATTAAAAAAGGCTGATAATTGACAAAAATAGGAATTGATATTCGTCCAATTATAAAGTTATATCCTAAAGTTTTTACACCAACATTTATTTGAAAAATTAGTGCATGTTATTCATTTAACATTACGAAATCAATTCATAAAATTTTTCTGATTTCAAATATTTGAGGAATGATTATTTAAAATGGAAGTCTTTGTTAATAATTTCAAAAAATACTATTTTTTTCACTATTCATAAGTTTCGAGTGGTTTAAAAGTGGCATCTTGTAACATATAAAAATTATAAAATATTTTATAACATCTCAAATACCATCTATTTCTTGAACAAAATTAAATGTTGTTTTCGATATTACAGTAAGCATTATATTTTTGCCAAAGATCAGAAATATAAACAAAATTTAAACAGAAAATATGTTTATAGCAGATGAATAAATTAAATTATCAATTCAAATACAATTCCTTTTTCAGCAATTATTGAGAAACAATTACAATATAATTGTTTACAAGATTAAGTATTATTTTGAATGGCAATGCATAATTTAATTTATCTCTCTTGTAAACAGCTTAATTCTTAAGAGCATAGAAAATGAAACAATATGATTCTTGATAAATATTGGATTCTGAAAAACTCATTTCTTCAAAACAAACAAAATTGAATCTGTTTTAATATTCAAAGAGCAATAATTTCTTTAAAATAATTTATAACAATTTTATAGATATCTCTGTGAATATCAAGAATTATTGAATCACTTCGAATGTAAAAAGAGATAGATATCTAATAAATTTGTTTTTCTTATTTGTCAGCAAATATTAATATAAAACAAAAATAAAACTATCGTACAAAAAATATCTCAAAACATACCAGAATTTTAATTTGATACATCCACTTTTAGTGTTTTTAGGTTTTGATAAATTTTTAAATGCATACTACTTTGAAAATATTATATTAGATTCTTCTATATCTTTATTCAAATAATATTGCACATTATATTAACATTTTCACTATTTACAAACTGTTTTATTTAATTTAAGTAATAAGCATAACTTATTTTTGTATTTTGTAAGAAATTCATTGAAGTAACCAATTATTACAATAAGCGAATAAAAGTTACATTAGGATATAATGAAAAATAGTATTAAAAGTTGAAAATGATTTAAACATTTATTTGAATTACAGGAATATTATTTGAAAATTTTATTAGTATTATTGAAAAGATTTTTTTTTAATTTTAAAGGATGTAATAATGGTATTTTTGCAATAAAATATATAATTGTTGTAGATTAAATTGTTGTTGACACTATTCTTTATTAATTTAAAAATGCGTTATATTAGAATTCCATTTTGAAGTTATAGAATGATTGTAGAAGATTGTGACTTAAATATGAACTACTGTTTATAGGTGAAGATGAAATGTGTGTCGTCATTTTACATCCAATTTCGGGTACCGTGTATAAAGTCATAAGAAAAATACTATACATTATTATTCAATTTACCGTGTATAAGGTCATAAAAAAAGATTATACATTATTACTCAATTACTTTTTATCAGCCTTTATAATATAACAGAGTGGCTTTAAAGTTTGGAGTGAAATTGTATGAATAGAGTAGACGTTTTGCAAGTTAATTCTTAAATCCGAAAGCTGCTTTTTGATATGACTGTCTCCAATTGCCATTTAAAAGAAAATAAATTTCAATAATTAACAGGAAATAATTGAGTTAATAATCTAATTAAAAATATATAAAGGAAGTTTTTTTTTATTTAATAATTATAAAATACATTTTAACGAGTAAATTTGAACATTTTAAAACACGTTATCATTGAAAGAAGAAGAAACAAAGATGAACCGATAAAAAGATTAAAATGAAATATGCTATGCATATTTCGATGTATCATGTCAGAACATCATTTCTTGAACGGCCAAGCACCACGTGCTCGTGCAAGTTAAATTACATTTTTATTCATTTTAATGGTTTCATTGAATGAGTCACTTGAGTATTGCAAACGATCCAAAAAACTTTGTCTCGCATTTATTATTTAAAAATAAAATATCATATTTCAGATAATCACGTGTTTAAAATGACATTTTTCTAGGTTTTATTTGGTGCAGTGATTAACTCATTTTTTAAAATCAGAGATTTTATTAATGCAATTTAGGTACTTACGTATTATACCGTCTCCGCAAACGATCGCCAACGGTTGAGTAACTGATTAGCGACGGTTTTAAATTTGGTGATAAAGATCAACGGATTAAACCATTGCCGGATTGCTATAATTGGCAGTTTAGCAATTCATTGGCGACGATTTCAAATTTGGTGACAAAGTTGGACGGTATAATACGCAAGTACCTTTATTTGCTGTAGTCATTAACTTTTTTTTAATTTAGGGCCTTTGTCAATGAAACGGCAATTTGTTATTAAAAGCTGATTTTTTTTTTTGAGATGCTCGTGCAGATAATAAAATTTTTATTTTTCACCTACGGATTTCTGATTATGCCATAAACCTCATCCCAAAAACAACATCATGTTCTGACATGATAATAAGGAAAACTTTTGAGTTAAGTTAAGCATATAGAAAACTCTTTTACATCAGAAACATTTCTGATTAATGATATCAACTTCAAATGGAGCAAAAATGAGTAAATAAGGTTTTACAATACATTTGAGCTGTCATAATGATTAAAATCAGCGGCTTCTCTACATTGTCACACGCGAACGCTTATCTTTTGAACAACGGCAGAGCGCTTGGTTAAATCATTCATTCAGACATTATCAGCAGGCAATTATTTCAAATTCTAAAACGGAAGAGTTTTATGAAATGAGTTTTATTGCGTTATTAGAACATAAAATGGGCCCATTTCTCTTATTTCTCCAGTTATTGCGTTTTCAACTGTTAAAAATTTCTACATTTAGAACAGCGCTCATTTTTTAAAAAACATATTCATTATTATGTTGGAATTTTTAAATTTATTTTTCTGTTGAAACAAATTAACATTCTTTTATAAGGCTGTTTTGTGGGACATAAATCTTAATGCCACAGAATTCAATTACTAATTAAAATTATATTCAACATAATAATGTTTGTGGTTCTGTTAGTACTATCTACAAATTAATTGACGCTTCATTTGATATGCTCTACAGTAATATCCAAAACGTTCTACTGGGATGTTTTATTTATTGATGTAGCCAAAATTGATGCACTGTTGTTTCTTGGATGGGTAATTGCTTAATAAAAATTACTTTTAAGGCTTTATTACAATTACAAATAAAAATTGAAACGCCAAACTTTTATTTATAACAATGCTATGTATTATTGCAAAAATATCATTATTACATCCTTTAAAATAAAATTAAAAATCATTATTAATAACAGTAATGAAATTTTCAAATAATATTCCGATAATACCAATAAATGCTTAAGGCATTTTCAACTTGCAACACTATTTCTCATTATATTAATTGTTGGATTTACACATACGTATGTTTGTGGATAACGAAAAGGTAAAAAAAAACTTTTTTCCCTTTTCTCATCAAAAGTGATAATAAATTGAAGATAATACAAATATCTGCAATATTTTGACTAAACTGTTCACTAATTAAAATGGGAATTTTTAAAGATAATAATTTCATGATAACTTTTTTAGTCTTCACTTTAGTTAATCTAAGCCTATTTTTAACCTTCATGACTAAACTGATCGCATTGTTTTTAATTATTATTATTCTGCTGTATTTATCAAGCTAATATATATTCTTAAACCCCTAGAAAGTTTTCAAATTTGCCAAATATTAGCTTGATTGTGAAAACAAGTATTGATATTTTGTTTTTATTTTAAGAAATCAAAAATTTTATTTCTTTTCTTTCCTCTCTACTTAAATCATTTTTTAACTCTAATCTATAAAGAAGATTTGTGATTTCAAATGATTTCATTTCCAGAATTTTTTTAATGAAAATTTGTTTTTATGGCAAACGTAATCTTGATATCTTTAACAATTCAAAAAGGATTTTATATAAATCACACTTCAAATTAATTTAGGTAATAACTAGATATAGAAGAAAGAAATCTTAGTAAGGAATTAGGAATTTATTTTATTTATTCTATGTTTTATCCGTTACCACAAGTTGATTTACAACTACCGTTTCTATGTTATTGAAAACAATTTTTCACTCGAACCATTTGTGTTAAAAAATGCTCTCCATCTAAAAGTTCATTCATGCAAAAATTTCCTAAACAATATTTTGCTTGTTTGGCTAACAATATTCTAAGTTAAAACCGATTTTCAAGTATATGCTCTCCATATCTTTCACAAAGGAATTTTAAAATATACATAAGTAGATAAGGATCATTGTTGAGAATAATACTCATCTTTTATTATATTAAAATATACACAAATTTATTTGAAACAGGCGCCACAAAAGTAATGTTTAAATGAAGTTCAAGAAATAACGCATGGAATTTCAATGGGAAGTTGTATAAAGTATGTTATAAATATCATCACTCTAAGAATTTTGTATTCTATTTAAGTCATTTGATTAAAATTAAACAAATAGATATCAATTTTATTTTATTTGAATGAATAGTATGTAACTATATTGTTTTTTACTCTGAAAAAAATCTGATATGTTTACACTTAATCAAACAAACAATACGAAAACTAGTTTCGGAATGATCTAACAATTCTGCACTATTATCCGGTGTTTTTTTAATTTTGATGAAAAAAATGTGTTAAGGAAGAAATGTTGATAAGTAATGCTTTTTATTTATTCTCTTTAATCAAAACATGCAAATTCCAAATTATTATTTCATGTATTCTTTCATTTACAAACATATTTTACAAGAGTTCCTTCAAAACCTTTATAAAAAAAAGAAATTCAAGATTAAATACGATTTAAATTATTATAAAAAATGACATAAATATGATTAAAAAATTAATCTACATAAGAACCGCCATGCAGTTAGTAAGAGCAGAATAAGAAGATTTATTCGTGTATTTATTTATTTATACGCTCATACGCAAATTTTGAAGATAAGCCTACTTAAAAATATGTTGATTTATTCATTACATTTGAAAGTGAATCTTCATCCTGCAATTAAATAAATAAACGCTTCTGACTGCATAAGTTTAATCATAATAACATTTTTTTTCTAATTACAGAAATTCAGAGAATTAAAATAATTTATTAAAATAAATTAGCATCTTCTGCAAACATGCAGCAAATAATGAAAAAAAAAAGAATTTAAATTAAAAAGATTATTTTTCATCATAAATTTTACCTGGAATTCAACAGAAAAGAATTTTAAAAAGTATAGAGAAGGAGAAAATGAAAAATCATAATTTAATACAACGCAATAAATGATTATGTTAAAATTTAATAAAAAATTAAATCATTAGCAATATCAAAGAAATTTCGAGTGAAAAATTCAAAAGTACAGTTGCATGCTATATGATAGTAAGAATTAAATACAAGATAGAAGATTATTCCAGAATTTTCCCACGTATGGAGAAGAATAAATTAATCTTTGTTTTCCGTTTAATTTAATCTCGTAGAATGAGGCAAGTTTAATAAAACTAATTGAGACATAATTTTAAAATGCGGAAAAAACTGTCTCCTTACTGAATTTAATTTCACACTTATCGAAGTCTGGTCTAAGGGCATGAATTTTCAGTAAATTTAACTCAAAAACAAAGAAGCTAATAAAATGCTTGAATTAAATCTCTGAAAAGTTGTATTAGAAGCATTTTTAATGGTTTAGCATTTTGTTAATATGTTTTGTTTCAAAATTTATAGAGCAGAAAATGTAACATCATAAACTCAGCAAAACTGATTCTACACTTTTATGATTTAAAAATCTTATTATTTTAACAATTCTTCAAAACTCAAGAGATTAAATTAATAATTTAGCAATTTTATTAAAGTCAGCTGGGATCTGAATAAAAGAGCTATATTTTGTAAATCACTCTAATAAATTATGGATAATCTTATAGAATTCAACTGGGATTGAAGTTTCTACAAGGGTATTGGTTTTAAAATCAAATATTTATGTAAATCACAACTAAGAAAATAACCTCCATTTAATGTATTTTATTAGAATTCTAAATGATTATTTTAAACAGATTTTTTTTTTATTTTCCCTTAATGGATAAATTTTAGAATTAACTTTGTCTCCTAAAGTCGTAAGATAACTGTTCATAAAAGATGAGTGTGGATTTTTTTTTCTTCAAATTGAATTACTATCTGTAAAAAAGTACAAGAAGCCTACGATTTAAATGCATAATTCGCATAACATTTCTTTACTGCAATCAAGTTTGTTAAATTTTCCAAATTCTTTTTATGCATAAATCGATTTTCTGTCTCAGGAGGTATTTATTTATCAAAATTTATCCAGACATTTAAATGTCTCGAGATTCTGAAGCATTATTTTAACTAAAATTATTGGGAGGATTACAGGCCTTTGTAAATCAGTAGATTTACAAGAATTAATAGCTATAGAAATTTTCAAATGAATATCTTGTGTTACTATTCTATCTATATATAATGATACAACTATTTTAGAAGAATTTTGTTCATTAGAGTATGAAATCCTTAATTTTCTGCCTGATTCTTTACCATAAATCTTCTTATTTAATTATACCATAGAAATAACACTGTATTTAAAAAAATTGATAGTAAAATGTTCACAGCTAGCTGTTTTTGAAGTAAAAACATAACTGTAAATAAAAAAATTGGTATTTGTTGAAATTATAATTTTAAAAAAGTTATCGAGTTATTTTATTGAAAATACTTTCTGTACTGAAACTTAATCAAAATAGAAAAATAAACTAAATATTAATGTTATCAACATAAGAAAAAGAATCAGTATGAAATATTAGCAGCAACTAAGAGAAAGCGATCTGAATTTTATTTCATTAACTGTTTTTGAATAGCGATTAAAAATAAAAAAAAGAATATACGTATTAAAACTGATATCAAAATATATACTGTCATATTACAAAAAAAAATCTTTAGAATTTTAAGATTATATAGAAACTATTTTTCTGCTGTAAATATTTTGGAAGTATTTTGCTTAAATTTTATTTAAATAAAATTTCCGAAATCATCCAAATTGTACATTTTTTTCATACAAAAAAAAACGAATATATATTTTTTATATATGTTATAGTTTCACATCAAATGATCTGGCCTATAGAGAATGAATACACACCTTCATTTTTAATGATAAGAATGAAAATTCCCAATTACCATTCTTTTATTTATTCATCAAAAAGGTGAGCAATAGGTTTGCTGCATTTTTCAATATAAGCTATTTACACATATTCAATTCAGTATACCTTCTTTCTCCCTCGGTTTATCTATCTATCTATCTATATTATATATATATATATATATATAGCTTTAAGGATCAGTAAAATAAATATTAAAAAAAGCAATTTTCATGTAGCAATATGGGGTTTGAAATGCAAAAAAGGAGGCTGGAAAAAATAAGACAAGACGAGGACCGATCTGTCGCATCCGATTTCTTGACATGAAATAAACTGTTCTCGCAGTCAGGCAGAGTAAACGCCTGAAAAAATGTGATCCGGTTGTATTCTATTGGAGACGCATTTATAGAACAATCTTAACACATCTCTTCCGTTACGATTCGTAGCATTTTACATACAATATATGTTGATTTTTCAAAGGTTATAAATCGCTTTACCATTCAAAAATATAACATTTTCTTACAGTAAAGAATCGTTTGAAATTCGTGTGATGCCATTCAAACTCAATAATATAGTTTTCAAATGACTGCTAATGCAAACTAAATAAATCTGCAATTGTCCAATATTTTTCTTCGCAAAAAATTCATCTTTGTTTAAGCTACGTCACCAAATTTGTATATCGTCTGCTCTAAAAATATTATGTAAATAAAGAACTTTTCTTTTCATTTTCACATCATTTCATGTGTTTTCGGCCTGTTCTTTTAATCTATGGATCTTCATTACTGTACAAAAAATTATTTTTTATACATATCTTACTTATTCTTAAAGTTTAGTACATGAATAATCTAGAAACATAGAAAATTTAATTGGAAATCATTAATTGGAAAATAAATAAAAAATGAGTGGCAATTATATTTTTACCCAACCTTGATTCAAGTTAAAATAGTTTTTAAAAATAAAATATGAAAAGATACATAGTTTTTTCGAAACATCCGAAATATAATTCAAATATTTATTTAATATGAAAACAATGGAAAAGGTCTATGGAGATGAAAGCGAAAATATTCAAGCCAAATTTTATTTAAAAAAATATCAAAAAAAAAACGTATGAATCATCGTATCGAGCTAGCTGAAAATGATTATACTTTCAAAGTCTTGCTAGTAACAAACTATTAGGTTGGTATCTTATAAAAAATAATATATATTGTAATGACTCTCATGGCTTCAACTTCATGGCATATCTAATGAACTAGAAATATATATACATTGTCCATTTCATGTTGCTTACAATGCAATTAGAGTAATTTTGTTTGCTTTTAGAGTAAACGTTTGTATTTTTGCAACAAGCTGACTGAAACATAAAAACTTCGAATATCTTTTTTGATGAGATATGTAGCTCAAAAAGGATGGAAATGATGGAAGGTATAAATTGTTCATCATATAAATTTCTTAACATTCAGGAGTAGAAAAATAAACAAAATTAGCCGAATTAGCGCCTCATTAAGGCGAAAAACCTTTGTTTTAAAAAATTTTCAATAGCTGCAACAGTTTAGATATTAGGTCCTAAAAAGTGTTAGTCGAAACCAAATTATGCCTATTTTTAACATCTTTTTGCCCTTTTGAAAAAAGAATGAAGTAAAATTTATAACTTTAATTACATTTCCATACTTTGAAATTCTTTAAAATCACATAGACTAAAGATTAAAAAAAACTTTAAAATACTAATTAAATAAAAATAAAGGAGGAGAAAGACAAATGGCTACCTTATGTAAAAATGATAAGTTTAGTAACATTCAAAAATATTTGTGTTTCTCAGATTTTTAATGTATTTTATAAGGATATTTTACTAGAAAGTGAAAATATGTTTGTACGTTTTATTTCTCCTTTTAAAAAAGTAGAATCGCGAAAGGGCGGATAAGAGTTCTAACCAAATCTATCGATATTCGCAAAGCTAGTTTATATATAATGAGAAATAAAGTAAAAAATTAAGATAATTAACAATTTATGTTTTACTAAAATTATAATATGGCATATACTCGATTCTCCTGTAAGGCTATTTCACTTTTCATTATGAACGAAAATTCTAACATTGTATTTTCTAAATGAAAATATATGCAAAGGTGGTAAATTGCTCGGGCACACTGATCAAGAGATCTCCCTAACCATAAATGACATTAAAATTTGTCATGTTTTTCCCCCTTAAGTCGTAGATTACCTTTTTAAACCTGATTAAATACAGTTTAAAAAGAATCGATTCAAACTTTGCTAACCAAAGAAATACCAATATTTAATTTAATACCAATAAAGTAATGAACCAATATTTGAAAAACTGTATTAACATGAAATGTCACCAACTACAAGTTTAACAAATATATTTGAACTTGATTGGGAGAGTAAAAAGCATAATATTAACGAATGGAAATTTGAGCAAGATATAAATATATTTAAGGAGAATGCGAACTAATAGTAGGAAATGAAAAGCAACAGCAAAGTTTTTATATAAAGATGAGTGCTAGAATTATCTGCCTAATAGTGGTTAATCGTCAAAAATATTATGTTGGTCTACTGATTATGTTAATCGTATATCAATGGCATACGATTAATATACAAACACTGAAATATGATTAAAAAACTGTTGATAAATTATCATTTACTCCAATTTAGTTTATAACTGAAATATTAAGAAACTTAACAGAAAAGATCTTAATACAGTTATAAAGAAAAGTAGATGGTTTGTTTTCCAATATAATTAAAAAGAGATTCGTACTTTCTGTCATAAAACAATATTATTTGTATTGAATTGAACGAAGAATAACTGCTAACGATAGTTAATTTCTTCAAATATGTTTAAGACGCAGAAATAAATTTTCAGTTATTGCAACTGAAACACATTTTTTCAATTTACTTAAAAATTTCTGAGCTTTTTAACACTATATTCTTTACAGCAAGTTTGTATTTTTATATTATTTTTCAAATATTTATTGTTTTAATTTAATTTATTTTCACTAAATACAGAATTCTCAGATAGTAATAAATTCATTACTTATTGTTGCTTTAAAAAGTAATGTTTCAACGTTCTTGTGGTAAGAATTGAAAATATTTTGAAAATAACTTAAATACTAAGGAATCTCAGTTTCATTTAACATGGAAGTAAAGTTTTCTTATCCGTTATGTAAACGACACAAAGAGACACAAAATCCTTCATTCAACAATAGAAGTAAATCATTCGATTCAAGGCTGATAAAAAAAAGGAAAAAATCAACAATTGTTACAATTGTAATACGAAAATGCAAATAAATATTTAGAAGTATCATACGAACAGATTGTTTTTAATGGTATTTCAATACAAGACTTGACTCTATTATTAAAGAACCATTCATACAATAAAATTATTAAATAAGCATAGCTATAATATCAATTCCAATTTAATCAAAAAATCAAACATGAATAAAAAATTTAATTAAACACAACCAACAATGTGGGCGCATTATCCGGTGCCCAAACGACAACTAAGTAATAAATAAAACATATTCTTTAATATAAAAGTTTTAATTGAAAATGTTTTAAATAAATTCATTATATATATATATATATATATATATATATATATATATCAAATCAGCCTGTTTTCACTCAAGAAAACATAAAATGCTTACTGTTTGGAATTTTCTATTATCTTTTATCGACAAGATGCTATCTTGAACTGTCTGAGTGTTAATAATAATATAATTAGTTAGCGTTTATATGGTGACTTATTTCGGGATTAATTTTTTGAAAAAGTCTTTCAGTGGGAGTATTAAATGTTTCGAAATTAGATATTTTAAAAAAATATATAACTTTAAAAAATATAATTACTAGAGAATATTTTTATTACATTCTAACAAATTTCGAAATGTTATTAAAAAATATTGTTTTAATAATTCTTACAGGCAGCTGGGTTCAACCCTTTATTTTCTTACGGTACTTAAAAATACTATTTAATTCTGGTTTGTGTCTTCGTAATATGATTATTTTTGCCAATGGTATTATTGAGAAATTGGAGAATGTTATCCAAACAGCAAGAAGCTCATTTATACTAACATGGGAATTAAAAATATTTAATTAATAATTAAATTAATTAAGATATTTATATGCATTAAATTCATTTTCTTGGATTCCCTGGGATTATTTCGAAAGGAAACTGAATCTTGTCTATAACTATTTCTTAAAAAATTAAGTTGAAAAATTGATGGCAACATAATTGGTAAATAAAGGATTAAGCCTGCATAACAAGTATCTAAAAGTTGTTACTCATTTACTGTTCATAACAAATGTGATCCTATAATATAAGTAAATTTAATGTTTCATTCCTTTACAAAAGCAAAATTTTAGAATTTATCCAGCAGAATTAAATTAAATATGTCCAGGTAAATATTTTATCGAATGCAAATGATTGACACAAAATTCATTTAAATTAGCTTAAAATAATTTTAGTAGATCACATTTATTTACCTCCGTTAGCATCTTCTTAAGTACTTTACGTGAGAAAAAGTTGATTAAAACTAAATTTTCAATCAATATTTTGTAAATTTTTTTATTAAATTTTAGTTCTAAACCAGAAATTATAAAAAATATAAACATTTATTTAAAAAATTCATAAATGATTTGTTGGTTTATTATTAATTAATCATTCAAAACCCATCTTAGCATTTCTGGAATTATTGAGCAGCAATAAATATCGAAGATATCAGAATTTTTAAAACACATATTGGAATTGTGTTTGAAAACTTTTTTTTTTGTAAGAAAAATATTATCAGAGCAAAATGAATAACAAGATGCAACCATCCTTGTAAATCACAGCACTTAGCATAACCCAGTTTTACCAACACTTCAAAGTGATATATATTGTAACATGATAACTAGTTTATAATATGTGATCAATATTACTTACAGTGGAAGTACAACACAGTTCCCGAAATCAAAGCCAGTAGAAGCATCAGAGTGGCCAAAACAACTAAAATTATCAACAAGTGGTTGTGCCTCCATCGAGTTATTCTAGTTGTCATTGGTGGAGGTGCCACTTCTTTTGCAGGTGGCCATGTTTCTGTGACAGGCATGGGCGCTCTTCTTGGGCCCATTAGGTAGTCCCCATTGGTGGGCTGCATTTTATAGTGGTGCTGGTAATTCATTTTTCTAGGTAATTGTCCACACAGCGAATATTTAATGACCAAATCTAATATTCATGGGAATTGTTCTTCTTTGCTATTTGCAAGAATTGGTGTCCCTTGCACTAATTTTTCAAAGTGTTATGAGCAATATATTTAAGAAATATAATGAAAAGGGACCTGGAAAAAAATGTCACAAGCTGATTGATAGATGTATAGGCCTTCAAATTAAAGAAAAACTTACATTTAATTAATTTTTTTAATGCAATTCAAGAAAACTGTTTATTAAAGAAATTCAAACTAGATCAGCACCGCTAAATTAGAAATGGTATATTCAAGATGTTCCATATGTATTTAAGAAGACAGTGTGGCACCAGTTAGTATCAGTAACAAAACACGTCAATAAATAACAAATTGTCCTTTTAACGAGCTTTGTTTCACCTTCTGATTTTGAATTGCGTTGAGTCAAACTAATAGTTTATAAAATTGGTTATAATCTTTGATGAGAGTAAAAATGTGTATGCATAAGTAATAATCAATTGGAAAAGTCTTGGAAATAATTTACAAAATTTTGCCCGTGCATTTCTCAAAAATCCCGAATCATTGGTATTTAAATTTGGTAAATATTTTTATATTAAAGGAAGAGAAGTATTCCTTATATTTTATACAACACGCGAAATAAATGCGATTAATTAATTAAAAAAATCAAGGAAATATGATCAACAATCCCAATACAAAATAAAATTGGATATTCTTCTCGGAAAATTTATTCCTTTTACTTTCTGAAGAAAAAAAAGTTTATATTATCTAATTGGAGTTAAAAAACTTCATCCTCAAATGCACTAATTTGTGGGAGATGTTAAATTAGTTTCCATTCAACTCCTCCAAACAAAAAGTTCAGCTCCTGCACTGAAGTAGCTTCAATCAATGCTTCGAAAACTTTCAACCAATCATATCATCCGCGAATGAATAATTCATATCAAAAACAAGGTTCATGAGTCTCTCCAACCTGATAGTTCTCGCACCGAAAAAAACCACACACTTTTTAATAAATACGTGCCGAAACTTCTGAAATCTCGGCCGAAAAACGACGGAAACTGACTGGCGGCATGCCGCGGCTTCAACAACCGATTGGTAAAGCTGCTCTGACGGGCGGGCTTACGAGGCAGGCAGGGAAGCCCAACTCTCAGGCAATGAAAGAAGCCACAATTGCTGTCGCCGTTTCCGGACTCCGGGTACAGCGGGGGCGCGGAGATGAGTTTACTGCCCGGAGCGACGTCTCACGGCAGGTCGTCTAAGTATACCTGTGGAATGGATGGCAATCAAGGCGATAATGAGGGGAGAGTTTTCTCTAAGAGGAGTTTCTAAAAGCGTTGAAAGCTTTAAAGTTGACGAAATTTTTTTCCCCATTAAAATATTTTTCCTTTCTGAGACGTTTTTTATAAATCAGTGAAATACAGATATTTATGAATTAATTAAAGGGTATATAATCTGGTAATTAAGTTGTAATGCACCCTTAATCACTGTGAAATGTATATATACGTTATAAACACAAGCCGATCTTTTATGTATTCTATTTTACCGATGTATTTTTTAATTCTGAAAATCATTGCAGTGAAACTTTCCAGATAAAAATTGCAGTAAAACTTTCAAAATAAAAATTGTAGTAAAAGTTTCCAAACAAAAATTGCAGTAAAATTTTGCAAACAAAAATTGCAGTAAAAATTTCTAAACAAAAATTGCAGTAAAATTTTGCAAACAAAAATTGCAGTAAAATTTTGCAAACAAAAATTGCAGTAAAACTTTCCAAACAAAAATAGCAGCAACACCATCCAAACAAAAATAGCAGCAACACCTTCCAAACAAAAATTGTAAAAAAAAAAACTTTCCAAACGAAAATTGCAGAAAAACTTTCCCAAACAAAAATTGCAGTGAAATTTTCGAGATAAAAATAGCAGCAAAACTTTCCAAACAAAAATAGTAGCAAAACTTTCCAAACAAAAATTGCAGTAAAATTTTCCAAACAAAAATTTCAATAAAACTTTCCAAACAAAAATAGCAGCAAAAGTTTTCAAAACAAAAATTGCAATAAAACTTTCAAAACGTAAACTGCAATAAATCTTTCCAAACAAAAATTGCAGTAAAACTTTCCAAGCAAAAATTGCTATAAAACTTTCAAAACAAAAATTGCAGTGAAGCTTAAAACCATTGATTCAAAATATACAGAAAATGAATTATTTTAAAAATTGAAGGACACTTAGATTAACAGTGTTATAGTACTTTACGTTACTTTAAAAATGGTTTTTGAGAGTACACTCAAAGAAATGGAAAATACATTTAAGGATAAAAATGTCTGGTATATATTAAAACGTTAACTAAATTAACAAAGAGACACTAATGAAACAACATTGATAATTAATAGCATAAGAAATTTGGTATCTCATCGATTGCCAACAGTCCTTAGTGATGAATCTAAAAACAGAAAATTATGACTTAAGCTCAGTATATTTGGTGACAGAAAATCCTTAAATAATAAAAGGCGTGGCGTAGAAAATTGACAGTTTTTTATCAAACATTTTTGATTTAAAACAGTCTGCCTTTCTTTGCTTGTGGGGCACATTTTTTGACGGAATACAGAGAATTTTGAGAAGGTTTCCTCAAAGTCCTGACCTGCTGCTCATAAAACAGGATGACAAATGTAGGGGTAGATGAGGAAGAAGGTCAAAGATTTGCCATCTGTGTCTTAGAGTCAACCACCTCGAGCCAGCTCGAATTCGTTAGCAATATGGATGGATTATGTTAAAGACAGCAGTTAAGAACAAAAATTCATGCGAATATTGCCTCGTTTAATAATGGAGGGGTAGTTGGCTGAACACAAGAAATATGTTTGTCACTTTCAATGGCTTTTGTCAATTATCTACTTTATAAATTTTCTCACCAAATTCAAGTCAATATTTTTGAATACACATACTAGATAAAATCCTTATGAAGCTTACATGTAAAGCGGATATAGAAAAGTATAATATAAACAACATACTATTATTCAATATTTAAAGACAAAAAATGATGCGAACATAATCATAAACTTTGGAATCCAAACTTACTGCTGCAAGAAATTTTCATTTTCTTGTGTTGTTGAAGAGAAAAAAAATAAGAGTATTAGAAAGTAAAATAGAGTATTTTAAAAGATCATTTTCTCTAAACCACAGTAAAAATATTTTCTTCTTACTAGATGCTTTATAATTATAAGAAGAGTATTATTAAAAAAGGAGCTCATTAGCGTCTTTTACGGTATTAAAATTTATAAGAATTTAATCCCTTCATTGATAAAATTCTGTGTAAATTATCTGCATAATTTTTTTATGCTTAAAACCATCCATAGAGTAAAGTATAAAAGCTTGCATAGTTACCTGAAATATTATATATATATATATATATAT
>JAOUZG010025323.1:7187785-7216928 GCA_026289955.1 Argiope argentata
TATATATATATATATATATATATATATATATATATATATATATATACTAGCCGCCCTTGGCGACCAGTCGGTTCGCCAGTATTAATTGCTCGCTAAAATTTTCATATAATATTTTATTTAGCTGTGTCTCATAACAGGTTTTTCATCAAAATATTTTTAAACCAAACAAATTTTGATAATCATATAATTCATTTAGAGTATTATTTAGTATTATTTTCTTCAGATGTTCTGTTCATTGTGCTATTCATCTTTCTCTTTGTATCCGAGCAATGATTGTCCCGAAATTGATATTTTACTTAAATGGTGGAGGGAAAGGTGTAAAATTCTACGTTTTCATAGAATAATGAGATTCAAATTTTCATAAATGTAAACACAGTAAACAATAAAGACACAATTGGTTTCTAAGAGATGCGAAAGTTTAAAAAAAGCTCGGAAAATGCCGCGCACAGAGGAAATAATATTGATACACACACATCCTTCTTTTCTTTTCTTTTTTTTTCTATCCTTTTTTTCTTCACTAATTTTGTTTCTACAAACCCTATTTTCACTTTGTTATTCTTTTTTTTTTCTTCCGTGCCGAAATTTTATTTTGAGCAGGCATAGATTAAATATTCATACAGACTAATAATAAAAGCAGCTATTTTGTTTCTTTTTTAAACATCCCGTTATCTATGAATGAAAACCAACTGACTTCGCGCATTTCTTTCTAAACAAATCATTATTTATTACTTCCTGCTATCTCACTCAGTTGGCGTGGGGGAAGGAAATGCAGATTTTTGGCGGGAAAGTTAGAAAAGTGTCGTTTTAACTATTTTCCTCGCAGTTTTTTCATTTTTTCTCTCCATAAGAACCATCCTCGTGTCTTAACGAAACTATTAAACAAAAAATTAGCCGAATCGGTCGAGCCGTTCTCCAGTTTTGCGCTTAGCAACGCATTTCGAGCTCCATTTTTATTATAATAGATAAAATCTCGAGTACTTTTGGATACTTCTGATAAATATTTCTTAATATGAAATTTGTGTTTAAATTCATTATATATGTTAAAATATTTTAGATTAAAAAAAAGAAATAGTTATGAATTTTTTTACACGAATATTAAAAATATAATATAAATGTTAGTATATATTTGGATAAATTTTAAGGAAAAGCAATGTTTACGATATAGAAGGAAGATTTCTACAAAAAAAATTGTAATTTATGCCCCCGTTATATATATATATATATCCTATAAATACAAAATTAAATAGAAAACTAATTTTCACTACGAAAATTAGAACAGTTTTATGCAGTTTAGGGAACATTAATTTTCAATATTGTATATCATAATATAAAATATATTAAAAGGCAAACAAGATTTTGACCTAATACATAAATTATAGTCTAGCTTTTTTTTCAGGTTGTGTATAAAAACTAGTCCTAATTTTAAAGTTATGCATAAAAATATTGCTGATTATTCATTACAAATTTAAAGCACTTTCATAGCATAAAACGCAACTAAATTTCCTTGAAGTATTTTCCGAAAGCATGCCTATTTCATTTTTGATATAAACATTTGTAGTATCGCTTTTTATTTAAGCAGAATGGCAGCTCCTTAATACGCAATAAAATGTCTACGCAATTAAATTAAGAAATAACCCAGAAATATTTTGTGATTTTTAAAATATATTTCTTTATATATATCAACAATGTACTACCAAAGGTACTTATGCATTAGACTGTCAACGCCAACGGTTAAGTAACTCAATAGCGATGAATTTAAATTTGGCGATAAAGATCAACCAACAGATTGTAACATAGCCGGATTGCCTTAATTTGCGGTTTAGCAACTCAATGGTGATGGCTTCAAATTTGACGATAAAGTTGGACGGTCTAATACGTAAATACCCTACCAAAATGCTTAGATATAGCATTTAAATAATTACAAAAAATGGAACTCATCCTTCATTTATATGCATCAGAGATAACAAAATTCATTTCTATCTCTTTTCCCGAATTTTTCAGTGCAACAAAATGAACATCACAACGTTCTCTTTTCCAATCTGCGCCTATACATTATAGTAAATTTTAGAACTACTAAAACTAGAATTATTTCGTTGTAAAGTACTAAGTTTATTAGAAAACTTTGCCTTCGGTTTAAAAAATATAATTCTAAATAAAATGAATTTCTATGCATATCTTAGGGATTTGACAAACCGAATAAGCGTTTAATCACTATTGATTTAAAATCAGTTTTAAAACTATATATTTTGTGATGAATATTAAAATTATATAATATTAATATTTTATAATTAAGGCATTGAATATATGAACAGAGTTGTGTTTAAATTTTAAAGTAATAGTTTTAACTGCTAAGATATTACTTTTTAGCAGCCAATGAAAAATTTTAAATAATATTTGTAATATATTATATAAACCCTTCAAAGTCATGCCCCGATTTTATTTTTGAAAAAAAGTGAAGGACTCATATTGTTTTACAACAATGTTTTATTAGAATATAAAGGGAATGGATAATTGAAATTTGAAATAATCAATAAATGATAAAAGTAGTAAATATTCTTTACTATTATATCGCTTAAATATGATTGTATTCAACAAAAACTGTATTATAAAGTGCATTGTTCAACAAATATGTAAGTATTATATATTTATGATCTTCTATAAAACTATGTTCTAATTAAAATTATATAACCTTAAAATGTTACAGGTTTCTGGATTATTTTAGAAAATTGCACTGATTGATAATGAAGATCCCCGTTAAAAAATTAAAAGAAAACTGATTATGCATTATATTATTCGATTTCGATTAAAATTACTGTGCATAGTGTAGTCAATTGACTGCACAATTTTATTTCCATTTAAAAGTTTTAAAAAAGCAAGGAGTCTTTAGAAATTTTCTTTGAAATAATTTTTGAGAAATATTTATATAAAAGAATGATATTTTATAATATCAGAATAAAAATTAGATTTAAACTGGAAATGCATGAATATAAGCATGAATAACTACAACATTTTGGCAACATAATTTAGAATATAATTACAGCATTATTGGCAACATAATTTATAACAAAATTAAAACATTTTTGACAACGTAATTTATAACATAATTACAACATTTTTGACATCATTTATAAAATAATTACAACAATTTTGACAACATAATTATAACATTTTTAAATAAGGTTGTATATTATACACAGTCAGAAATTTAAAATACAAAAGTGAAACAACTATTTATTTTTTGCTCAAAATGAGATAGACAAAATTTATCAGTTTCAAAACTAGCTGTAGAAAACACGAATATATGGATATTTTATGTAAAATGGCTTCCTAATGAAAGGATTTCCTTTGGGAATTTCGAACGCATCACTTGCCCGAGAAAAATACGGATGGCATTTAAGCAATGTGGCAGAATGATTGATGATAAAGCCAGTGTGTAGGAAAAAAAGCAAAAAAAAAAAAAATCTTTTTACAGAAAATATATCATTCCAACAAAATCCGCCCTGCTGAAGGAAACGAGAAGACGGAACCTTTAAAAATCTGATAAATAATTTCCTCATTTCAAAAAGTCCATTAAAATTGGAATTAAGGATGTATTTAAATATAGAAAAGCATTTCTCAAATTAGGATGTAGAATGTTTTACAAAATCGTGTCACCCGAAATATTAACCACGTGATGAGAGAAAATCACTTTCAAGCAGGTAAAAAAATTAACGAAGAGAATTAAAAACAAATGGATATTTCGGAATTTGGAGAATTTTTTAGCATTTTATTTAAGGAAAATAATTGAAAAAGCCTTCAGTAGGTCTAAAGAAATCTCATAGAATCTATGTTAACTATCTAACTTTGTTCAAATTAGCCTTAGCCATGTGTATTCGAAACCATTTCCGTTTATATGTAAATGAAATCAAGTAATATAAAAAATTATGTCAAATCCTACAAAGATCAACAAAGAAAATGTCAATTTTATTTACTTTATATTAAATAATAATTAATGTTATTATTCTCATGTTTTGCTTTAGAACGAAAGGAGGGTTGCAGTAGCTTCTGAGGGTATGGACTGTGCGGAGGACGGCAGAAGTGAGGCCCAAATGAGGCGAATTCCAACGCCCTACCAACCAGTCTATCCCACTCTAATAATTACAATTACTATAAATAATTGACCAAAATATTATAACAGCTTTTAATTTTCAATGCCAATTGAGGCAACGCAAAATACGTGAATTTTCTACGCCAGTTGGGGTTAGGTAATAAAGATTAGAATTTTTAATTTTTTTAATTCTGTATTAGCTTAGTTCGAAAGTACTTCAAAATAAATCGAAAAAATCAATTAATTAACAATGTTTAATCTTAACTGCATAAAACATTAGGAAATTAAACAGAATAATTTGAAATAGTCGACCGAAAACATGTTACGCCTAACCTCATTAACGCGGGGAAAAAACAAATTGAATTCGTTACTTATTTGGTGATGGGGAAATAAAAATGTTTGGCGAGAAAATTAGTTTTTAGGTAATTAATAAAAAAATTAATGAATTAATATTTGAAAAAACTGAATTAACATCAAATATCACAGGTTTAAAAAAGTAACTTGAACTTGAGTGAATAAGTAAGAAGTAATTTATTAACGATTGAAAATTTGAACAAGATGTGTGTGTGCGCGCGCGTGTGCGTGTGCGTAGAGAGAGAGAGAGAGAGAATAGTAGGAATTGAAAAATTAAATTTCATTTGCTTTTTCTATAACTTTTATACAAATATTATTAGCTTTCTTAATAAGTAGATGAATCTTGTTGCATATTTCGTTTAGGATATGCATTCTGTAGTAAGAAAAGAAGTTATTTGTCAAAAACAGTGTCTTGAAGCACTACTCCAACATTGATTGCATTCATATGATTAGCATCTAATATCACAATTATATCAGATTCTTAAACCATATAATTTCTCGTAGGATTAAAGAATTTGGCATAGTTTAAGCAATAGGATGTCGGAGAAAAATTAATAAGCATCTATTGCTGTTTGTTGTAGCTGCAATAACATATCAGTGAAAAATGAAAACTTTCTACTTTAGGTTCTAATTTGTCAAAACAAATTTAAAATTAATGGAAACAAGTAGGCATAGCTACAGAGGTAGGCAAATTATGCAGGACTGAAACAAAATTTAATCAGTTACAGAACAAAATGGGATATAACTTTTATTATCCTATACTCGTACGTCAAATTTGAAAACACCAAATCTACCCAAAAAAAAGTAAAAAGAACTTGTTAAGCATATTTTCACTTTAAAATAAGTTTTTCCTTATAGCAAATGATGTGAGAAAATTGACTGAAAAACAAACTCTCAAATAGTTTTAACTCGGAAAAAGCAATTGCTGGGAAAAAATGGTGTTTAAAATTTTATGGAAGGCCATCAGTCTGCATACACTCTAGAGACAACTTCAATGGTAAAAACCTAAAAGTTTAATTTAAAAAAATGAGTTCAAGAATTTTTTGATAAGTAGAAAATACTAGTATATGACCGTAACTTTATTGTACAAGTTTAAAATGTTGTGGAAACTAGACTTCCGACTGTCAAGAATAAAAGCTGAAAAAGAAAATATTTGGACTAAAGGACTAAAATATATGTATGACAGTTCACACTAAATAATTGAAGCAATACGATAAAGTTAACCGATTAGTTTTATCACAATTTATTTTTGGGGTGATTTAAGTAATACGCAGTAAGACTTATGAAGTATGTTTCAATAGAACCGTCTTTCGGCTATTTTCATAAAATATTGTTACGTTTTTAGCATAACGGGTTCGGATTGAATGGAATTTGTACTGTCCTCAAGTAAATTTATTTGCAGCTATTTACAGATATTTACAGGATGACTTGAGAAAGTAAAACTTCAGATAAACACAATCCAGCAGTCAACAGTCACTTACAGCATAAATGCAAGTCTTATGCACTATAAAAACCGACAGCAAAACAGATATCGTATATCACAGCAACAGTAAATTACAGAGAGCTCAATAATACAACGCTAACAGCAAACGTAAACATAGCTCACTAATAGCAAGCGAAGAAAGTATTCCATTAGTCCAGCGAGACGCTTCTCTTTCGAGAGGAAAACTCGGACAAACTGCTGGAGCTATGGCAACCCGTCCTTTATATAGCCGATCAAGCGCGTGCGTCAAAACACGCGAAGCTTCATGTACGATTCAGCGGCTACCAGACTATTCCTTTCGCCAAACCAACCTGGCTGGCGCGAAGCTCCTAGTCAAGCGTCGCCAACTTCGATGTACTTCCGTGGCTCTCGCCAGCTAGTAACAATAAGTAGGCAGTTTAAGGTTTATTTAGCAGTAGAAACAAGTTATATAAGAAAAACTAAGTCAATTCCTACTAAGGGCAACAAAGAATATTTTTATTTTAGTTACTTTTTAATTACATAATTACAATTGTTGTTGTTCTCTTGTTCCCCTTTTCAATGAAAGTAAGGGTGCAGTAGCTTCTGAGGGTATGGACTCCTGATCACCCGAAGGTAGACGTCTAACTTCAAGATCACACTTCGCAATCCCCCTTTAAGGAGTGGACTTCGTTCATGCATTTCTTTCATTCATTCACGGATGGTATTTTAAATATGAAATAGAAAACGATCATCTCTGACCCAGAACCCCCAGTGGTATTACTCTCGACATTGAGAACTTTGTGACCACAACAGATTTAGTGTTCATCACACATAGTCATCGTCAGTCCGGTTCGAACTCGCAGCCAAAGGGATGCGAATCCAACATTCTATCAATCAAGCTATCCCGGCCTAATAATTACAATTACTACAAATAATTGATCAAAAAATTATTCTAGATTTGAATTTTCAACGTTAATTGAGGATTCAACTCCAATTGCGACGATGCAAAATGCTTGAATTTTCTATGCAAGTTAGGGTAACTCAATACAGATTGGAAATTATCTTTATCCTGTTTTATTTTAATTCAAAATTACTTCAAAAATCAATCCAAAAAATCGATTAATTAGCAATGTTTTATTTTAAATGAATCAAACATTAAGTAAACAAACATAATAATTTGAATCAATCAGCCGAAAACATACTAAACCTATCATGTTAAGCCTTTTGAATGAAACAAAATTTCTTATTTGAAGATGGGTAAATGAAGAATTATGGCGTGAAAGTTAGTTTTTAATCAACAAATAAAAATTAATGAATTAATATTTGAAAAAACTGTATTAACATCAAATGTTTCCATTACAAGTTTAAAGCAATTTACTTGAACTTGATTGGGTGAATAAAAATGTTTTATTAATGATTGAAAATTTGAATATATAGTAAGTACAGTAAGTATAAGATAATAATAGGAATTGAAGAAAAGAGCTTCTTTCTATGGTTTTGATGACATCAAAGTGTTTATTCATTTTTCTTAGAATATTTTTGGATTTTTCATGATTTTTAAGGGTTACAAGAAATACATGATCAATCTTTAATTAGACTTTTAAGAATTTGGTACTCATACAGAAACCAAAACAATAAATCAGAGCGGTTTATAGGTAATTCCATTGCCACATTGTACATTACTGTATTCTTTCTAGTGTAATTACACTGAAGTGACAAAAGTCATGGGATGACTGTTAATATCGTGTCGGTCCTCCTTTTGCCTGGCGAAGTGCAACATCTCGACGTGTCATAGAGTCCACAAGTCGTTGGAAGTCCTCTGCAGGAATATTGAGCCATGCTGTCAGTATAGACATCCATAATGGTGAAAGTGTGGATGGTGCAGGAGTTTGGGCACGAACGGACCTTTCGATGATGCTCCATAAATGCTCAATGGGATTCATATCGGAGGATCTAGGTGGCCAGATCATGCGCTGGAATTGTCCGGAATATTCTTCAAACCAATCGCGAACAGTTCTGGCCCGGTGACATGGCGCATTGTCATCCATAAAAATCCCATCGTTGTATGGGTACGTGAAGTCCATGAATGTCTGCAAGTGATCTGCAAGCAGCTGAACATAACCATTTACAGTCAATGATCGGTTCAGTTGCACCAGAGGACCGAGTCCATGTTATGTAAAAACATCCCACACCATTATGCAGCCACCACCAGCTTGAACAGTGCATTGCCGACAGTTTGGGTCCATGACTTCGTGGGGTCTGCGCCACACTCGAACTCTACCATCAGCTCGTAACAACTGAAATCGTGACTCATCTGACCACGCCACGGTTTTCCACTGGTGTAGGGACCAGTCGATATGCTCACGAGCCCAGGAGAGTCACTGCAGGCGATGTCGTGCTGTCAGTAAATGCACTCGAGTCGGTCTTCTGCTGTCATAGCCCAAGGAAGACAAATTTCGCCGCACAGTTCTATCAGACGCGTCCCTCGGGCGTCCCACATTGATTCCTGCAGTTATTTGAGGAAGTTCTGCGTGTCTATTAACATTGACCATTCTACACAGACGTCGGTGGTCTCGGTCGTTAAGTGCAGGTGGTCGCCCTCTGAGCTGTCCATGATGGGATGGGATGCCTGAAATTTCATACTCTCGGCACACTCTTGATACTGTGGATCTCGGAATGTTGAATTCACTAACGATATCCGCAATGGAATGACCCATGCGTCTAGCTCCAACTAAAATTCCACGTTCAAAATCTGTTAATTCTCGTCGTTCCGCCACAAATCGCGAAAAACCTGTTCACATGAATAACTTGAACACAAATGAAAGCTCTGGAAAACGAACTGCGCATTTATACTTTTTCGCTACGATACTACTAAAAACTGTATATTTGCATATTGCAGTCCCATGACTTTTGTCACTTCAGTGTATATACTTACCACTTTGACGACTCAACAAATTTGGTATTCTGATTGATATCAAATGGTACACTTAAAACAGATTTCATTTATTTTCATTAGGAACTCAATACCTTATTTAAACTATTATTGTAATTTTTAGTAACTATAAGCAATGGATATTATAGTAATTAACTACAATTGTAATATTTATGGTTTAGTTTGAATAACTATACGGATGGCCTGTTACTAAATTATAGAAGATAATATTAACTATTATCTATAAATAATCTGTTCAAATAATGCTTTTATATATTTGTTATTGATTTTCATTGTCCTCGTTATTATAAAAAGAATCCTCTCAATCACGTTATCTAGTATTGGTTTCCTTTATTTCTAATCCGAAAAATATTTGCCATTTTCTTTATCCATATTCAAAATGAATCTTTCATGAACAACCCTTTCAGATATTTTGACTACAATTGCATCATAATTATTTGGTTTTCTAATCAATAAAAGGGTGAAAAGTAATTTTTATCTTATGTACAAATTTTGATACAAAAATGATTGTGCAATTGAATGCTTTAAATCTCATCTGCACACACACACACACATATTATATATATATATATATATATATATATCAATTCACATTGCATTCGATAGTTATGTGTGGGCATCGAATAATTACAGGCATTCCATAGTTATGCGTGGGCATCGAATAATTACAGGCATTCCATAGTTATGTGTGGGCATCGAATAATTACAGGCATTCCATAATTATGAGTGTACATCGAATAATTACACACAAAATTCATTCTTCAAAATTTGAGAAAATTATATACGTAGGAAAAATAATAAACGCATTTATTTTTAAAAATAATTTGTTACTGAAAATTCCAAAACAATATATATATATATAATATTTCCCAAAACAATATATATATATATAATATTCTTTCCCAAATTCCACCTAATTTTACGGAGGGAACTTATGGCATTAAATATTAATGGTTTATTTACAGAATTAAAGAATATTTCGCTTGAGGAAAAATAACGGCATTACCAAAAAGCTATCTCTTTTCCCTCAAAAAATGAATAAATAATAATAAATAAAAATAAAAAAAGAATTAAAAAGAATTTTAGCATTTCAAACAGTGCTATGAATTTGAGTGAATTCGCCTATGATTATTTCGTTAAGAATGACTAATCGAATACCATGAGTAGGCATCGTTTCAACACAAATTCCAGACGTACAGGAATACATCTATTCCTTACCTAACATCATCAAATGTCGAGTTAATCATCAGGTAGAATGTTTATAACCTCTCTAAATCTGTAGTTACAAAAACATTGAAATTCCCTTTTACTGTATTTTATTAATTGATATTTTAAATCATAGAATATAAGATCTTCTGAATTTAATATTTCAGGTTAATTCCTAATAATCGAAGGTCCTTTGTTGAAATTATTAGGAATTAACCTTCAGAATTCAAAGGAATAGAATATTGGCTGATTTTTAAATGATTAAAACACTACAAACTTATTTAAAATATAAGTCCTAACATTAGATGCAATAACCTGTTAATTATTATTAATAAGGATTTACGAAAAATTGACTTAAAAAAAGATATGTTTTAACTCAGGAAGATATTTTTCAAAACTATTTTGTCTTACTACTTATACAACATATTGTACATTATATAAGATACTCTAGTTTTTGTATTACGTCCTAGTAATCAGTATTTATAAATATTTTTGTCATTTATAGATATTTAAACGAGCAATTGTGCTAGTACATTTTGTCTGGATAGATTGGTTTTCTTCTTACATTGGCTGCTTTGCATTTATGTTTTATTGGAACATTTCACCATTTTTCTTAAATTAAATTCCTTCTTTCTGTTGATTTTGTTTTCTTCGTAATTTAAAAGACCAAAAGCAACTACTAGACAATATTAAAATAGAGACGACTATTATTTAGAAACAGATTTTTATGAATCTGGCATATTGAATACAACATTTAGATGTACCATGATCTATAAAGTGGCATACGTGCGCTGTCCATTTTCTTCGTTTTTCAGTGTATCAGTAATATGGAAAATGCCGGTCACATAAGTCTGCACCATGTTATTTATAACATGAATGTTTATTACTTGAACGATGTATGTTTATTACATGAATACAAAGTTACAGATTCTAGCATTCTGATAGTTCTGTTTTCTTCCCTTAATCATTTATTGTAGCTATAAACAGCTTCACTTCCAATGGACGTAAGCGGTGAAAGTCAGATTTTAAAATGGAAATATTTTGTTGACTCGGAAATGTTCGTCTCTCTCTCTCTCTCTCTCTCTCTCTCTTCTCTAAGTATTTATCACTTTCCAACTTTCCTTGTAGTGATTTAATTTTTAGTTCCATAGCTGTTCAAAGTACTCATTCAATTTTTTTTCATTAATACCTGAAATAATTCTGTGACTAAATTGTTTATTTTAAATAAGAAAGAAATTTTTGCATTTAATACAAAAAAAATTAAATAGCTGGAAACAAGCATTTTTACAATAAATGATTTTATATTAAATACAATAAAAGAGAGTTAGTTTCGAAACTCTAATGAAAATTTGAACTTTTCAGTTATGTTCTTTTTAAGTCCGCTGAGAATTGAGGACCAGATATGTGGACCCATATAGTGGTCACTATTGTGTTACATAATTGAAACATTAATTACATAATTGAAATTATATGCATATTACATAATTGAACATTATACATAATTATATATTACATAATTGAGCATTATATTACATAATCGAAACATTAATGACTCTAAAAATGTTAATAAAATATAATATTACACATTTTGCTAGTGTGAAGTGAAACTATTTTATAGTATCATGAAAATTATTTTTTCTTGCATTGCTCCCTTAAAAATCAAATAAAATAATTGTTTCGTAAATAAATTCAAAATTGAGCCGCCAACCAGTTATATCTTTTTAAATTTACATAATTCAGTTTTCTAGAAGGAAATTAAAAAAAAAGAATCAACAGATTAAATTATTTAAATTTAATGGTTCAAAAAATAGTTAAAAAATGTGGACTTCTGAACTAAAGAAGTTAAACTATAAAAGAAAATTCGAATATCCAGTCTGTTTTATCTACTTCCATGTTTATTTTAACTTTAATAATTTAACAATGCTAAAAGAACAAAAAAAAAGAAAGACAATTTGTCACTAAGGTGTAAGCATAAATCCAATAAGTGAAAAAAATATTTTATAATATACAAATAAATATTTATTAGTTTGAAGTTCAGAAGAAATAATTCATCATTAATTGATAGTCTATATTTATCTGTTGATAAACAAAAATATTGTTACAAGCGGGCGAGCGGCACGAAAACTCGCCAAAGATAGCGACGTTGGCGAGGAGCCTCGCGCCAGCTTGATTGGTTTGGCGAAAGGAATAGTCTAGTAGCCGCTAGATTGTGCGCGATGTTTTGAGAATTTTCACGAGATTCAGGTGCACTCGCTTTTCGGCTATATAAGGACGAATAGCCGGAGCGAATAGTTAGTTGAGATCAGTTAGTTAGTCAGTTGAGTTAGTTTTAGTTCAGTTGTTGATTATAAATTGGTGAGTGAGTTCTTTTTACGCCGCCATTTTGAAATTTTTTGCGACTTTTATTGCAAATCTTCACGAACAGTGCTATTTGCTTTTTTTTCCGTCTTCAGCCATGGAAGAAGACGGACGCTCGGTCGTTTCGGTCACCAGTAAGGACTCATCAGTCTCAGACAAGAGTTCGCTTTGGATACGTAACATTTATTATCCCTCAGAATTCGCTAAGAAAATTGAGGCTCACTGCAATTCCCTTGGCAATTTACATAGGACACTGAGAGATTCGCGCAAAGCTGCTGATTTTTACAGAAAAGATTTAACAAATCCTAATAGCCGGGCAACTACTCCCGACAACTTAAAGAACATTGAATTTATGGAAAAGAGAGCCAATGAATCTGAGAACAAAATTAAATTAATGCAACCATGCATCAGGAGAGGTTGTAGACCACACAAAGGCGATATTAACCTTTGCACTTACATACAAGAAAAGCAAACAAGATCACTACAACAACATGAGTTAGCAAAAACCTTTGAGGAAACGCTACAACAAATGAGGAATGATAACCTAGAACACACCACCCAGTTCCTTGATGATCTAACCCAACTAAAGGAAATACAGGCCGATATTGAAGGCATAGAAGAAATCCTGACAGAACTTGGACCATGCCCGATAAAGAACTGTCTCAAGCATGCTCCCCACGTGGAAGAAATCGAGAATATGGACACAGAAGTGCCATTCCAGAAAATTGACAAGAAACATGCAGCCAAGAGAAAGAAGTCTATAGATAATCAGGAAATAGCCGTCCACAACAAGTTCCAGGCCCTTGAAGATGAAATCTCCCAAATCAAAAAAGTAATCCCACCCATCAATCTGAAGCTGACACAGGATTATAATATTATCCTCCAGGCAATCTGCAGAAACTATCCAGACACTGAAAATAAATACGAGAATGGTTTCATAAAAATCATGCCTAAAAGTGAGACAGAGAGATCTGGAATCCTGAATATCCTGGATAGCTCAAAGAAAGAATACGTCATATCAGAAGACCCAGCTGAGCGCCCCCTAAAAGTTGTCATAAAAGGCCTCCCAGGGTGCCAAGATAAAAACGAAATAAAAGAAGCACTTGAGGAATTGAGCTACCAAGTCGAACGCATTTCTCAGCTCAGAAATTTTAAAACCAAAACCCCGCATCCCATATTTTTAGTAGAAATCAAAAAATCCGGTAACTTCAAGAACATTTACAACGTAAAATCGCTACTCTACATCAGAGTCTTCATCCAACCTTACAGATCGCCCACAAAAGCCACCATGTGTTTTAATTGTGCAGGCTTCTTCCATAGTGCACGGAATTGCAAATGCAATCCGCGATGTATTAAATGTAACGGAGACCATCCCACCCAGAAATGCACCATCACGGAAAGGATACCCGAACCAACATGCATCAATTGCAAGGAAAAGGGACACCTGGCCTCCTGGAGGAGGTGTAAAAGCTACCCCACGACAAAAAAGATTGGAGCTACGAGAAGAACATTTGCTGATGCAGTACAGAGAAAAGCCCCAGCTGACCTCAAAACTATTGAGCCTCCCCAAGTGAACAGCCAAACTACTGCACCCACTGAACCTTATAAAATACCTACAACACCAAGCAAAATTGATCTGACAGAATTTAAAGAAATCTTAGAAGCATTAAAAGAAATTAAAACCCTTTTGCAAGAATTCCCTGATATAATAAATGCTGCAAAAAGCCTCAAGAAAACCTCGAACAAAGAAGAACGAAAGCTCATCTTAATCAATGCGTTACTTGCCTAACTCCAGACTTCCTTTCTACAGAATTACCCTCTCTGCTGATTGGCCCAACTAGTTCAAAGAAAAATCCTCTCTTTTCCGACCAAAAATGCAAAAATCTGCCAAGATCATCGCTCCTCACAGACCACGCCCCTGAAGACCCCTGATTGGACAAGAACTCTCTCTCCCTTCACCGACTCTCCTCCACCGTGGCCAGACTCCTTGCAGCTCTCTACCATCGTCAGTCATACTCGGACCTTCCCTGTAGCCAGGTCGACTTCATTCCAGGACCACTGGGCTCGCCCTGCTTCGCAGGGTGGCACCCAGAGTTTCTCTCCACTTTCTCAGTCTTTTTCGTAATTGATCACGTCAGTAGCTGAATGCAATGAGGAAGCATTTTATCATGACTGGGGATAAGCCCCTGCCGGGGCTAGGTGCCCCAATAATCCAACCACTAGCGAGTAGTTAGTTGAGAGTTTGCTCTGAAATAAAAAGCGTCTCGCTGGACTAAAGGATTTGTGAGCTGTGTTTGCGTTTGCTGTTAACGCTGTGTTATTGAGCTCGCTGTGATTAACTGTTGCTGTGCTATACGATAGTTGTTTTACAAACTGTGTTTATCGTGCGTAAGAAGTGCATTTACGCTGTAAGTGATTGACTATTGCTGGATTGTATTTATCTGAAATTGTTACTTTATCAATTATCCTGTAAATAACTGTAAATAGCTGTAAATAAATTTGTGCTGTCCTCAACTAAAGTCCATTCAATCCGAACCCGCTAAGCATAAAAACTTAACAATATTAATAGATAACCCTAGTTTCACTTGTCAGTATTTTTCCTTTCCCTCTCATAATTAGAATGTCTGATTATCTCAAATATGGCCTGTTAATTTTATACCCCAAATTTTTTCCTTCAACTAAAAATTATTACAAAGTTGGTTCAATTACTTAATTATAATTCGAATACACACGAATATAAAAAATAACAATATTTTAGGGGAAACGAAGCAGCATTTAATAAAAAATATATATTCTGCCAAAATTACATTCAATTATCGAATTTTTAAATTCAATTTAAAGATATACATAGTTATTTATAGTAAAAATATATGTAATTTTTACCTATTCTTCTGTAAAATGTTTCGAAAATTTCTTTAGGATGACACAAATTTTACTTGAATTTGAAATGGAAATTATTAAAGTCCAAAATTTGTTCTAATTCTATATTTACCTGAAAACTATGAACTTTGATTTTCTCTCTTATGTCAGCAAAGAATGCATTAAATTTTCTGGTTCAACATTTTTGTCCTTTCTCTTGAAGGAAAGCATCTCTCTCCAGTAAATGAATAATTAGCCGTGGTATCAGAGTACGTTATTCCACAAACTTCATAAAGATAAAATTTTGTAATCGATATTTGGCTATATTATACCGAAAATGAGTACCTACAAGATGACTGTAACGATTTGTGTATTTCCAATATTTACTTTTGGGGAGCAAATAGGGCTTTTCACTTTTATGAATCCTGGATTTTCATAACATAAAAAGTTACTGAGTTTTCATCTCGATGTCTAATATTTTCAATTTTAAAGTAAAACTCCTTACGAGCTTCAATTTTTGAATTCTGTTATTTTATGTTTGTCTTTTGCCTTCGGAATATCTTTTTTCATGAATCTATTTTGATGCATTCCTTCTATTCATATTTCTAATACCTTCATCTGCCACATCATCAGGTGACCCGATGTTGTCAGCATTTAAACAAATGTGTATAATTGAAAGGTCTTTTCCTTATTTTATTCTCATATCAATTCATATCAATATTGGTATACCAATACAATATACTCATATCAATACATACAATGCATGTCAATTATTGAAGTATTACAATGTTTAATTATAGTACTAACCTTCAAAGAAACTTCTCAATTCGCAACAAAAGTTGCACCATTTGTATGATGTTGCGATAAAAGTTGCCGGAAATATTCTACACCTATCAAAATTCATTTTAAAATCATATTCTTAATTTTAAATCACTTCTATTGATTTCTTAGAACTTAATTTAACCATATCCGAAAGCCAATATAATAAATAACAAACTTTACTTTGGTGACATTAAAAAAATGATTCTCAAATAAACAAAAATATATAACAAATTCTATAGGATCAAAATCACAAAATAATTTTTGAGCACTAATTAAAAGAAATCATTGTTGACGTCCAATAAACTAGCTTAATTTACATTTTCACTAAGCTAAATCACTGTATTCTAAACATTTCTAATTCAGACGACCTCTCTTTCTATTTCTTCTGCTATATTCTCTTTTTCGGGATCAATTAAAGTAAATAGTTATAAACAAGGATAGTTCTCTAGCTTCCAGTTAAAATTAATCCTTCGCACTCCGAAAAATAATAAGTTACAAAATTATTTACCAGATACAAATATTTGTTTATTGCTATGAAAAATAAACATACATAATTCTTTTAAGTCGAATTTTTTTGTAAAATTAATCTAAATCTCTTAAACATTATGTAGGCGTTTTTAACAATTAAATTTGTAAAATGAATAAATAAAACGTCAAAATGATGCACCGTCTTGCATGGTGCTTCAGAAGCACCATCGGAGTGCGAAGGGTTAAACGAATTGTTAATAGTTTGGCATCATTTGAATGATATTTGGGGGAAAAACCAGTACCGTATTTTAAATTTTAAAAGATTTGCGCTTTTAACCCTTTGGGTAATCATGTATTTGAAAAAAAAATATTGGCACCTGGATTATATTTAATTTTATGGGCAAGTAAAGGCAGTCAATTTTATGCAAGAGTTAATTTATAACATATTATTCATTACATATACTCTTATACAATATTGAAATAAATTTAGGCACTTGGTATTAGAAAATGCTTTTAAAACAAACAATTTTAAAATAAAAATTGAGATTTGAAAAGAAATCACTTTTAAATAAACCAGAATGAACAAATTAAATCTCATCTCAATTGCTATGACGTATCAGAAAGTCATGCACGTCTCTGCCCAAACAAATGCATGACGTACTAATACGTCAAATGTATCCAAAGGGTTAGTCATGAATGATTTGTTTTTCAATTGAATAAGAATTGGCTATTCCTTTTTGTACTACTATTCCTTCAACTTAAAATAATTTAGGTCAATTGTTTAAAGATTTTCATACGCTGAGAAGTTTTCAAAGAGGACAAAATCATACTATGCAAAGAACCCATAGGTAAAATTTAGTTTTGTTTTAAACTTTAAATACATAAATTCTTTTAAATAAATTTCCAATTCTGTGAGGAGTATAACGCTGAATTCCAAATGTATAACTATTTATAAAAAGAGTGTTTTTAGTATTTTTATTTCAACCTTTTGCCTATCAGTTTTCTTCAGTTATAGTTTCAAAATATTTCTTTTAACACTTGTTCTCAACGCATGCATTTGAAATTTAATAAAAAGAAAATAAAATCTACAGTCGCAAATTTCAAATTATGTGCGAGCAATATTATTTTTTAAATGGTTCCTTGTCTTAATTAATTTAAGGCATTAGCCAGATTAAACCTGTATGAAACAAACACTTAGACTTCTATCTATTTCTTTCTAATGATAACTTTTTAAAAAACTTTCATTTTCAATTTTTCTATCTGGTAAACAAAGTTTTAGAGCTCGACCGATTTTAATATTTAAAAATCCCCAGGTAATTTCGACGCAAATTTCACTATTACTGGAAGCTATTGTATATGTGGTAAAATGCAACAATCGTAATGCAAATGGATTTTAAATTATATTCTATTTACAGTATTTTGAGAAATAAAATCAGTAAGAATGCTTTTATAGTATCATTAAAGAATAAATATAAGTCATATTTTACAAAAGTGAGATAGTTAAAATTGAAAGAAAATTAAAAAAAAAAAAACAGGGTAATCTTTTGAGCGCGAGATTAATTATTTAAAAGTAATATCATAGAATTAGTATCGAGATTAATTATTTAAAAGAAATATCAAACAAATGGAAGATGATGTTATTTCATAGAAACGACAAACAAAAAAGCAATTGATAGTAAATTTAATTAAATATTTCAAACAATACTGGCAAAACAAACCTCAAATTGTCATGGGTCAGGTGACACACTGACTGGCAAACAAAGTTTTGAAGCTCGGCCGATTTTAAAATTAAAAAAAAAAAAAAAACATGTAATTTCGACGCAAAGTTCACTATTACTGGAAGCTGTTGTATTTATGGTAAAATCCAATGAACGTAATGCAGATTCAAATTAAAATTATATTCTAATATTTACAGTATTTTGAGAAATACAATTAGTAAGGATGCTGTACCATTCTGCGGCTCATTTAAAGGAAAGTCGCTCTGGAGCCGAATGTTTTTTGCAACTCTTCAGTTTTACTGGTATTTGAAGTGAAGGGAGAGATCGGCGTCGAGAGAAAGAAAACGGTTGAGGCGGAAAGAGGGAGACTTTTGGTTTGATGTGTGCGATGGTCAGATCCTTAACTCTTTAATTAGTGTGCTTTTGAAAAACTAAACAAAATTTAAGTTGTTAAACCTACTTTTATTTTATTTTAAATGTTAATTGCTGTCTATGTCTTAATAAATGTCTTGAGGTACTGTAAAACGATGTTTTTACTTGTAAAGGTTTTACAATGCGATTATATTATCATTAAAGAATAGATGTAAGTAGAGTTTTACAAAATCGTGATAGTTAAAGCTGAAAAAGAATTCCAAAACACCAAACGATATTCTTCTGAGCGCGAGATTAATTATTTAAAAGTAAGAAATCGTAAACAAACTGAAAGATGACGTCATTTCATAGAAACGACAAACAAAAAATGATGATAGTAAATTTAATTAAATATCACATACTGACAAAACAAATCTCAAATGTCATGGGTCATGTGACTCGCTATGTACCAATAACAAAACGAATATATTTTACTTTCAAATTTTGGAGATACTAAAACCTCCTTATCAAAACAACATCATGTTCCCGCATGATAATAAAGAAAAATTCTAAGTCACACAAGCGAGATTATTCACCTTAGATTTGAAAGGACATAAAAATTCCAGTTCGTTGTTAACAAAAAAGAATAAACTGCAATTATGGTTATTAAATTTGCATGTCACTATTTTTAATAGTCGTCTTAACAGCTGGAAGCCTCATTACTTTCTCAAATAGACGTTTCCTTTATAAATGTATTAAGTATCAAATTTTGTGCCTTATAAATGTAATACAAACATTGTGTGCAAGGAATATTTAGACAAGCTTAAAGGATTACAAATTCTATCGAAAATTCATAAATCGCTCTAATTTTACATTTCATCATTTTTGTAAAAAGAAAAACAGTTTATTAATTTTATTTCTAATTATTATCTCGTCTTTTATTTTTCCAGTTAATTAAATGTGATATTTCATTTTCATTAGATGCAGAAAATTAGTCATGATTCGTTCGAATGGATTTTCATTTTTAATTTGATTAATTAATTTACTTCCCAAAGACACTTTTGATTAAGATTTAAAGTTATTCGAGCATCGATATTATTTTCTTGGAAGAGAAATGAATTTTCCCATCGTGTGCTTCATTTAGATTTTTTTCTCATTATTACTAATTCATAAAAGTTCTGAAATCTATCTTAAATAAAAGTTCTTTTGAATTCATTTACTTTAAATAATTGTTTAATCTAATCTCTTCATTTTATAAATAATTAATACTCCAATTCTTTTATCAAGAATTAGGAAATGATATTCTTTTCTTATCTTAAGACATAACAAATAAAATAAATTTGAAATTACTGAATTCTAGAAAAAGCTTCGATATTCTTATGACTTGATTCCGACTTCTTACCTCTCGACAGTCACGGCTACAGCGGCATTGTGTTAGATTCCTAATTTAGGCTTAAAATGTATATAACAGGGTTGCTTTTTAAAATTCATGATCATTATTCAAATTTGATTGACAACCAAAATCGACAAAGACGAAAACAGTCAATTTCTGACATTTTGTTTAAATAAAAAAAATGATGCTTACGTATTAAAACGTCTTCGCCAACGATCCACAACAATTTAGTAACTTTTTGGCGACGGATTTAAATTTGGCGATAAAGATCAATGGAATACACCATTACCGGATTGCCATAATTGACGGTTTAACTTCAAATATGGCGATAAAGTAGGACGATCTAATAAGTACCTTACTATTATTATAACGATATTTATACAATTATATATGATTATTATAATAATAATTTCATAATATAATAATTTATTAGAAAAATGGTTTTGAAAAACTCGAATCTAATCTTTTGCTATGCATATTAGAGCTTTGAGGGATATTTGAATAATTGAGAAAATTTTTATTTAATTAAATAATTTTTTTTCTTTAAACTTTGTAATATTTAATTAGGAAATATGAATAAATGTTTTTGTCTCTTACATTTCTTTACTTATAAGTTCAACAGCTTTTAAATTCATAAGTAAATCATCTTGTTCTTTTATTTGACGCTTAGATCGTTAAGGGTCGTGTAAATATTTTGTGCATGTTTTGCACTTAAAATCATTACGATCATGCATGTCTTGGAGTTTTATTTCTTCTAAGCAACCAATCCAAATTTAATTAAATTTTGAGCTTACATGAGTTACGAGAAATAATATTTTGATATTCTCAAATTAGAAAATTAATTAAAAATCCAATTATAAGTTGGAAATAATTTCATTTTTTTATACTTTGAACTATTTAACCTTTATTTTTCTAGGTTCTATATTATTTTAATATTATTTAATAAGATTTCTGCATCCTTTTGATTACGCTAAAATTGTTCTTACAGCAGTGATTTAACCATGCATAGAACCAAGCTTAAATCCATCACTAAAAAGAAACTGTTTTTAATATTAGCATTTGTAGACATAACTTAGAAGAAAAGCAAAATATTAATATGATTTCTGAAGAAAATTAGTTATCTGTTTTTCTTAAAAATAGCCGAATTTATTTGATATTTTCATTTTCATTGCAAAATTGTTTGAGCCAGTGAAAAAATTTTGAGCTTTATCATTTTTATCAAAAGTTTTTACGCTAAAACTATCAGGCATGAAAGGATTTTAATCCTGAAAAATAAAGTTATATGATCTAGCATTATATTTTTCTTATTTGTGTAAAATGTTATCATTTGTTGTGATTGTCACCATCTGTTTGTTTCTTTTGTTACACAGAACTGTAATTGGATTTATTTATTTATGTGTACAAGTTTGAGTGAGTGAGTATGTGTGTGTGTGTAAGTGATTGAGTGAGTATGTGCGTGTGTGTGTGTAAGTGATTGAGTGAGTATGTGTGTGTGTGTGTGTGTAAGTGATTGAGTGAGTATGTGTGTGTGTGTGTAAGTGATTGAGTGAGTATGTGTGTAAGATTTATGGCGAGAAAGTTAGTTTTTAATTAGTAAATTAATATTTGAAGAAACTGTATTAACATGAAATGTTATTCACTACAAGTTTTTAAAAAATTTACCTGAACTTGATTGGATGAATAGAAAATACTTTATTAACGACTGAAAATTTAAACAAGAACCTATATTTTATATATATATATATATATATATAGGGAGTGGGCTAACAGTAAGGATTGATTAAAAACTTTAAAAAAGCTACTACTCATCATATTGAGGAGATTTATCAGATTTTGTATACTTTTTTTCAGAATTAGTCTTTAAATTTAAGATACTTCACAAATATGAAGAATTAACGAACTCTAAAATATACAAATAATCATACTCACGTATTAGACCGTCTTCGCCAACGGTCGCCAATGGTTTAGTAACTCATTGGCAAACTATTTAACTTTGGTGATAAAGATCAACGGAAATCATTGCCGGATTGCCATAAATGGCGGTTTAGCAATTAATCGGCGACGGTTTCAAATATTTTGATACAGTTGGACGGTCTGATACGTAAGAACCCAGATATTAATCATCCAATATATTCGAATCAACTTTTCATCCATCAAATTCGAATTCAAATTTTAAATCGTCACGTGCGATGTTCTGAATTTCTCTTCGGATTCCTGTAAATGCAATAACCGAAGCATAAAACCGAAGCCGGATTGCCATAATTGGCGGTTTTTCAACTTATTTACGACGGCTTAAATTTTGGTGATAAATTCTGAAGGTCTAACACACCAGTACCCAGATATTTATTTTTCAAAATATAAAAAGATCAAACTCTTCATAAATCAAATTTTAAATCGTCATGTGCGATATTCTGAATTTCTCTTCGGATTCCAGTGGATGCAATCACCGAAGCATCAAACAGAAGATGGATTGCCATAATTGGCGGTTTTTCAACTTATTTGCGACGGCTACAAATTTGGCAATAAAGTTTGAAAGTCTAACACGCAAGTACCCAGATATTTATCTTTCAAAATATAAAAACATTAAACTCTTCATAAATCAAATTCGGATTCAAATTTTAAATCGCCATGTGCGATATTCTGAATTTCTCTTCGGATTCCTGTAGATGCAATCACTGAAACATAAAACCAAAGCCGGATTCTTATAACTGGCAGTTTTTCAAATTATTTACGACGGCTTCAAATTTGACGATAAATTTGAGGGTCTAACACGCAAGTACTCATATATTTATATTTCAAAATATAAAAAGATTAAACTCTTCATCCATCAAATTCAGATTAAAATTTTTAATCGTCACGTGCGATATTCTGGATTTCACTTTAGATTCCTGTAGATGCAATCACTGAAGTATAAAACCGCAGCCAGATTGCCATAATTGGAAGGTTTTCATCTTTTTTGCGACGGTTTCAAATTTGGCGATAAAGTTGGACGGTCTAACACGCAAGTACCCAGGTATTTATCTTTCAAAATAGAAAAAGATTAAACTCTTCATCCATCAAATTCGGATTCAAATTTTGAATCGCCATGTACAATATTCTGAATTTCTCTTCGGATTCCTGTAGATGCAATAACCGAAGCATAAAACAGAAGCCGGATTGCCATAAATGGCGGTTTTTCAACTTATTTACGACGGCTTCAAATTTGGCGATAAAGTTGGACGGTCTAATACGCAAGTACCCAGATATTTATATTTCAAAACATAAAAAGATTAAACTCTTTATCCATCAAATTCCAATTCAAATTTTAAATCGTCACGTGCGATATTCTGAATTTCTCCTGTAGATGCAATCACCGATGCATAAAAAGTCGGACGTAAATTATTAAACGGAAAGTTGACTTTATAAATTTTATTACTTTTCTTTACGGCACGCTTGGCTGAGAGACTTCACTTCGGATCTTTCACATGCAAAAATGCCTAAATCCTTTTACAGGAAACAAGAATTGCTGAAAATGTTTCCCGTATCAAAGGGACCTTAACGAAATTCCTTTTCCAGGGTTTTTCACTTGCTCCGCTGAGTGCTTCTCTTCAAGCTTTACATAGAGCAGCCTTCACGCCGTGCATTTCGAGTTCGTCGCAAACTCAATTTGCAACGAAGAAAAGTAGTCCTACTCCCCCTTAAAGTACTGACAGCAAAAACCAACGACACTTTGTTGCGCTCGCTGATTTAACTCCGGAATATTCCGAGGAAAAAAATATTCACATAATCATTTGGAGAAATATTTCCTCTTTGATGAAAATTTCTGCTTTTATTTGTAATGATACAATTATAAAAGGTACTACCGAAGTTAATTTATATTGAAATATTCAAATTAGATCAAAGTGTTTCGTTTTATTCTAAAAAGGAATTGATGTTTCTCATTGAGTTAGGTTAAAATACATTAATGTTCAATAAATATTAAAATGTTGCGAATTCATAAGCTCATATTAAAAAGCTTATTTCTTATTATATTATAATTTTTTTCGCAAATAACAATGGATAATATTAATTTTTTTATATTATTCAACTCCCTCCCCCCAGAAAAAAAGAATAGATTTATAACAGAGAAGTATTCTTATCACCCTAGCGGCCTTATGTTAAAACAAGTAGTAGAAAAAAGCATTTTTTTTAAAAATCCAATCCTACTTAGGTAATTAGGAAAACATTTATTTCAGTTACTTTTTATTAATAATAACAATTTTTGTTATTCTCGTGTTGGTGGGAGGGGTGAAGTAGTTTGAGTGTATGACCACTGAACCCCCGAGGCCAGAAATCTTACTTCTAATTTACAAACGTCACAAAACCTTTTTACAAGGTGAACTTCACTGATGCATTTTATTCACTCATCCACAGATCGCAACTTAGATCTGAAGCAGAGAAAGATCACCTCCGATCCAGTGGTATTTGTCTCCTCATGGAGAACTTTGTGAACTTTGCGAACAGATTTAACGGCCATTACATACGGAGAATCTTCTACTGGCAGTCCAATGAATGCCAATCCAACGCCCTATTAATCAAACTATTCTAATTAAAAAATTATGCTAGCATTGAATTTTCAAATCCTATTGAGGATTAAAAGTCAATTGTGGCAACGCAAAATGCGTGAATTTTTTGCACCAGTTAGGGTAATTTTTCTGCATCAGTTGGAGATATATTTAATTTTCTTTATTCTGCATTATTTTAATTCAAAATTACTTCAAAATGAATTGGAAAAATTCATTAATTAACAATGTTAAATTTTAAAGGCATCATAAGAAAATAAACAGAATCGTTTGAATTCATGGGCCGAAGACATATTAAACCTAACCTCATTGGTATGGGGAAAAAACAAGCTGAATTTGTTACTTGTTTGGCGATGGAGAAATGAATATTTATGGCGATCAATTTAGTTTTTAATTAATTAATAATAATTAATTAATATTTGAAAAACTGTATTATCACCAAATGTCGTCCTCTACAAGTTTTAAAAAATGTACTTGAACTTTATTGTATGAATTAACGTTTGAAAATTTGAATTTTATATATTTCACAAAAATAATTTAGATTTTTAAAATATATTTTTTAAAATTATAAGCAGGTATTCAAAGCACATACTTTTTAACACCTCAAAAGGTCATGTATTCTAGGATTAAAATCGATTAAAACATTTAAACCAATCGCAGAAACAGAAGGATTAGAAAGCGAGCTCATAAAAACATGTTTAAAAAAAACTTTATTTTTCTGATCAAGAGAAATAATCCTCCTTTTAATCTTCAAGCAAAAAGTGATTTTTTTTTTGTATTAATCTGCAGGAAGCCTACGAGTAAGAATTATAAATCCATGATATAGGTGTACAAAAATCGACATTCTTAAATATAGGAATATACATCTCATATAAAATGAATTCAACTCTTGAAAAAGTCGTTTTTTAAATATTAAATCGCCCGCTCTTAAGTTAAATACTATAAAAAAAGTTTTACTATAAAAATAATGACTTTTTTATGTTGCGCATTCCATACAATCTGATTACGAAAAAAAAAAACTGAAATGTTTGTTTCGTATGTGATCTTCATATTTCAAAGATAAATTATATATTTTAAGTTTAGCAATCTTTAAACATGTTGAAGAGAAAAGATGTAAATCCTTAAAGCTCTGAAAATTCTCTTTGTTGGAAAATAAAGGTGAATTTAAATCCCTTCCAATTTTAGGGAAAAGAGAACATAGAGGGAGAAAAAAATCCCTAAAGGTAGAGGGTTATATTCGTATTGTTTCTACGGAGCATAGAATAAATATTATTTCGGATATAAGATAGAAAAAACTGAACACATCCTTTGAAGAATATTTTGGTACATTTTTTTTCCTATCTTAACCTGCTTACCTTTTTTTCAACATTTAAGCGTTCTTGTCAAGTATAACCTTAAAGAAGGTCTTACTTGAAGCTTTATTATGAGCTCATGTTACATTTTTAGTGTCAAAGAAAGAGAGAAAAAAAAGACCAGTTAAAAAAAACTAACCGAAGAAAGATTTTATTGCCCTGTGTTTTATCCGTTGCTAACAAGGTAAGATTTGCATTTTTTTTCTGTACTTTTTAAAAAAATAGTTTCGAAAGAATTCAGAATATTTAAAAAATATTCTCTTGTAGATTCTATTTAGTGAACACTCTTAAATCTTTAGTAATATTTAAATATAATAGAATACCTTTTACATTTATCATAAGCAATGAACATAGGGTTATTTTAAGAAAGTTCTCAAAGAATGATTAAGCTAATCTTATTAGTTTATACAGCTGACCATTAAATATGCAGTTACTCCTTAGATTTTTATCCACAAAGAATTGATCATAATTGCGACAGCTGTTTTTTTTAAATGTATTCATTTGAGAAGAAATTATATATTTATAACAATTTTTGTAAGCAGAGTCTTGACGGAAGGAGGAGATAGATGAGAAGTGGATTTTTTAAAACATTTTATTTCCATCCCGGGAGGCAGGATTTGTGTACAAATAGCGAGGTCAAGACACGTCCGTTCACAGAGCGATAGTAGAGCAGATTTGTGTAAAAGCTATGGATAATATCCCCCCCAGTGTTTAAATACTATGAAATTCCGACAGATTTTTTTTACTTGTGTCGATACTGATAAGGGAAACACAGAGATCATTTAGAAGAATTTATTTAAGTCAGCAAATTTTAATCTCTACACTAGGGACGTGGTGACACTGATGAAAGTATTTTTACATATTTTTTGTTGAATCAATTAAATAAAAAAAGTGGAATGATATTAAGAAATAAGAACCCTTTACAATAAAGTTAATAGGTGTTGAATTAAGGTAAAACTTTGGAAATTAGTTATAATAAAATTTTATATTATATTATATTATATTATATAACATAGGCCGTATTAATTTTGAATTGAAAGCAAGTTGCAGAAATGTTGCAAAAATCATGGAAAAAACACATGTTAAATTTTCAATTTCGGTTTTATTCCGTCCTAAGAAGTACGTTGCGCAGTACAACTTTTACTAAACGTACAAAAAGGGGTAAATAAACATGAAACATCTATCTCGGGACTTATATACTATGATATTGTCACAAATCGTATAAGTATAGATTTTCGAGAGGAATTCTTACAAGTTTTCTCCTTGGCAAGGCGCAGGAATCAGCGATTTATGAATCATCCAAGGAATCCTCTAAACGAATATTTACACCAGTGATTTATTACCCGTCTACTCAGAACATGGATTATTCAATGACTCATTATCTTTTATAATACTTCATTTTATTTATTAAAAAGGAAAAGTGTAACGGATAAGGAAATAAAGAACATTTTAGAATGAAGTTACTATGGATTAAATTAAGATAAAACTTAAGATTATTAGTTAGGCTTATAACTAATACTTTTTTCAGCACTCTATGTTTCATTTTGATAGGAAGACAGGAATGAAAAAAATGTATCAACTTAATATTACTGCACATTTACATCTATACTATATTGCAAATAATACCATGTATAATCTTGAGGGATATTACATAAATCTTAAGTCCGCCAATAAGCATGGATTTTCAATTGCAATTTTCATTAGTTATTCTGTGACAATAAAATCAGAGTCTGTTAACCACTTTCCAAAGGCAAATGATGCACAGATGCTCGTGGGAAAAGTCTATTGTAACTCATAGAGTACCATACAATTTATAAGGTAATAAAATCGATAAAATATTTATAAATCTTAAGAGAATTAATATTTCGCCGATGATTATGGGCTGACCAAAAATCTCAGGCATGGTCGCGAACATCTTTCCTAACGTGACCTTTTTTTAACCTACCGATCTTGCTTTAAAATTTAACTCTGAAAAAATTTGGGGTAGCTATTTTTTTTCTTAATTCTTTGAATTGAAATTTTTGTAAGAATGACCACAGAATGTAAATGGTCTTCGGATGGACCTGTATGTTTACTTGAAAAAATCCGTATCCTATTTGAAAATTATATTTTGTATTCAGTATGCTGTTTGATAACTTAAGTAGTAAGATAAGAATGTGCCCATTTTCGAATTATTTAACTTAATGCTATTTGCTTAACCCTTCACTGCATGAATTATAAAGGGTTGAAAAAAATCGTCTGAAGTTGGAAATAGCTTTATTTAATGATCAATAAGACATTAAAAGAAAAATAAAGAAAAAATTATATATTATAAAACCATATATGGGCTCGTATGCACTGAGACAAAAACCATTACAGTTGAAAAGGGGAAAAATTATTATCCGTCGAGAAAGATGAGTAGATTGACTCCATGAAAATATTTTTTTTGTCAAAAAGTACTTGCGTTTTACTCTGTTGTGTTTTTGAAAATGAATCACTTGCACTTCAATTCTGTTTTTTCACCCACTTGCACAAAAGTGAGGTTATTTCGAAATGTAATAAAATCTTAGACAATTTTTTTTTTGCATTTTATTATTGATAAATATATATTTGACGGATTAAAATAGCATGAATAATTTTATAATACTTAATTTGGAACTGAAATTGATTAAAAGCTGTAATACAATATATGGACCCATATGCGGTAAAGGGTTTAAAAAGTCCAGTCACATATCCCTTGAATCTTCAGAACTAAGGTTTTGAAGGTCATTCTAAAAAAAGGCCACTTTCTGTGTGTAAATGAAATGCAAATACGTCACTTCCTATCCCATCCAAAAGATAAAAACTGACAAAAGTCGAAAGGAGAGACATATAGAATTAGAAGAAAAAGAAGCTTCTTTCTCTCCTTGGCCTTTGCGTCCCGATTACGGTATTCGTGGCTTCCATCGGCAATTCAATCCTTCTGAAAATGAAGCCACTCGTGCCTCTTGAATCCCCTCCCTCACCCCCGTCTTCCACTTTCTTTATGCCCTTATTTTTTTTTCTTCTTTTCTTTAACATCTGACTTCCATAGTGGCCCTGATCGATTTCCTATTGGGACAAAATCCGATTCAATGAAACAACCTATCTCGTGTCCCCGCGTCTTCAATCGACGTGCCCATGGATTTTCGAGCCACAATAGTGGAAAGGGAAAAAAAAAATAATGAACAGACACCTTTAACAAATCGCTTCTGTGTGACTGGTGGGGGGAAAATGCTT
>JAOUZG010025323.1:7266928-7295408 GCA_026289955.1 Argiope argentata
GTTTTCGATAATTAAAATAAAATTTTTACTGTGAAACAATTTATAATTAATGGTAACGGATATACGTGCAACATAATTACTTCTAAACCTTGTATTAATTAAGGGTTGTCATATTCAAAGTGGAAATTGGTATAATTCGGTGCGTCTAAATATTTACTATATATGTATTCATTGAATAAATCAATATTTACTCTACATTTACAAAAATTCATTCCATATTTACTATACATGGGCAAAAACTCATTTAATTGTATTTCCAAAAGCTTTAGAAGTGAACATAAAGTTAGATTATTACATTTTTAAAAATATTTAAGCTTATAGATATAGAAATGCATAAATGTTAAAGGAATGTAGGGGTTATGTTATTCGCAATTAAGATTCATTAAGATTAAGATTGTGAAGAAAATGAAGAAAAATAAATAATTTAATAAAAGATCATTAATGGATACAATTTTTAATTTAGGCTGAAATCTTTCTAATTATATTTTATTTACTGATCGGTTATGATTTTAGCAGAAATATGTGTAAAATATAAGCATACGATCAAGTATTCTTGACTGTATATTTATATGATTCGAGAAAAAACGAAAGCGAAATAATTAAAGACATAACAACTTTATTAAAAATATAATTTTGATTCAGAAAATCGATTGCTCGAGAATTGCTCTGATTTCAAAATCACATTTTTAAAAGCCCATTATTTTGAAAAGTTGTCAAAATTTAATTCATTTTTGAAATAATTTTTAAAAAATACCAATTTTTAAACAATTCTGCTGTGAATATATATATAAATATTGCTTGTTCCGGATAATTCAGATTGAGAAAGGATAATTTTGTCATTAAAATGCAAAAAAGTGATAAAATTTTAAGAATATTCTTAAGAACAGATTCATAAAATTTGCCATTAAAAGCAGATAAAACCATATTAATAAATGAATTTAATATTTATATTAATCAAATAAGCAGTAATAAAAATCTGAAAAAGAGCAATGTAATTATATTTATAAATTCAAATTTTTTTACTTGAATAATAATTTTGTGATATTATAAAATATATAATTTAAATATTATTTGTTTTAATAAGCAGATATTTTTAATAGAAATGAAACCAAATTGCTTACAAGTCTGTTTTATTGTTTTAATATTAAGTCGATTACAGCTCTTTTTTATTAAATGTATAATGCTTAAATACTTTATAAAAAAACTGTTAAAATAAAATTTATCATTTAAACGGCCTAGAGTAAGGGAAGGCAGACAGTGAATTACTATTTTAGAGAGACAACGATTCGCAAAATTCTAAAATGATGCAAAGAAAAAAAAAGATTTTTATCACCATACTTATTTTTGTTAGGAATGCATATTCGTTAGCACATAGACACTGTTAAGATTTACTGTTTAGATTTCAATTGCATATTTAATTTCACGACCCAATTCTTTCAACACAAATTCGTTAGCATTAAGATATATTGAATGCATCAAATGGCATTCCAATTTATCAGAGTATCCGTTTTTAATTTTAATGAAATTAAATAGAAAATTTATGAAATTAACAAATTCAAAATATTAGAAAAGACATAACAAAGGTATAACTTTTGTTTTTAACCACTTAACTGTTTTGCCCGTGTGCCATATGTGAATCGATTTATCGAATTTTGATAGTTGTAAACAAAAAATAAACCGTTCCTAAAGATTATAATTCAATAGTAAAATGACTTCAAATACGTGGATAAGTCAAGTATTCGATTGATTTCCATTTGAATCAAAATAAGAAAATACTCCCAAAATAAAAAGTGTCATCTTATTAGTTAGCAAAGAAAATAAACCTGTTAAGGGGTTAATATATTTTACACTTAATACTAACAATGATATGTATGTGAACATAATTTTAAAGATGTGTGTCCGAAAAGAGGAAACTTGAAATCTTAGCTTCTATTTATTTCAACATGGGAGTCATAATTTGTTCAAGAGAGACTATGATAAACTGATGTCTGTTTGCATTGTGATACAAGAGCAAAGTGACAGACATGTTTCCCTTCAGTGATTTTACAGCGTAATTTGGAAAGGGATTTCTTTGGCGCGTGTACACCTAGAAAAGGATCTCTTTGGTATCTTTAAAGATAATATTGTAAATATTAAGAATTCTCATCCTTTCGTTCCTGGTGAGGGAGCGACATAATCAGAAAGTCTGTTAAGCGTGTGTTAAAAATAAAATTGGAAATGTGCAAGGGATAAGAGAGCATTCTAGAATGATAATATAAGCTAATTTAAGATTGAAAAATTCCGAAAATAATTAAATTTAAATTAGATTTTATTATATAATTACATATATGTAAAAAAATTGCTATAAGATTTTGAACACTTTATCTTAATGACGATTTCTGTTGCTTTATAAAGAGTTTTGAAATTTCAAGATAGATTTTTCAGTGTATTTCTAGTAAATGCGATCAAAACGCATCATTTTACAAGTAAAAGGTGTTTTCAATTACTCACCATTTTTACTCACTTTTAACTTTTCTTAAAAAACCCAACTTAAATCATAATATATCTAGATAAAAATTTATTCGTAACATAATTTTTTAAACATAGATTTTATGAAATGTAAATTAAGAAATAAATTTCATTCAATCAATACCAAACTGAAATAATGCCTTAAATTGAAGATTACGCTTTAAAACTATTCCAGAAAAGTCAATTTAATTATCAACTTTATTCAGAATAAATAAAACGATTTGATGTGGAATTTTAAATATTTAGATAAAGACCCTATTGTTTTAGATTATTAATGACCTAATATTGATTTTGATATTGTTACGAAAGTTAGATTTAACTCTTTGGTTTTAAAAATTTACCGGATTATCAAGCAGAACTTTTTGTATTCTTAAATGCAGAACTTGAATGTATAGCATCTACGTAAGTATCGATGTGATTTAGAAATATTTTCAGCTGCTCCTCGATATTCGATCAATCTAAATAAAATTTAGAAAAGACAAAATTTCTGATAGGCAAATGTATTTTACCTACTAATTAGATGCCTTAATTTACCTCCTGATTTACAGCTGTTCTTCGGCATTCGATAATTCTAAGTAACATTTAAAAGTGACAAATTTTCCGATGGGAAAGTGTATTTTACCTTCTAATTAGACAAGATATTTATTGCACTTCCAATCGAATATTTAAAGCGTGTTTTGAGATAAATACTTTCATATTTTACATATTCCTACTAGTTTGAATTAAATTTAATAAATCAGAAATTTTGTGCATCGAAGCAATAATCAAAGATGTCATTGCAAATGGATTTAAATTGAAAAGGTACGTTGAAAGAATAGGTATTTTTTAGTTAGTCTATAGCAATTACACAAATGTTTGAAATACGTTGGAATAAAATTTCTATTATGTAATTTAATATTATGCAAGTAAAGACATAACTTCTAAATAATTTTGGACTTCTTTATTTATTAAAATTTTCAGTTTCTTCCATAAAATAATACTTTAATCTGTCACTACTTCCCAGTTATTAATTTTGTCTTATAATTTCATTTCATATTACTTTATTTTATGATCAGAAAGAGAAAAAAAACTTTCATAACCATTCAGAAATAATCGCATGAATGACAAATCTAAATTAATTTGTGAAGATGGTCTTCATATAAAGGTAATTCAATAAAATTGTCTCGATTTTTTTTTCATTGAATTCGAAATGAACAAAGTTATGCCGAACATTAAGCACTTAATGTAATAGCTTAAAAACTTTCAAAAGATTTCTTCGATACAAATTTTAATAACCCAGTTGAGTATTTTTATTTAAAAGCGAAATATTTGAAAGTAACTAATGAATGTCTTCATCTGAAAGAAAAGCAATGAGAAAAGTTGAGAAATCAAAACGGAGAATGTCATATAAGGCTTCATTAAATATTAATATGTATCTTTAAAAAAAGGGATTTATTTACGGAATGTAAAAAAAAACGTCATGTATGAAAAATGTCTTTAATTTAAATGACCGTTCAGTCTTAGTTTCATAAAGCGAAATAATCAAGTTTCAATTTTTTTTTGTAAAGTATCGAAAGAAGTATATGAAATAAATTTTATTAAGAATGAAATTAAAGTTGAGTAATAAGTGTACTTATATACATTTTGAAGGCTTAAGAACATGAGTTAGAAACCTCAATATTTCTTTAATTCTGTATTTATTGATAATAGCTTAGATTGCATAAAATAATTAATAAAAATTATTTCTTTACAAAGAAAAAGTTGCAATGGATGATAAACCTTTGCAAAAATGTTTATTTCCTTAATAAAAAGATATCAGTACAATTATTTGAAAGAAATTAGTAATAACTTTAACAAAAATAAGCAATAAAATTTCTTTTAATTATCTCAATTCATATAATATATTTTACTCTATATGATAAAATAAATAATTTTAAAACAAAGAATATATCATTAGGAAAATGTTACTAACCTATATTTTATCTTTTTGAAAATTACATCCAAACGTTTTTCTTTGTGGTAATACTTTATGAGAATCCACCAATTGAAAAACCACTTGTAGTGAAGGATTTAAAACTTTAAACTCAGAGATTTCTCTGGTGTTTCGAAAAAGTTTGAAAACGCGAAAAACCAATTATGAAAAAAGTAACCTAAAAACCATCGATTTGTATCAAAAGTAAAAATATTATCAAAGCTATTCAATTTTTAGAAATTGAATAAATTTTGGGGAGGAATAGGAATCCTTATTTTTCACCATTTAGAGAATACAGGGGATGTTACATAACCTGTGTCTTGCATGTACCCTAGTTAGAGGCCAACTAAATGAAAGGAAAATGATGTAATATGAATTCTGAGAATATAAGAAACTGCCTTAAAATTGTATAATTTTCCCTAAATGATTTTTTGCAACCAAATGGAAGAGAATAAAACTGGTCGTTACACCATTTGGCAAAAATTATCCTAAAGATGCGCCAATGAGCGATTAGTTAAGTTATATTGATGTTCCGTTTTAAAGCAGCATTAATTCTATTTTGGGACAGAACTTGTAATTTCAAACCGTGGTCATAAGACAAGGAAGACACCTAATCTGGCACCCCTTTCTCCAAACTTCAGATGGATTTAGACCCATTAACACGACGGTTCTACAGTGGAATAAGTTGTCAAAAAGGTTGGTTCCGAAGCTGAGACCTTACCAATGGGGTAATAGCGATTGGTCAATTTTCTTCCGGTTTCAAAAGATAGTGAAAATTTATACCATTAACCCATATAAAGTAATCTGATTCCCACTTGTATAAGTTCTCAAGCCGGCTTTCTGGAACAGAGGTAGCGCGCTTCCTCGTATTCTTTTAGTCCTGGGTTCGAGTTCCTGTTAGGGAAAGATTGTTTTTCTGTGTGCTATCAGTGAGAACTGTTACTGTACCCCCTGTAAGAAGGGGCTGTGCAAGCAAATGTGGTGAGCGTGTGGATAAATGGTACTCTTGGCTCTAGTTGGCGCTACTTCAAAAACAAGAGACGCTCCCTTCAGCTTAAATCTGCTGCTGTATCATCAGGGGGCTTGTCCATGGCAAGTGCCCTAAGTAACAACAACATAAGTTCTCAAAATTAGAAGATCTGATTCCGACTGATATATGTTCTCAAAATGTGATTGTTAGTATATTTCACAAAAAATCAGACGATACTGGCTATAATGCAAAAGCTGTAACAAAATTATTCCTCTAAGTATTAGATTTTTCCCCTCATATCAATAGATATTAACCACTAAACTATTTTTTTTATTTAATGAGATGACACCTTCTGTTTTAGGAATATTTTTTTTAAATGGAAATCTATTGAATACATGACTTATCTAAGAATTCGAAATAATTTTCATATTGAAATATAATCATTATGAAAGGTTTATTTTTAGCTTAGAGCTATTAAAATTCAATAAATCGATGCACGCATGGCATACGGGCAAAACTGTTAAGCGGTTAAGGAACTATCCCAAGAATTTGATTGGAATGTTTTACTTAATGAGCCTCATTTGCTAAGCAATCCTTTTTTTGAATTACTACTTATTGCAGTCTAGGTGCTATTACTATCTTAGTAAAGACACCATACAAAATAGCACTTCGGCTCTTAAAGTGAAATAATAATGAATGTTCTTGGATTTCTTCAAAAAAATATTTTTTCTTCCTAATTTTCCAGAAATGTAAACAAAAGCTAGAATTTTATATTCCCTATTGTGAAATCTATTGTCTGAGTAATTTTCTATAATTTTCTAGAAAAAAAAAGGAGAAAATCTGAGCTCCGAAAATAATCTTTTGAGATATATTCTAAATTGAAATCTTATTTTTCTATCGTTCAAGTTTTAAAGATTTTATAACAGCCTTTATTATCCTGACAGAACATGATGTTGATTTTGGTGTCAACAAAAATCCGTAGGCGGAAAATATAAATATCTGTAGGTGAAAAATAAAAAATATCCGTAGGCTAAAAATAAGAATTTTATTATCTTCACGAGCATCTAAAAAAATCAGTTTTTAATCACGGGTTTCCATTGCCTTTACAAAAACTCTGATTTAAAAAAAATAATTTAATGACTACAGCAAATAAATTCTAGAAAATAGTCATTGTGAATACGTGATTATATAAAATGAAATAAATAGGAAACGCGACATTTTTTTTAAAACAATAAATGCGAGACAAAGTTTTTTTTATCGTTGGCAGTACTAAAGTGACTCATTCGATGAAACAATTCAAATGAATAAAAATATAATTTAACTGGCACGAGACGTGGTTCTTGGCCGTTCAAGAAATGATGTTATGACATGATACATTGAAATATGCGTAGCAGATTTCATTTTAATCTTTGTATTTCCTAATCATGACTTTTCCTCAGGATTTAAAGTTTTTAAAATAATATTTGAAATCTGATATAGCAGTATATTAAAAAATAGGGAAAATTGTTACTTTAAATGATTTTTTTTCAAATAATTGCTTTAGGTATAAACATTGAAAAATTCAGAAGAAGAAAGTAAAAAAATGAATAATGAAATAGTCAATATAAATAAATATTTTTGCAATCTGAACCATGTATTAATACTTTCTCCATAATGTATAGATGAAAAATCAGTTTTCCTTTCATTCATCTCTTTCTGTCTACTGGCAAAAACAAAAACTTAACAAATTGACCTGCACAACTGCAACGTGAAGCAATCAGATGGACAGCAAAATTTGAAATGATGGTTTCGCGAAGCGAGCGGTACATCGACGGCCGGAACAAAATCTTATGTATCCTCTCTATTTGTTCTCCTTAGAGTTAATGACTCTACAGAAGTGCCAGGCTTTCGGATGTCTTCGAACAATGGGCAGTCCTTCCATTATCATCGATCAAGGGAGCTACACCCTTTTCCGAGGATAAAAGGTGTCCGATCGTCTTAAACCTCAATAATTATCGTCATTCACGAAAAAGAAAGTGATCATTAGGCGACACTTTTCAGTATGGTCAGAGCTTTTAGAATCGTTAAAAGTGGTAATATTTATTTTGGATTGTTTTGGGCGTCAATTTGAAGAAGGATGAAAAAAAAATTAATTTTGGATCTCATCCATTTTGGAATTTTCAGTAGAATCCTTCGAAAAACTTTTTAGCAATTATAAAGATCGGGATAAAGTTTGAGAAAGAGGATGTTACTTTAAGTAACGCCCTCTTTCTCGAAGGAGCTTTTGAAATACACCATGGCGCTTTCTTTTATTTAGAATTATTTCAGATTTAGTATGAAAATTTTTTTAATGGCAGCTTTAAACAAGTCGAGTTTTCAGAATAAAATATTTAAAGTAACGATTTTAAAGTTCTTGCAATGATTTGAGGTCAAGTTTTCATTTTACTTATAAACGGGACCTATAAAATAACCTTTATATGGAGAATTTAATATTTTATTTTATTTATTGATACACGCCAACTAAAACTTAAAAAATTAAATATTTAACAAAATTTTAATTAAATTCAAATTTAATGAACTTTACCTTTCTGTTTCTTGATTTTGTTTTTATAGAATCGATATTTATAAACTTCTTCTTAAGAAATACATAATATGATTATTTTAAGTTTGTGTTCATGTTATAAAAAGGTTTAATCTTTTTTATGTATCTATGGAAATATCTTTTCTGCCAACTATTGAGTGAGAAGAATTATGTTTATAATATGGATTCTTAAATAGTATTATAAAAATGAATTTCGCAAATAGCGGTTTACAACAACATAATTTATAGATTTTTTTAAAATCACTGAAATGGAAACTTCTTTGCTTTTCTGTTAAAGAATATTTTAAAATGTCTCAACTAATTATTAAAATTTGTTTTAATAATTCAAGCTTAAATATTAAATGAAGAAACCAATATATGAAATTATATTGAGATACACCATTCATAGAATGTTATTGTCCAATAATTTTAAGCTATTATGCTTTAAAATAATTGTTATTAGACGTTATTATTAATTAACTTGCCATTAATTTCTTGCAAACGATCATGAGGGCAAGTAGATAAACAACTTGCAAAATTTTACACAATAATAGAGCAAAATGTGGCTGTACATACCGATGTTTCCCTGATTTTAATTTTTTTTTTAAATAAATGTTTAAATTTAGAAAGGGAAGACAGCAAATGATAAACAGATTTAAAATTCCAATAATTATATCCAATAGATATCAGAATATAAAATATTGACAGTTGTTTCACAAGCTTAAAAAAAGGTTTTCAGAAATTTGCTTTTCGGAAATTTTTAACCCTTAACTGCATGAATTATTAAAGATTTAAAAAAAAATGCTTTACTGTGGAAATAAGCTTTTTATTTATTAAGATATTTTAAAAGAAAAATAATAAACAAGTTTTATATTTTGGTTTTTTAAGGAACCTTATATGGGCTAGTATGTACTGAGACAAAAAACATTACAGTTGAAAAACAAAAAAATTATTATCCCTCGAGAAAGATGAGTATATCAACTCCATGAATTTTTTTTTGTCAAAAAGTACTTGTCTTTTACTCTGTTATAGTTTTTTGAAATTAATCACTTCAAATCTGCTTTTTCACCCACTTGCACTAAAGTGAGGTTATTTTGGAAAGTCAAAATCATAGACAATTTTTTGCGTTTTATTATTGATAAATATATATTTGAAGGATTAAAATAGTTTGAATTATTTTATAACAATTTAGAAATAAAATTGAATGAAAACTGCAATACCATATATGGGCCCATATATGGTAAATTGTTAATATTTGAGTCTTAGATCCATTTATTATAATGACTACTAACATGAAGTTTACTTTATATTCGCTTCTTGAGCTATTTTCCAGAGCTTTCATTTTTACCAAAAAACAAGACATACCCAAAATGGATAAAGATTAAGAATACCAAGACCTCGGTACAAGTTTTTGAAATTGGTTGATCAACTCTGATTTCTTTTTTTTTATCTAGTGAAACAATAGCAATCGTATATTAACCACTTCGCATACAATGACTAGTCTGAAACGCGCATCGAATTACTGAATTTTTATTTTCAAGTCTACAATTAAGCCACAGAATTAAGTGTTTAAACAAGAAAAAATCAACATGAAACGTTCCCAAATGCTCCATATATTATTTTTAAAAAATCAAATTAACAATAAATTACCAAAATAGGATGAGTTATCTAATTAGAAAATTAAATTCATATGTCAAGTGGTTAATCATTAGTTTGATATAATTCGCTGTTCTATCATAATATTATTACCATACCGGCTGTTTATTTCACTTATATATATTTACCCCCAAACCCGTGTAACTACACATGCAGCTGAAGAATTTCCGGTTAAAATGGTCATTAGTGTGCCCCCGAGTTTGTCGCCAATATGGCAACCCAACACAAAGCTCTTGTAGTAACCCTAATGATGTTTTGTTTACTTCTTCTTACACTGGTTGAGTTGTACATACGCTTCAACTCTTTTATGAAAACTGTTAAATTAAAAATAATGAAATAATATCAACTATATATTTTATTTTGATCTGTATTATATTATATTTTTTTGTATAATTAATAAGAAGTTTCTATTATATTTCTAATGCGAATATAAAATATGTATTCCTTTACTCATTTTAACTGTCAGTATGCGATTTCACAAAATCGTCTGATTCATTTCTTTTAGAAGTCGCCTGCTTTCTTTCTTTAAAAACCGTCTGCAATAGAATTATTCACATTTTTCGTTCTTTAAAATTTCCAAGTTAAATCTATTCTTTTTGCATCTTTGTCTTTCTCAATTATCTATTATTTACTGTTCATGTTATCCGCACATTTCTTATGTTCAATGTGCTAGCGAAGCTACTAGTTTCCCGCTCCCAGGCCTAGCGAAGTCGTAGGATGTTTTTTTTTTAAGTTAAACAATTCTAACCGGTGCCTTCAACAGATACCTCTGGCATCTGTTGAAGGCACCGGGTCTGAAAAAAAAAAAGATAATGCTTATTGGTAAAAAAAAATCATAATTATATTGCCAAAAGTCGTAGCCGTAACTACCCCATAGAAGTGTTTGTTTACTTTGTTATTGGCAACTTGGCATCCTTGGCGCGGCAAGGGGCACGCTATACGTAACCCTTACCGAATTTCCATCTATTTCTATAAATCAGCAAAACCTTATTTCCCATTATTCATTCATAACTGTTCAAACCAATGCTATATACACATCATTAATCTCTCTCATGGAGAATCAAATTTGAAATAACTCTTATCAATATTAGCTTGTTCAATTATATATCAATATGAATATTTCAACAAAATAGCGAGATCTTATATCTACTAAGTACACTATTACACTAAGACAGGAAAAATATTCGATAATCAACTGGGAACGATACAAAGACAAAACAAATACCAAAGAATCAAAAACAATCGAACCGAATATCAGTATCAACTTGCACATACAGCAAAATTGAGTATCAATTCAACCTTAGAATCTGTCAAACACAAATCTTCTAGATACAACTCGAAATATTTAACGATTATTATTTTTATCCGTAAAATAAAGAACCTAATAGATTCCTAATCATTTTCTTGTAATTCTTCGTATTCTAAATTAATTGCTATTTCATATATAAAAAATTAAAAATTATGCATGTTTAGAAAAAAGGGTTAATAGGTACAAGGTTTGTATTATTTTGTGAACGAACTTAGTATTAATATTAAACGATTAATGGTAAATTCTTTATTAAGTGATTATTCAAATTTAAAAAAAATGTTAGTATATATATATATGTAAATTTGCGTTGATAGCGCCGAAACGATACAATAAGAGTGTTTATAATAAAATTTTTTAAATGTTCCTTTGAATCTGATTAATATTTAGAAGTTAATAATTCATGTACTAAAACACAAACAAAGATAAATCCTTGAGTAATTTCAGCAACAAAACGCAAGTTTGATATGGATCTGGCATTATACTTTCCAAATCGAAAGTAAATTCTTCAAATGACCAAAACTAGTATTATACATTCAAGATCATCATTGAGATTATATATAAAATTGATATATGCTTCAATGAACTGAGCATATTTTCAATATGATTAATATTATGTAGGTTGCATCGTTTTCGCAATCTTGTTGGATAGTGATAGTTAAAAACAATATAAAAAACTTTCAAATTATTAATTTATATTATTTCAAATCAGGAATTATCATAAGCTAATCACTATTCCCTAAATTTACAAGCATCAAAACGAATCTTATACTCATTCATGGATAATAATGCATCTTATTACTTTTCGGATTGATAAGAGTTAAATCGACAAAAAAGATAGGTAATAGTGATGTTTAGTGTACCCCATGCTGCGCCACAGATGCAACATAATTAGGATTTTTTACCGATAAGTATTGTTTTTTTTCAGACCATCTACGCCGGTCTGCTGGGGGCAGAGCAAAAGTTAGAGCATACGATGCCCCCGGCATTTGTTGAAGGCACCGGGTATAATTTTTTAAGTTAAAAAAATATCCGACGGCTTCATTATATATATATATATATATATATATATATATATATATATATATATATTCCCCTCATTCTTCATCCATTCGACTCGAAATACTGTCTTCCATTACATTATTGCACAATTACCGACATACCAAATTATCAAAAAACCAGCCGTTAGAGAAAAAAAATCAGAACTGCGAAGAATTCCATTGCATCTGACTTTTAAAGTAAGAATGCAGACGATTTCGCAAAATACGAATTCAGACGATTTTTCTAAGTGCATATTGACAATTAAAAACTGCAAAAGAATAAGGTCTGTTAATTCGTGTTCACATAAATAAAATTGCAATATCTTAATAGTTGTAAAAAAGCTTTTAGTTATAATAAAGAACAAAAAAAATTTTCATCGATATTTTTTATTACTTTTAATTTAACATTTTTCTTAAAATAGTCGTAATTCATTTTCAGCTCCACCATTGTTAAAAGTAGTAGACAAAATCGCATTAGAGTTGTTAGAAGAAAATTCCATTGGGTTGCCATATTGGCGACAATCTCAGGAGGCACACTAATCGCCACTTTAACCGAGATTTCTTTTTACAGTTATAAGAGAATTAATTTTTTCGAAATAAAGTAATGAATATTTAATTTTTTTTTATTTGGTTGAAGGGAATCTTAATAGTAGAAAACTGCCAAAGATTATGATACTTGCTGTTATCTGCTATAATTTTAAGTGAATGAATTGAAATTTTACTTAATTTAAAATGAGAAACGTCGTTAAAAGTAAAAATTCCCTTTTGAAGGTTGAATGGTTTGCATCAGTAACCAATTTCAGTGGATTAGGGCAAATTAAAAATAAACATGTGCGAGTGACTAAACAAAAATAGAGAATTCATTTTCTTAAGAAACAAATGTATTCTAAGAATTCCTTCGTCACAATTCAAATAGCTTATTGTAAACGACTATTTTAGTATCAGATAAAGCAATTAAAATAAACCGATCAGTAAGAACCAAAATGAGTCAAGGAGTTTTTTGTCCTTAATCCAGGTCATTCTAGTGTATAGTAAGTTTTCATAAGCTAAGCCTTTTATAATTATTCATCTGAATAAAAATAACACAATATTTCTGCATCCAAAAAATGCTACGCTTACTTTGAAATCAAAATTTATCAAATTCTTTGTCGACGTCTGCTTATGGCGTTTCGACCTTGAATCACCAATGATCATCAGTAAAATTGAATAAAAAATAAAGATCACTTACCGCTTGTAGAAAATTTGCATTTCTCCTTTGGACTTTTTGGATGCCTGATCTAAATTCAGGATAATGCTGCTCGCACTGTCCATTTGAAATGAGTTGACAAGTGGATTCTTACACAGTACCAGCACCAATTATTGATATCATTGAACCGTATTTGTATTACACTACTATCCATTTATGAAAATTGTTCTATTTTTTTCAAAATTAAATGTAATAATAATAGCATTGCAAGCATCATCAATAGAAAATTTCTTCTTTGGAACTTCTTAGATTCTTCTTAGAACAATTGGATTTCTTCATAGTAACAAATGCTGAATGAACCTGTTTTTAGCTTTGTTGATTACCACACATGACAGCACAGCAAACATAGATTTACTGGTTTGTTTAACTAGTAGTTTCCGATTTCCTTTACACGTGTCAAGTTCGTCAGTCTGAATGCTTGACTCATAAAGTTTGAGCTCCTTCAGCGCTTAAAAACCGCGCCATCTACCGATTGTATACTCTGAATTAGTTGAGGCAACAACCTTATCTTGGGTTCAAACTGCGCTTTCACCAGTTACAAGACGACCAGAAGGTAGCGCATGCGTAGGAAAGCTGAAAAGTGCTGTTCGGTTGATCGCAAGCAATTGCCCCAATGGAACAACAACATGCTGTGATGTTGTATTTTTTTAATATCTTACTGCACATGTATCTGTAGAATTTGGAAGGAGTTATTTTGGCGTAAAAAAAGTTTATCATTTACTATACATTAATTCCAACATTTTTATCATGTCAGAATATGATGTTATTTTGGGAAGGAGAGTCAACAAAATTCTGTAGATGAAACATAAGAAAAACCGAAGGCGAATTTTATTATCTGCACGAACACGTCGAAAAATCGGCTTTTAATAACGCGTTGCCACCACATTTATAAAAGTTCGATTTTTTTTTAAAAAAAATTATTATTAGAGCAAATAAAACCTACAGAAATGTCATTTTGAGCACATGATTATATGAAATGAAATAAATAGAAAATGTGATATTTTTTAAACAATAAATGCGAGACAAAGTTTTATGGATCATTTGCAATACTAAAGTGACTCATTCGATGAAACAATTACAGAAAATAAATATATAATTTATCTCGCACGCGCACGTGGTGTTTGGCCGTTCAAGAAATGATGTTCTGACATGACTGACGTTGAAATATACATAGCAAATTCCATTTTAATCTATTTTTATTCTTTGTTTTTACTGATGCGAGGTTACATTTTTTAAAATTTTATTTGCAATTTCTTTTCGATAATTTTCTAAATTTAGGAATGCTGAACTTTTAATTTAATTTAATTATGTTATATCATGTCAGAACATAATATTGTCTTAGAAATGAGGTTTTGTGGTGTCATAAAAAAAAACCGTAGGCTGAAAATAAAAAAATTCCTAGGCGAATAATAAAAATTTTATTATCTGTACGAGAATATCCAAAATTCAGTTTTTAATAACGCGTTGACATCCCATTTACAAAAACTCTCATTAAAAAAGTAATTCAATGACTACAGCCAATAAAACCAAGAAAATGGTCATTTTGAGGACGCGTTTATATGAAATGAAATAAATAGGCAAATTGATATTTTTTTAAACAATAAATGCGAGACAAAGTTTTTTGGATCGTTTGCAGTACTAAAGTGACTCATTCAATGAAACAATCAAAATGAATAAAAATATAATTTAACTTGCACGAGCACGTGGTGCTTGGCCGTTCAAGAAATGATGTTCTGACATGATACATTGAAATATGCATTGAAGATTTCATTTTAATCTTTTATTTATTTTGTAAATATCCATCATTTTAATACGATACACGGAGAAAAAGAAAAATTCAGGGATGCGAAAATGGAAATATATCGCCAAGATTGGAATGCCTGAATCTATCATGAAATTGTGGCAAACATAAATCAATCCATTTCTGCTCATGCGCTGCCTACTGACCATCCTATAACTGGTCAAGTATAAACGCAGCGTTTGTCCACAATGAAATATTTATTTTACAATAGAAGTATTTACCTTTACTTTTAATGTACAGAATAATTTTTTGAAGGCTACGTAAACATTAATAAGTTGTCATTTTCTTCTAATGCCACATCTTAATCTTTAATTCAAATAAAACAATTATACATATATTTACTTTTCGGCGTGATAAACAAGTTTTTGTATTAGCTGAATAATCATGCATCGAATTAGTTTTCAGAGTTCAAAGAGTTTAAAAAGTCAAAACATACAATAAAGATGTGTTTTTTCAGAAGGGTTTTTTCTTAGGAATCACGTTATCAGGCCTTAAAAATTCATTTAGTGTTAGTCTCAGTGAATTTTTGTGAGGTTACAAATGACAAATTTCTTTACCTTGTTACATTTGCACAGAATTCCAAATTGCGCAGGATATGAATATTGTAAAACTCAAATATTTGTTCTTTATCAATATTCTTATTGATATTTAATAGGTTATTACAATTTATATTCACTGAATTAAGATGGAAAATGCTGAATTTATAGGGATGTAGTTTGTCATGCTAAATTTGTAAGGAATAAAATTGAATATTGATTATTTATTAAACAATATTTTATGTTAAAAGCATTGATATCCTATAAACAATAAGGATGTTTCAAATTTATTTATTATATTTGTTCATATATCAAATATGCCGGCTTTCTGGCACAGAGGTAGCGCGTCTTCCTCCTGTTCTGGGAGTCCCGGTTTGGGCATGGTTGTTCTTCTGTGTGCTATTTGTGAGATGCGTGACTGTGCAAGCCAATGTGGTGAGGGTGTAGCTAAGTCGTACGCTTCAAAAACAAGAGACGCTCCTTTCGGCTTAAATCTGCTGTTGTATCAGAGGGGGAGGAGTGTCCATAGGCAAGTGCCGTAAGTAACAACAACAACATATATCAGATATATTTGTCCAATGATCTATAAAAGCATTTTATTACCTTATAATGCTCCTTTTATGATGTAATTTGGTTTCATCCCAATGTATTTCGCTTATTGGAAAATATTTGAAATTTATAATAGTTTTAGTTTTATCATATATTACTTTTGATCCTAATTAAAAATTGGTTTCACCACAGTAAATTCTGCATATTAGCAAAATATTAAAAAATTATAATAATTTTTGCATCGTCGTAGATTATTCATAAGCATATTTAAAACTTCCTTTTTCATAATTTCAACAAAAAAAAAATAACTTTTTTTATGTTGGAAATTGGTTTCATCACAATAAAGTTTGCATATTGACGAAATATTAAAAAATTATAATAATTTTTGCATCGTCATAGATTATTCATAAGAATATTTAAAAATTCCTTTTTCTTAATTTTTAAAAATAAATGAATAAAAAACCACCCTTTTTTATATTGGAAATTGGATTCCTCATAATAAATTTTGCACATTAGTAAAATATTAAAAATTTATAATAATTTTTGATATGCTGATAGATTATTTTTGAGCATATTTTAAACCTTCTTTTCTTACATTGTATAAGTAAAAAAAATCAATAGAAGACATTTTTTATTAAAGTTTCAGAAATAAGCAACTCTTTGAAAAGAGTAGAACAAATATTTATTTGCTTCTTGTATCTTTATAGTTTTTCAGGGAAAGAATGCATTCGAAGGGGATGCATTATCATTATTCTGATCCGTATTTTCCATTGGGAAGAGTTTTATGCTTATTTTTGTCTCTCATAAGCTGATCACGGAGATCCACAGTGCATTTCCAATATACACCTCTGAATAACTACATCCACCACAACGCGGTATCTGCTTTTGCAACAACTTAATATTCTTGCCACGTTGAGATGCAATGTTTCTCATTATTTCGAATATTCTGAATTGTCTATGCCAGAAGGGTGAATATTACTCAGATAGAGAAAGGCAAAATATTATTGTCTCCCGAAAAAAGCAATTTTTGATGTTTGCATGCACGCAGAAATAGATGGAAATAATACTGATATAAGCGCTACCCCGGCAATACTTCAGGTAGGAAATTGGACTGTTGCTTTAATTTTACATATAGAAACTACTCTTTCCCAAAGTATGGTTTAAAGTTAGCGATGCGAGTTATTCAATGAGAAGAAATCAATTTTCAAAATTAAAACGACGATTCGATGCGAAGAATTATTATAAATTTGTTTGATGGTCTACATGAAATTCGCTTCAAGGTATTGCATTAGCGAATTTAATATTGTTAAATGGTTAAGTAATTGTGTATTTGGTTACGTAACTCTGTGATAGCAACAATATCAGAGAACTTCACATGTTTAAATTAAAAAAAATCTACCAAAATTTGCATGAATTTTATATAAAAGTTAATGAAGTTTTCCTTTCCTTACCAAAATTAATATTTGATTGAAAATTCATTTCCAATTTCATTTCCAAAATTAATAGTTTTTTTTTCATTTCCTAACATTAGCTCACACTCTCCCTATACATATATCTTGTTCAAATTTTCAATCGTTAATAAAATACATTTTATTCATCCAAGCAAGTTCAAATAAATTTTTTAAACTTGTAGTGGATGGCATTTGATGTTAATACACTGTTTTCAAATATTAATTCATTAATTTTAATTTATTAATTAAAACTGACACTTTCGCTAAAAATCCTCATTTTCTCGTCGCCAAATAAATAACGAATTCAGTTTGTTTTTTCCCGATTCTAATGAGGTTAGGCTTAACTTGTTTTCGGCCGATTCTTTTAAACGATCCGGTTCAATTTGAAGTACTTTCGAATCAAAATAATACAGAATAGAGAAAATTAGAATTTTCTAATCTGTATTGCGTTTCCCAACTGCTGTAGAAAATTCACAGATTTTTCTTTGTCACTATTAACTTTGAATCCTCAATTTGCATTGAAAATTCAAAGCAAGTATAATTTTTAATCAATTATTTATAGCAATTGTAACTGTCATGCCAGGATGGTCTGGTTGGTATGGCGCTGGATTAGCATCGATTGGGCTGTTTGAACACCATATATAGAGAGGAGAAAGGACATTGCCAGGAAATTCGCTCTCTATTCTGCCGCTTAATGTTGTGATACTGTAATATTTATATTAATTGTAATTTTTTTAATAAAAAGTAAATAAAACATTTTTTCTTTGTTAACCTATGTAGGAATTGATTTAAAAAAAAAGGATTTTATATTACTTGTTATTAATCCAATCTTCATTAAATATGACTTACATTCCGACTTCGGTGGGACAGGAGAGAGCATCACCCCCTTTTCGCCAAGTATATTTAGCGCCAAATATGGCAACCCGATGTTGTCGTTGGAGGAAATCTTCCTCCGGGAGATAAGACACTAAAGCCCGGGGATTTGGCGATTTTGAAAAATGCGCCAAGGAGGGGAGATGTTCTCTACAGATCAACCCCGACTTCTTACGTATTAGTTTATTGAAGCAAGACTACTGAGAGCAGATCTGGTTTCTTTATTGTATCGATCGCCTTTTGCTAGTATGTTTTATTTGCGTTTTGTCTTTTGCCCTTCAACAATCTTTTTTATTTTCTCAAATCCACTTTACATGACATATTTTTAAAGCCATTGGATTACTGAGTTTAATATTCTCATGTGATTAAGAAATGATTTATTTAATTACATAAATATATGATAACGGCAAAACCTGAGAGCTTAAAATGGTTCAATTTTAAGGAAAGTCTAGAAAACATTACATGAACAGATATTTATTGCCAAGAAGATAATGAAGTTTTCCTTTCCTTACCAAAATTAACATTTTTATTTTCTTTTATAAAACTCATTCAGCATTTAGCATGGCTTAAATCTAAGCAACGGTAGAGAATTGAAAGTAATTACGAGACCTTCTCTCTATTCGATAGACAGACGCAATAAAATATAGACTTATAGTGACAGTAAATGCTCAAATGAATAATACCGTTACTAAACTCCGCATTTCTTTATGGCCATGTTCTTATCTCTTTGTGCGCTTATAGTTCTTAGCAAACATAATTTTTCTTCCCGTCTTCCCTATGAATTTTTTTCTTCTTTAATTCGAACTCTCCTATTTTCGGGGGCCATAAAAATTGACATTTTCTGTGACGTATGGGATTCCATTAAATTTTCTTTCATTCGAGCAAATGTAGTGCATTTACTTTCTTAGCTACTTCTTTTAATATATTTATGTTTCTCCCCGCCTTCTTTATGGAAACAGCATCCAAGGGGAAAAGTAGGAGATAGTAAGTAGTAGAAATTCTCTTCTCCTTTAACGTGAAAATGCAGCGCTGGGGGGTTGTTTCAGATCTCGCTGATATTGATGTATACAAATATTAATTCCTGTAAAAAGCAATATCAAATGCGAAAAAAGAATTAATAATCTGGTTTGGTTAGAGTTAGAAATGTTTGTTTTATTTCTTTTCAGAGAGTTTTTACTTTTTACAATAAATTTTGGAGAGGGAAAAATCAAAATGGTGTATAGAGTTGTCAGGATTTATTTAATTTAGTTATACGCATGATATTTAAAAGATGCATAAAGATTCTTCTAAATTATTTCCACCCTAAATACACTACTTTGTTTCGCAAATCATGCATAGTTTACAACATCCACCACCCCACTGAAATAATACTTTTAAAACTAAATTTCAGCTATTAGAGATATATTTTCCAAAATATTTATAATCTCATGGCATTAAAGATTCACTAAGATAATATTTTTACTATACTCATAAAGAGAAATTTTTTTATAAAAATTTATATTACTTAAGAGCCGGTACTGAGTGAGTTGCTATCCCCATGAGAAATAATTTTGGAAATATTGTTTGAAATCTATAATAGCTATTTTGTTTGGTTAGGAATGATAGAAAGAACGCTATTAATTTTCTTGTTGACAATGAATACATTCACTGAAGTCCAATGATATAAAAAGAAGAAATATAAAGTATATTTATTCTGTGTTTTCACTTTATTATTCAATTGTTTTAGGGTAGACAATATTTTTTGTCTTACTTTCTTCAAAAAAGAAAATGAACTTGTCTGTTCGACTCATAAGTATCCAACATTTAACTGGCCATGTGCAGGGCCCGACTTGGCCTAGTTGGGGCCCGGGGCAAAATTTTCTTTTGGGCCCCCTCTGCTTTACTACTTTAGTAATGAAGAAGATTCATTAAAGGAGGAAAAGTAAAATAATATTTATATTCGATTTAGGGGCCCTAATTATGTGGGGGTCAGGGCCTGATAAGACAGGGCTTACTGCCCCGTAAGCCCCTGTCTTACTCAGGCCCTGGCCATGTGAAAATCAATTCGCACACTTGAAGTGATTGACAGTGTGCTTTGTTGATGGTCATTGTTAATGCAAGTCAAATCGGGTGATGCAGTCGTTTGTTAGTGGGAATAATGGGAATGCATGGAATGAACACATATTCTCCATTTTTCTTCGTTAAGAATAGTTGCCTCGATTCTTGCAGCCTGTTGGTGCTCTGATTCTGATAGGATAGCTTATTTGGATTCTTACTGCATGCTAATCTTGAGGTACTGAAGTGCATGAATTTGCAATTCTTAAACTATTTACTTCATTACTCACTTATCATTCCCCGTTTGTTTGAGAAGCTCGAATTTTCTTATTTCTGTATATTGCACAAGTAGATTTGCGTAGTGACGATAGTTTGGGAAAAATATTTATTTATTATTTATTGCATATTATGATGAGATAAATGTTTGTATAACCGAAATATTGTTTGTTATTCACTGAGTAAATAGAAAATTATTGTTTGCATTAGAACATTTCCATTTTATATAACTTTCATTGTTCACCATCGTAATAATAATTTTATTTTGGATTTTAAATGCGATAGTAATAATTTTATTTTATTTTCTATTTTGAATGCGTGAGAGAAACTCTGAATAATATATGTGGAACGACGTAACTAAAATACTGTGCATCTGACAAACAATGTCTTGTGGAGATGACTATTCATTAACGAAAAGAGAAAAAAAGTAGCGCTTGCACTAAATATTTTCAATTTTATGTCTGTCATATTGATTGGCATCAATGATAATAATTTTATTTTGTTTGATATATATGCGATTTACTCACAATGACATGAACCGTTTGAAATTTACCATTTGTGTTTTCTAAATTTAAAAATAATATCGAATAATAGATGCATATGAAAAGATTAGTTTATAACTATTATTGTTTTCTAAATAAATACTAATAACTTTACTATGCCTATAACTTTCGAGTAAGAAAAAGCAATAAAATTGGCGAGGTTTTATCACAATCCGAAGAACAGTATAGCAACGCATAAAATATGACCATACAAAAATTCATTTTTATACGTAAGATAAGTTTATTAAACTCTACATATTTTTTCTTCCCTCTACGAATATTTTATGAGAGAAACTAAATTTGTTCAATATATGAAACTGCAAATTAAAGATAACTTTCATAAATTTTTACAGTTTCACATATTTCTCAAATATTAAAAAAATATTATATCTCACAATTTAAAAGATAATTAATGAATAATACTTGTTTTGGCATTATTCTTAATAAGATTCATGTTTTAGTTTATACTAAAATCAAGATATTTTTCTGATTGCTTTTGGTCACCATCACTTATTAGTTTTCCAGATTTATATTAGTATCTTTACTCTAGAGAGTTTGACTAATTTTCAAAATAATATTTTATAAAACGGCGAATCCCTTCAACGTCATTTTCAGCTTTGCTTGCATACAGAAATCATAATACAATAGTTTTATTTCAAATACATTTCTAATAACACGACAGAATTTGAAAAATCCGTTTGCTTCGTATTTATTAGTTCATTACCAAAGCAATATTCATCATACTAAGAGCATAACTATATTGTTATGTATCCAAGTAGTTTTGAGCGAGTTAGTCTAGCAAAAGAAAGTTAATAACAAACAAATATGAAAGGAACTAATTTCATCATAGTAGAGCAGAAAAATATTTCCAATAAATATTTCATCATCTACAAAATAATCATGCAGAATGCTAGGAATTCGTAAAGGATCTTTTTTTAAAAAGGCCTGGAGAATCTTTTCTGCGAAAACTATTGTCCTTTCTTTTTGTATAATGGCAACGAAAAGACAGTCCTTTTCTTACTCTACCATCCCCAAGCCTCTTGATCTATATAGCGCAGGGAGACAAGTGGCCAGATTATAGATATTGCGAGCAGATAGATGGCTTCATCTGTGGCTGTGTCGCAATAACAGTAGCTCTCCTGAAGTTATGAGTTGTGCGCGACGAGAAGTTGTATACTTTTTTTTTGTTTCACTTGACGTAGGAGGATATATTTTATTCCTAGATATCCTTGCATCCCTAGAAGTTATGTCTCCTTTCCGAAGTTCTTTAGATACTTGTTAAAGACGGAGAAATAGTCGGAATAATGGTCCAGATTATTTCTAGGGAAAGACTCTTTTTTTATGAATTCTCTCTCATGTACATTTTGAAAGCAGCTTAGAGAAGCCATTGAGTGGCCGTTTTTTTTTCCAGTTTTATGATCAATGAATATATAGCATAGTTTCTGAGAGAATTCCAAGGATTTTTTTGAAAGAGAATAAAGAGAAATTGTTTTATGCACATTTTTATGAAAATTATCGTTGTTTTTGCATTAAATATGTGGTGCATGAAATTTTTTTATACGTCTGTAATATGGTGATAAGACAGCTACTTTCTTGAGTCAGCAAGAATTTTTTCCCTTCATTTTTCAATTCCTATTATTTTCAAATTTTCGATCGTTAATAAAATACTTTTTATTCTTCCATTCAAGTTCAAATATTTAAAAAAAAAAAAACATGTAGTGGATAACATTTGATGTTAATATAATTTTTTTAAAAATATTATTTGATTAATTTTTTATTAATTAATTAAAAACTAGCTTCTTCACTAAAAATCCTCATTTCCCAACCGCCAAATGAGTACTGAATTCGGTTTGTTTTCACCTGCGCTTATGAGGTTAAGCTTAACATGTTTCCGACCGATTATTTCTTACAATTCTGTTTATTTTTTTTTCTTCCACTCAAGTTCAAATGTTTTTTTAAAGCTTAAAGTGGATGACATTTGATGTAAATTCAATTTTTTCAAATATTAATTCATTATTTTTTATTAATTAATTGAAAACTAGCTTCTTCACTAAAAATCCTCATTTCCCAACCGCCAAATGAATTACGAATTTAGTTTGTTTTCCTCCGCGCTAATGAGATTAAGCTTAACATGTATTCGACCGATTATTTCATACGATTCTGCTTATTTTCTTATTGTTTGATACATTTAAAATTAAACATTGTTAATGAATTGATTTTTTCGATTCATTTTGAAGTACTTTCGAATTAAAATATAGGATAAAGTAAATTAAAAATTTCTTATCTATATTGCGTACCCCAACTGGAGAAGAAAATCCCCGCATTTGCATTGCGTCAGTTGGTGTTGAAAAATCAACAATTGCGTGTGTTGCGAGTCTGTTTTGATTTATTTTCAACGGATATAAACTTGATTTTGTTTCAGCTAGGTATAATTTTCTGATCAATTTTTTATATTAATTGTATTTACTTAATAAAAGTAACAAACAAGAGGATTTTCTTTGCTGAATTAAACAGGAATTGACTAAATTTTTTTAATGAAAACCACTGTCATTTATGCGTTAAATACGTAGTATTTCAAAATTTTAATACATATACAATCTGGATTTCAGAAGAAACTCTTTACCTGTGATATCAAAAAAAAAATTCTCTTCAGTTTTTTTTACAATTTTTTTATCGTAATTTCAAAATGATAAACTCGCCATTTGGCAATGATATATCCTTATTTTCTGTTAAACAACAAAACTAAAAATTTGAGAATTATAATATATGGTAATTATTAGAATTTTCTAAGCCTCATTGTCGTCAATAACTCATCTAGCACCTTCAAGAGAGCCATCTGCAATGGCCTTTTTTCTACGTTTTAAAACTTTTAAGCGTTTAAAACGAAAGCGCCTTTTTAAGCGTTTTATAAATGTTTACCTATTTAAGGTTTTTATGGATAACAGAAATTTTCGTGGAGAGGAGAGCAAGGCGAAAGGGTTAAGGAAATTCTTTCATAAAAAGAGAAGAATGTAAATGTGACGTTAAGTAAGGAAATTCCAAACATTTTGTCACGTAAAGAATTTATATTGTTATTACTTATGGCACTTGCCATGAACAAGCCCTACTGATATATCAGCAGATCTTAAGCCGGAGATAAACGTCTCTTTTTCGCAAGTAGCGCCATCTAGTGCCTAGAACTACGACTTAGCTACACACACGTCACAACCCTTTTTAGGGCACGGACTTCATTCAAGCGTATACATTCACTCATCTCAGATTGTAATTTAGACCTGGAACAGAGAACGATCTTCTCAGGCCCAGTACCCCCAGTGGTATTATTCTCAACATGGAGGAGATTGCGACCACGAACAGTTTTAACGAGCGCCAGCCGCCACACACTCGGGGAATCTTTTGATCGGTGAGTATCGAGCTCGTAACCTTGGGAGGACGAGTCCAACACTCTTCCAACCAGACTATACCAAAAAAATTACGATTTTGATAAATGAGTATCCTCTATTATGCTATTAAATATTTTAATTAGTAAATCAAATGAAAGACTAGAAATCCCAGAAGAACAGTTATAATCATTTTTATCGATTGATTCCTTTTAGATCTAAAAAAAGAATTCAGAAATAAACTTTAAAGAAAAAAATGAAAACTGTTGCAGATTAGGCTGAAGAAAAGAAGGGCACTATTTGGTTTGGGATACAATTTAAAACCAATTTGTATGATATTAAAGAAACAAGGATGTTTCATTAGCATTCTTGACTGAAAGAACACAAAGACAGATAAAATCACTGACAAAATACATTAGCTGAGAAGTTTCGGAACTGATCTTGTAGCTCGAGTCAGAAGCTGAAAATATTTAATTTAAAGAAAATAGAGTAAATAGTAATTATCAACCACTTCTTTTATTTTTAAAATATAAAGTGTTGCCAATTACTTTAAAATATATGAATGAAAACGTTAAAAAATAAAATAATAACTGAAAATAGGTTATATATATATATATATATATATATATATATATATATATATAAACTTATCTTTCCGATACAATATAATGAATACAGCGTTTTCAAATCAAATTAATTCTTGATCATTACTTGTATATACTATTTATCTCAATTATTTTGTCAAAAAGGAGATTTATAATGGAAAATAGTCATGGAAAAAAATCAATTAAAATGATATGTAACACGAATTAAATTAAATATTGTTCGTTATGGACCGGGATAGTCTTGTTGGTAGGACGTTGGATTCCTCTTCCTTGGGCTGCAAAAACTCACCGTGTGTGTAATAGCTTGCGCACGTTCATTATGGTCACAAAATCCTTCATGCCGGGGGTAATACCACTTGAGGTACTGGATCAGAGGTGATTGTTCTCTGTTTCAGATCTAAATTACGATCAGTAGACGAATGAATGAAGTCCGCCCAGTAAAAAGGATCTGCCACGCGTGTGAGATAGAAGTCAGAATTCTACCCTCAGAGGTTCATAGAGGTTCCTCGGAAGCTACTGCACCTCTCCTTCCGTTGTAAATCGGAACACGACAACAAAAATTGTTCGTTAGATTCTTTATTTTAAGATAATCGACAATTAGTGCATCTTCTCTTTAAAGTTTGTTTTTCAGAAAGGTACTATTTATCTTATCATATTAACCTTTTTATAAGCTTCAGTTTTTGCAACTTCGAATAAGATTGTTGATATCTTCAAAACATTTAATACAAATTCAATAAAGAATGAATTGAAATGTGTTTGTATCCATAATTTCACTTAATTTGTAAGGTATATTTTACTATTTCAAAGTACTTTTTGAAAGGCGAATAAATAAATTAACGAAAATGAGGAAATGAAAAGAAATAAAATGCATCCAAAAACGGTTCTTCATCGTTATTTAAAAAAAAAGTCAAGATGAAAACTTTTTTAGCTTCCTTGGAAATTTCTTTAAATACAAATTATCAAAGAAATAAGTTCTGCAAATATTTTTAATTAGATAAAATTGAATTAAATAAAAATGAATTATTAATGGCCTAAAATAAATTAATCATTAATGGTCATGATAAATTTTTAATGGTATAAAATTAATTTTAATGGTAAATTATTAATGGTATAAAATTAATTTTAATGGTATATACCATTAAAAAATTTTATACCATTGATAAATTTATTTTGAAACGGTATAAACGATTTGAAATAAAAATTAATTATAAATGGTATTAAATAAATAAATTATTAATGGCATATTATTAATGGTAATGATAAATTATTAATGGTATAAATTTAATTTTTAATGGTATATACCATTTAAAAATTTTATACCATTGATAAATTTTATAAGAATTTCTGTTGTATCAATCCTTTCTAATTAAAATTTTTTTAGCAGTACCTACTCCTTTGCTACTTTGTACTTTAAGAAATTTCCAAAGAAGCTAAAAAAGTTTTCATTTTGACTTTTTTTTTGAACGAAAGACGACGAACCATTTTTTCTAACGTGCTTGTAGCATGTTTTCATTTTCTTACAATAAAAGTAAAAATTGTTATTTGCGAGAAGGCTTCGTTTTTAGCCAATAAGGGAATGATTCATTAAAAAAATAACTTAATGAGATCAAAGTTGGTAGATGAGACATTAGTTAAGCACGAGACCACTGTTTCGAAAATAATTGTCTATCCAAGTGGTAAATGAGAACGACGAACAACTCGACGTATCAGCTTAATGAAGCGACTTCAAAAATCCAAACTGCACCCTTCCCCTTTCCTCCACCCCCCTGATCTTTAACCTGATGGCTTTGACAGCTGACTAAAACATCACCCCCAAAGCAGCCAGGAGTTGAAGCACCAGGTATTGAGTTTTGGAATTTTATCCGTAGAAAGTGAACTGCAAAAACCGAAATACCGGAGAAATTGGTCTATTAGTCTGGCTAATCAAGATCCAATCATGTGGCCGTTAGCACCATAAAAATCCATAATACGAAAAGCAGAATGACTTAAAATCAAGTCATTTTCTGCTTAAAGTGACCAGTGACCTTTAAAATGACTTTTTGCAATTTTCACCTTAGCAATTTGAAATTTTATAGGCATTAAGAGTAACACTATAAGCGATGACACACAAAAATTTAAAGCATTATATTAATTTATTTATGAATTAGGGAGATTAATATAATATTAGCGATAAATAGCGTTAACGAAAAATGTTTCAGGTGCCCCAAATTTGTTCGAAAGTACTCAAATATTTATTCTTACGTACTCTAACTCTTTTGAAATAAAAATTGGGATTATTCTTGAAGTTGATGTTGGAAAACCACAAAATTAACCACTCAAAACTGCTTAAACTTTTTTTAAAAAAATCATTAGTTTTGAGTTATTATATTGGTTAATTTTGATATTTCGTACTTTCGAACAAATTTGGAGTGCCTGAAGCATTTTTTCATTAGCATTATTCATCGCTAATATTATATTATACTAACCCCTTAACATAAATAAATTAATATAATGGTTTAAAATGTTGTGTGCCATTTCCTATAGTGTTGCTCTTAATGTCTGTAAAATTTCAAATTGCTAGGGTAAAAATTGCAAAAAGTCATTTTACAGGTCCCTAGTCGCCTTAAGTCAAAAAAGAAAATTTTTATTTAGTTACTTTTTATTAAATAAGTACAATTAACATAAATAATTGACCAAAAAATTATACCTGCCCAAAACAAAATAAATTTCGTATCCTTTGAAAATATATAAGAACAGACACAAAACAACACTCAACTGGCGTTGCTTTTTCAACGTCAATTGAGACAACGCAAATGCATGAATTTTCTACGCCATTGGGAGTAAGCAATACAGATTAGATATTTTCAGTTTTCTTTATTCTGTATTATTTTAATTCGAAAGTTGATTAATACGAAAAACTGTCTAATTAACAGTGTTTCATTTTAAATACAAACATTAAGAAAATAAAAAGAATCTTTTGAAATAATCGGCCAGACATGTTAAGCCTAATCTCATTAGCGTGGGGGAAAAAAACTAAATTCCTTACTTATTTATCGGTGAGGAAATGAAAATTTTTGGCGAGAAATCTAGTTTTTAATTAATTGATAAAAAAATCAATTAATTAATATTTGAAAATAATATGGAATGTCAATAACTACAAGTTTAAAAATATTACTTGAACTCTTGAGTGGACAGATAAAAATTATTTTATTAATGATTG
>JAOUZG010025323.1:7314249-7330773 GCA_026289955.1 Argiope argentata
TTCTACTCAAGTACAGGACGTTCGAGAAACATTCTCAAGTATACGACGTTCGAGAAACTTATAAACAAGTATATTCTGAAAATTATACACAAGTGTACAATGCTTGAGAAAATAATACACAAGTGTACAATGTTTGAGAAACTTATGCACAAGTCTAATGCGTTTGAGAAACTTATACTCAATATATGACGTTGTAGAAACTTATAACACAATTATAGGACGTTCGAGAAACTTATACACAAGTATACAATGTTTGCGAAACTTATACATAAGTATAAAGGTTTTGAAAAATCCCGTACCAGAAAAACATGCCATTTACATCTTAAACTTCGTTTATTTTGTGCATCATCAACTTTAGTTTGCATGAAGGTGAGCAGAAGAAAACAGAACCGGTTTTAATAACTATATTTTGACTGCAAAGCTTCAAAAAGTTTAAAGAGCAAATAAGCCCTATTTTTTGTACAGAATTACCCATGGTGCTGCTCAAGAATGCCAAAGCTTCAAGATATTAAAAAATTATTTTTTAAAATAGAAATGACCATGCTACATCTCAAGAAATAACGTGGTAAGAAAAGCAATTCACCCAAGCTGAAGCCCAACGAAAGGTAGTTTCAACCATAATTGGGCAATGATATAAATTATATAAAGTTCAAATAAAACCTGCATTTGCAACCTGCAACGCTTTTAAAACGATAATTTGATTGAGATTGTTTAATTAAAATCAGATGTCGATCAGTTTATTAATTTGAAGTCAGATTTGGATTAATTTATGCAATCTACCGCAGTTTCGTTTTTTTTTTCTGACAGAATGAATAACAATTAACAGATGTACTCACTAATTGTTACATTTGCAGAAAGAGTTTTGATTCCAATTCGATAATTTCTTGATTTTGTAATCCCATCGTTTCTCTTGTAACAAAATCCGGTGTTTATTTTCGGAATCAAACCTAGAATCCACAATTCTCTATATTTTCTTAAATTTGCAGAAAACTAAATACTATCTTTTTGTAGCATTTGTCTTTTCATTAAAAATATTTTTGCTTAAAAATTAAAGAACTATTTCCATCTGCATTTTGTCACCAGTCAGATACTAATTTAAAAAAAAAAACGAATGTCTTAACTTTTACAAAATTTAAAGAAATTGTAAAGTTGTTTTCAAGAATTATAATTCTGTTAGAATCATCATAAATAAAATATCACGACAGTCTATTAGTAAAGTTTTCTATTCCGAATCCATTAAAGATCCATCGTAACACTGAATGTGGACTACTCTTAATCTGACGCTTTAGACTAAATTATCCCCCTCGGTCAGTGCTGAATCTCGTAGGAACGTTGTTCTCATCATCTGACTGAGGCTCGAGATTGAAATGATCACTCTAAAAATCCACTTGTTTCCGAATGGGAACGAATATGCAATTAAATCAAACATTATCCTACATAGATTGAAATCTATCTAATAAATAAAATTATACTGGTTGTTTTTGTTTATTTTTTACTGATTTTTTTGTAATATTTTAAATAAAATTTAAGAGTCCTCTCGTTTTACAAATATTTAATCTCAAGAAAAAGGAAATTCGTAATGGTTATTTATACAAATTTTTGAATATTTTACAACCCCCCAATAATTTTATTTTTACCATTAAAACTGTAGAATTCAATTTTTATATTTATTTGTGCTAATTAAAGAATGGAAGGATCCTCCATTTAACGGTTGCAGTTAATTAAATTAATTCTCAAAAAATAGTGTACAATGTTATAAGAAAACATTGGTTACCTTTTAATGGCTTTACCAAATTTTATTAAAAACACAAAATTGGGCATAAGAAATACTAAGATTGCTGAAAATGATTTTCTACTAATGCATCGATTTATATAATCTGACATTTTTAATTTAATTACAACAGAACTTATAATAACTCTCATTACATATAAACGCAACAAATTTCTATTTATCAATTAGTGATCTGTTAAATTAAACTAATCATCAATAAATACAAAATTCTAAAAAATTTCAATCCAAAAAATTTCAATTTTAACTTTAAAATATGTAGAGTTTAAGATGATATTTCAGATTTTTTTAGAAATTAGAGTATTGAATCGTTTTTTTTAAATGCTTTTTTTCTTTTTAGTTGCAGCATTTAAAAAAAGAATGAGACAAACACTCAGGTAGTGCAGCTAATTACATTACTTCTCAGAAAAACATAGCATAGCAATAAAATGACTAATTCCAAATTCTATTAAAAGCTCAAAAATTAAGCATAAGAATTAATAGAAAACTAAAAATAATTTTTGAATAAAGTATTCATTCACCATTTTTGCCATTTTTAATAATTACAACTTTGTCTGAGGCCTTGTTTACAAGGCAGCACTATATTAACTATCTATTATTGTCTAGACGGGAAATCATTAATTTTTAGAATGAATAAATGTTCTAAACAATATGCGGACATATTAAAAGAAATTGTTATGCAATGCAATGATCACAGATAACGAGCATTTTAATAGGAAAATGATGAAATTATATGACAAAAATACTTTCAATTTCAGTTGTAATGGGAAGGGAAACATTTTGCTTTTTAAATTTTTTTTCTCTAATAAAAATTTTTCAGCATGTCTTTTATTGAAAACAATGCTTCAAAATGTCAGCTAGATAAATAAAAAAAATTGATTTGTTTAAAAAAAGAGAAATGCATTGTGCAATCGTTATTAAAGAAAAGGGACCAATTAAGAATTTTCAATCTCTAATCCACGATATATAACTTACTATGCAATAATTTAGAAATTAACGCATAATTTGCTTCAATATAGTTTTGCATTAATACATTAATATGTGTATTGTTTTTAAAGTTAATTCAAGCAACAACATCTAATACGAAATAATACTAGCATTTTTTTGTATTAATTAATATTTTTAAATGAAGATGATCTTATACACTTTTAGAATGATTTACAAAATTAATTTGCCAGGATTAATGAATCATTTTGATGGTACAAGATGATTACTTTAAAAGCATTAATTGAATAGCAGATTTCAGAGAACTATAACTGACAAAAATGAAAATCGCATTCCAATTTTTATTTATTTATTACAAATTTCATACATTTTTTTTGAGAAATTCTAATATTATTTTAAATTCTCTTTTTTCATTACTTGTTACGTCCAGTAAATTGCCATTAAGCTTAGAAATATTCTATACTCATCATATGCCATTGGGGCTCACTAGTACCAAATGAACTTATTAGAATTCAAACTTAAGGACTCTTTTTTCAATTGTTATGCACGACTTTTTTTACGTAGGTACCGGAAAATTGAAGGTGTTTATTAGATACTTTATTCCCGATAGATTTAAACCAAAATTGTTCGCATGCAATTTAAGTCATAAATCCATATACTAAATTTCATCTATTTAATTCTTGATGCTTTTAAGTTATCATTCTTACATAAAAGTGTAGTCTATTAAGCCCTTGGAATACTTAGTTAATGAAAATCATCATATGGATCAAAATTCGATACATATCTTCACTTCAGATTTTGAATCTGTGCATCAAATTTAATTCATCTTGATCGCTTCATTTTGTAGGTAGCGTGTTATCTTATATACGAACCGCCGAATATACAATGAATAATTCAAAATTTTACAAAAAATCTGTGTATTTGTAATCGGGACCATATATAAATGTACAGCCGTCTAGACGAAAATGCTTTTGAGTTATTGTGTTCACAGACAAAGATGCATTATTCTAATAATTTTAAGTATTTTCAGGGTTCAAAGTGGTCTAAAAGGAGGAAATTCCTTAAAATCTAGAGTTCAGATCTTATAATAATTATAAAATTATCTCCCTGGATGCTTTATATTCCACAAAATTGACTTACTTCGTTCAAAATATTTTACAACTATTTCTGAGAATTTGTGTTTATCTTTCTGTCCTTTTATTTTTAAACTATCTCAACTTCACTTAAAACTGTTGTTTACATTTTCTAAAGAGGAAATTCTCTTGAATATAAATGAAATTATTTAATCAATCAAAGTAATTTACATATTTGATAGTTCGAATTCCGATACATTTTATTGTTTTACTATTACATTTTATAATATTTCTTGGTTTGCAATTAGTAAACTATAAAAAAAAGAAATAAATTTAAATTTTTTACTAATTATACTGAAAAATAAATATTTACATTTAAAAATAATTGAACTATTAGAAGGTTTTATGTTAGTCAAGAAAGTCATTTAGCGGTCTCAGGAATTATCTTTATCTCGGGAATAATCTTTGACCTGGCGCCATCTCTTATCAGATACCGAAATGAGACTCTTAGAGGAAAAGTTTCAAAGAATTAATTATCTTCGACTTTAACTGAAGATTTTAATATTCTAATTCAAATAAATAAAAAAGATCTTTGTCTAGTGTAAAATGTTCTGTGGAAGAAAAATTTTATGTGTGGAATTATTATGCACTTAATATATTAATTAAAATTTAAAATAAAATCCTTTCAAAAAATGTATTTGTTCAAGAATGATTACACAAAATTAATTGTCTTGTAAAAGACAATGGAATCATTTTAATAAGAAGAAAAACAAAAATATATCATCAGAAATTTTCCTTTTTCTTTATAAATTATATTCCAAAATATTAAAAAAATGGATGTGATAGTCATACATTTTCAAGTGAAAGTGAGTTATATTTTAAAAACTCTATAAATAATCATATTCAATAAATAAAAAGGGCCATTGCAATTTATATAATTCTTATAATGTTTTATAAATTTCCATATAAAGTATGATTTTTATCTCTTATTAGATAATTGTTTTCTTTTTTGAAAATAGAAATTATATATTTGATAGAAAACATTTGAATTAGGGGGGGAAGGACTCATAGAATTTTAAAGATAAGCTGTGTTAATGTTAAAAATTTATTACATCGATCTGAGATTAGATTAAGACACCAGATTTGCATTTTAAGTAGAATGTAAAAGGCATTATAAAAAATTCTAATACAAATTAATCACACCAAAGCCAAACAGTACAAATTTGTCTGCGATGCTGCCTTGTTTGTGAATTGAAAAAAAATTAGGATTCAATAATAATAATAGTACGATGCTTGTTTGATACAAACAACGAAATTTGTTTTTAATTCTATTACTTAAGATATATAGCCCTTCTGAACTAAATAAAATCTCAAAACTTCTACATAAAGATGGAAAAAAAAAAAACTGGAGTTTTCCGGGCCTTTAATCTCCGTTAAGCCAGGCTACTTAGTCTATTTTATTAAGCGGCCTCTCATTTTAATCAAAATTACATTTATACCTATTTTATTTTCAATATTATTTTCTTTATTGAAAATGCTGTTTATATTACAATAACTCCGCCTGTCTGACAAAAGTAAAATGCACCTGATTTTTATTTCATTGAAAAATTAATTGATTTAATTTAATTTAAATTGATTAATTTAAAAATTTTAGTTTTAAATTTTAGTTTAGTTAATTATTTCTTTCTAAAAATATTTTGTACAATAGTTGACTTTCTGTCTTTAACTGATTTGGATTTTTCAATTCCTACTATTAGCTCACACTCTCCTTATATATATCTCTCTTGCTAAAATTTTCAGTTGTTAATAAAATACTTTTTATTCATCCTCTCAAATTGAGTAAACTTGTAGAGGGTGACATTTGATGTTAATACAGTTTTTTAAATACTAATTTATTCATTTTTATTAATTAATTATAAACTAACTTTCCCGCCAAAAATCTCCCTTTACCCACCGCCAAAAAAACAACGAATACAGTTTCTTTTTTCTCCACTGTAATGAGGTTAGGCTCGATTATTATGTTTTCTGGTCGATTATTTCAAACGATTCTGTTTATTTTCATAATGTTTAATGCATTTAAAATTAAAATATAATTAATTAAGAGATTTTTCTTATTCTTTTTGAAGTACTTTCGAATTGAAATAATGCAGAATAAAGACAATTAGAAAATTAGAATCTTTATTTCGTTAGCCCAACTGGTGTAGAAAAGTTACGCATTTTGCTTTGCCATAATCGACTTTGAATCCTCAATTGACTTTGAAAATTCAATGCTAATAGAATTTTTTTGATCAATTATTTACAGTAATTGTAATTGTTAGGTCGGGATAGCCTGTTTGGTTGGTCGTTGGATACCTTGGACTGCGAGTTTGAAGCTGTCAGTCGAAGACAGCTTCTGTGTTATGGGAATAAAATCTGACGTGGTCACAAAGTTCTCCATGTGGAGAGTAATGCCCCTGGATGGTACTGGGTCTTAGGTGATGGTTTTTTACTTCAAATCTAAATTACGATCCGTGGTTGAATGAATGAAATGCACATATGCAGTCTATTTCGTAAAAAGTGTTTATGACGTGTGTGAGCTAGAAGTCAGATTTGTGTCCTCGAATACTCATGGGTACTTTTGCTTGATCGGTATGATACTCGGCTACTAACCATAAGATTGGGAGTTCGGGCCTAGCGCTATACTCTAATCACCCTACAAATGGTAACCCGGCGACCGACCTTGGATAAACGCTACCTTCGCGCGTAGCTTTGTTCAACTGTCGTGGCGCCCTCTATCGGCGATTCAAAGCTTTAGACGCGCATTAAATACGGCAATTGTTAACTTCACCAACACTTCATATAAGTATCGTTCGCCAAACTCACTGGGGGATACTCTGTGGTGATTGCTATATACGCCAATTAATATCCTTCAAGCTTAAGGGTCCCTTTTGCTTGATCGGTATGATACTCGGCTACTAACCATAAGATTGGGAGTTCGGGCCTAGCGCTATACGCTAATCACCCTACAGGTATATACCTTCAGAAACTGGGTACCAAGTTGGATTTTTGGGTTACCAAGAGCTTACTTTGTATATAATTGTTTTATACTTTTTCTTTAACAGCATTTTCTTAGTTAACGTTGTTTACATTTTTATGTTCCTTTAATAACCGTTGAAATGTTTATATCTTTTTCTTTTTAACAGCATTTTCTTACTTAAGTAGGAATTGATTTTTTTTTGTTTTACACTACTTGTTTATTAACTAATTAGATGTCACCTAGAATTTCAGAAATCAGCTCTTCTATTGCTTCAGTCCACACAGAATGCTTGAAAAATGTCGAGTATTAAATATAATTTTATTATCTTTAGTTACAGGATATTTAAATGATTTTTTTTCAACTTATAAAAAATATTGGTTAATTGCCTATATTTAGCACTATCCGAAGGCTAAGGGATTAAATAGCAGTTGAGATTAAATAATGACCAATGGAAAATAAATATTTGTTTTTTTTATTTATAGCAGTAAGCATACGATTCGTTGATTGGAGTTCTTTCATGCTAAGATTTCTAAGTAAATATCTTTATATAAAATGCTAAAAGAATGCGTTATACCTTTTATTGGGTAAATACTATAATTATATTAAGCGAAACTAAGACTACCAAAATCCCCTGAAAGTTTAAAATTTGTATTCTAATGGATGAACATTCTTCCTAATCAGATAATCTGTTTCAGATCACATTAATGGTCCTTCATCTAATGTCATTGAAATCCAAATAACTGCGTTAGAATCAAAATGGTCGTAGAAATCTATCATTGTTGCTTGGATAACAATACTATATTTTAGTAGAGATATATTTTTTTGCAAAATTAATTTAATATTTCTGCCTTAAAAATAATAATTTGGAAAGTATAGGAAATTTTAGTCTTTTTTTTAAATTAATTGCTGACACATTTGAAATAAATCCGATTTATATGTGTATACCTTTTTTATTAAATTTTAAAATAACAAGAATAACTGAATATCTTTAAACAAAAGCAATCCTACGGAAACATCAAATTGAATATTCCGTTGAGGAAATTTTTATCCATCAAGTAACCTTTTACCAAGTTTTGAAACGTCATCGATGTTCGTCCTTCGGTTGTGTGGATTAATTATTTTATTTTGAAATGACAAGTGGACTGTAGTAATTTAAATCAGCAATCACCAAGCTTTTGACGAGGGAAAGTATCTACTTATCAGAATAAATTATTATAAATTATAAAATATTTTTTTTAATTCTTCTTGCTGAAGTCCTCTATATTTATAACACTTATGCGAAGTACGTTTTAAAACTTATTCTGTAAAAAAAATGACTTTTTCCAGAAATTCTTCTAAAAAAGCAAACTTCTGAATTATAATACGGAAATTACACCTTACTTTGCCCAAGTTACTATTATTTATGTATCAGATATGGAACACTTTTAATAACGTTTAGTAAAAACAATTTCATTGACATTAGATGTTATGAACCCATTTTCAAATGTCCTTATCTAATTTTGAAGTATGGCAAAAAAGACTCAACCCCTTGCTGTGGAAAAACTTGTAGCGCAAGCTTGAAATGTTTTTGTCACAAAATCGCCAATGACCTGCTATGCGTGTCAGCAGAGAATTGTCACTAAACATAATTATAAAAGATGATTGCGAGCCTTGGATTGAAATTGTTTGCTGATGAGCAGTTTATAGAAGTGCAGTGTCACGTTGTGAATTAACTCATTTAGAAGGTCTAAATATTTTTTTTATCTCCATAAGAAATTTTATATTTAGTGAGGCTTCAAGATAAGTTACAAAGGACTATTTTGACATGTGCACCTGTGAATTTCTGGCCACCGCAAGTGGTTAAGGAAAGAAAATAGATGACATATTATTAAATTCCTATTATTAGCTCACACACTAATTTTATATATATATATATATATATATATATATATATATATATATATATATAGTTTAATAGTTCAAATTTTCAATCGTTAATAAAATACCTTTTATTCCTCCACTCAAGTTCAAATATATTTTTTAAAACTTGCAGTGGGTGATACTCGATGTTAATACCATTTTTCAAATATTTATTTATTTATTTATTGATTAAAAACTAATTTTCTCACAAAAAATCTTTATTTGCCAGCCACCAAATAAGTAAGGAATTCAGTTTGCCCCCCCCCCACTTAGGAAGTAAGGCGTAACATGTTTTCAGCCGATTATTTGAAACGATACTGTTTATTTTCCCATTGTTTGATTCATTTAAAACTAAGCATTGATAATTAATCGATGCTTCCGATTCATTTTGAAGTACTTTCGAATTAAAATAATATGGAATAAATAAAATTAAAAAATATCTAATCTGTATTGAGTTACCCCAACTGGTGTAGAAAATTCAAGCATTTTGCGTTGCCACAATTGACTTCGAATCCTCAATTGGCGTTGAAAATTCAATGCTAATATAATTTTTGATCAAATATTTGTAGTAATTTTAATTATTAGGACGGAATAGCCTGGTTGGTAGAGAGTTCAATTCGCATCCCTTGCGCTACGAGTTCGAACCTGCCAGTCAAACATTCTGCTTGTGCGGTGGACGCTAAATCTGCCATGGTCACAAAGTCCACCTTGTCGAGAGTAATACCACTGCGGATACTGGGTCAGAGGTCATCGTTCTCTGTTTCCGTTCTAAATTACGATCTATGTAGAATTAAATCCGCCCAGTTAAATGGTTTGTGACATATGTGTGCTAGAAGTCAGACTTTTGCCCTTGGTTGATCAGGCGTTCATACACTCAGAAGCTACTGCACCCTTTTTGTTGTAAAGCGGCACAAGAGACTAACAACAACAAATGTAATTATTTAATAAAAATCAACTAAAATAAAATTTTCCTAAATACATAAGTATGAATTTATTATATTTTTATATAACTTTAATAAAAAGGAAGTAGAATAATCTTAGTAGGTTAACAGTTTTTGTCAAATCAATGAATATTTATTTTTAAAAGACTATTTTTCTTAAGTTAAATTTAAATACAAATATCTTGATAGAATTTGATATATATCAGGAATAAGTATCATAATGGATGCAAAAATAACACTGAAGAAAAGCAGCAATTAAATATTCTCCATTTTATAGGATTGACACATCCTATAAAACTGACCTTTAACCTTTACTTTAAAAGGCATATTAATGTTATACAGGGACAGAAATTTAATAGTTTTACTTTAAATGATCTTTAACATTTACTTTAAATTGTATATTAATGTCGGACAGAAATTTAATAGTTTTACTTTAAATGACATATTTATATAATACATGTAGAGAAAAATCCTCTTTATTATAAAATTTGTAAGATCTTTTTAGATATTTCTTAGAAGATAAATGTGAGAGAAACATCAATATGTTACATTAATTAAAAAAGTATAGTCATAAGCTTTACATAATGTCTGATTTTTACTATAGAGGTCATAACTAATTATGTAAGAGAGTTTTAAAATAGATCTGGAAATAATTTAAACCTTCACAAAAATTATTGATTAAAATATCAATTTGAAAATATATTTCATAAATCTGAAATTTGATTATCAAACTTCGAGAAACATTTCTCGTTAAAAATGCAGATTTAAAATCACTACCATAATGGAAAAATAAAATAAAAATTGTTAACTATAAATCATTAAATATTTCTTGCCACTTAAAAAAAAATTCTTTTCAAAGTTTCCTTAAAACAGTGAATCAACCCGAGAAAGACACAAACGATCTGTCTTTGTCAGTCTTCACGAGACTTTAGTTTTTCTCCTACTGTTTTCCTGATAACAAGTCTGATGTGAAGACCTTTTTCAAGTGAATCACGTAGGCGTGGGAATTTCAGTAAAGAAAAGACTGAATATTTGATTGAAAAAAATTGCGAATGGAATCGGAAAGGAATTGAAAGAAGAGAAATGGAAAACAAAAGAGAAAGAAGCTCCTGCGCACCCATTTATAGGGGGAATGATAAATGCGCCCTCCGAATGAAAGAAATGGCGGGGGTTTCGTGTGTGAAAGAAGCACGTATTCTGATTATCTTCCACTGAGGACCCACGGTGGGTGAACTCAGTCATGGAAGATCCCTAGGGATATTGTCCTTAGAATCAAATTTAGGGTAGAACAAAATAAGGAAGAAAAATGGTTCAAGTCGTTACTTTCGATATTTAGCAGCTTCTTTTTATATACTGCTAACCCTTTACAGTCCTTTAAAGTAATTCGATGCATAATTATTCACCTAATACATGGACCTGTTTATTACACCAAAAAATAAATGCATGCAACTGCTTTAAGTTGAGTTTCCCTGAAATATAAACCTGCATCATTTTAACATTCTGTAGAAGTTTTTAACAATTAAAATTTTTTAAAAAGGAATAAATAAAATGTCAAAATAATGCACTTTCTTGAAAAGTGGCTGAGAGTAGATATACGACACGACCGCAAAGGGTTAATAGTTAATTTTATTGGATACATGCTAAAGAAAAGTGGCATTATGATTTTCTGCTGCGAATTTATAATATTGAAAGTTCTTCTTTTTTTTATATAATTACAGTGAGAAATCAAATGCCCTGTAGAACCTTTTGTGCTAATGATTGAGCCAATATTTTTTTCCTCATTATATGAGCTGATATTGATGTGATACTATTAAAGGAACAGAATTTTCTTTGTTGTTGTTATTAATGGCACTTGATATGGGCAAGCTTTGCCGAGGCATCACAAGTTTTAAGCCGAAAGGAACGTTTCTTGTTTTGAAGTAGCGCCAGCTAGGACCAAGAAAACGACTTAGCTACTCACTCATCACAATCCTATGAGTAGAGTTAGCGAGGCACCTAGACCCGGCAGGGGCTTATCTTCAAGCTTAGCTTACTGAGGCGCTGCATAAAGCTAGCTGACTTGGTTTGGAACAGCTCGTAGAGTTACCTTCAATGAGTAGGGGCGTGGTTAGGGTGGAAAACTACTTTGTTATTGGCTGATGGCTTGGCAGGGAAACTACTACTTAAAACAGTGCAGGTAAGTTTTTAAGGGAGTTACTAAGGAGTTATGGACTGAGTCAGTGAATTAATAAACACGATAAACAGTTTTTTTTCAGGGGGTCTGTTGTAGTTTTCATATCTTGGATAGCTGTTTAAGAGTACTCCTCACAGTCGCGTGGACAACTCCTTTTTACAGGGAGTGGAGGGGCACATTCATACCCCTTAAGCCTAGTTCCAACGACCAGTCGAATCTTCAGGCGAGCCACGCGTTCCTCCGGTTCACCCCTCTTGGTTTCTTTGGGGTCTTTGATATCTGGACACTTTACCGACAATTTGCGGGAAACTTCCGACGCGTCCACAGGCATCAAAGGACCCCAAGAAGGGTAAGAGGGGTAAAACGTTGGGAATGCGTGGCTCGCCTGAAGATTCTACGATTCGTTGGAACTAGGCTTTACAGATTAAATACATCCCAACCATGGCCAGCTCTCGGGGAACACGCGCAATCCTTATTCCAGAGCGACGGCAGAGTTTTCTTTACCTTTTGTAGCTGACCTATTTCAAATTTCAATGATCTTTGATAATTTTACTATTCTTTTTATTTCAATTTCCAAATTCATTAAAGAATGAATCAAAGTGCAGCTAATTAAAAGATTAACGAATATAAGCTTTTGTGAGGTGAAAATAAGGAAAGAATTTTCTTGTTTTTCAGCCAAATTAAAATTTTAATCCGAATTTGGAGTTACAAGAAAAATATTAAATATTTTAAGCCCCTTTTTTGATGGATAGAATTAAATAATGGGCTTAAAATATTTATTATTATTCTTGTTACTCGAAATCTCGAGATTTCGGATTGAAATAATAATTTGTCTGAAAGCAAGAATCAATTACAGAATGTTAAATAATTTCACAAAAAAAATATTGCTTTATATGCATTTGTTTTCTATTTTCATCCATACTAATAAAATTTCTTTTTTTTATCATGTCAGAACATGATGTTTTTGGGCATCTATTGGCAAAAACTAAAAATGATATTATCTGCACGAACATCTCAAAAAAATCTTTATTTGTTTATATATTTTGCCATTTTTTTTTACTTCTAATATCGTGCTTGTCATTACATTTACATAAGCTCTGGTTTAAAAAAATAAGCTAATTACTTCAGTTAATAAAACCCAGAAAAATGTCATTTTGAGTACGCGATTATATGAAATGAAATAAATAGAAACTGCGATATTTTTTTAAACAATAAATGCGAGACAAAGCTTTTGGGGATCGTTTGCAATACTAAAGTGACTCATTCAATGAAACCATTAAAATGAATTAAAATATAATTTAACTCGCACGAGCACGTGGTGCTTGGCCGTTCAAGAAATGATGTTCTGACATGATACATTGAAATATGCATAGCAGATTATTTAAATTTTTTATTTATGTAGTTTTTGCTTGTGTTTGCAAGAAATTCATTTATGTAGCAGGGGGGGGATGTCCAATATGGCAAGTGCCATAAGTAACAACAACAACAACACATTAAGCCTCAGGTCTAAATTGACGCCATTTTCTCTTTAGCACTACATTTTTCGATTTCTGTGATATATTGATAATCAGAGATCATTATAAAATTCCAAAAAGAATTCATATATTTCGGTGTATTATTTTGTTCGATTTTCAGGTCTTAAATCTTATTTGTAGCAAAATACTAGAAAAGTTTCTTTCCTTTGTACAATTTCAAATAAATGATCATTCCTTTCAAAATTTCAAGTACTTGAATCAACCCGAAAAATACCAATAGTTTTACTGAAACATCTTTTGATAAGATAGATTAAATTTTGAAAACTTAACACTTTTGTATGTATGATTTTCGAAATATTTTTGATTCACAGCAAAACAATATATTGTCTGGTAAAAAAATTTCTGAATTATAAAATAACATATGCTAAGGTTTTAAAAAGAGATATTTTCTAATATATGACTTCCCTTTCCTAGGGACAGACTAAACTAATATGCAAATTGATTTGTTTGAGTTTTTCTAGCTTAAGAGCCATGGTTTGAACCCTTTGCACTACGATGGTGCCTCTGACTCGACATTCAAGATTGTGCATCATTTTGACGTTTTATTTATTTATTTTTCAAATTTAATTGTTAAAAACGCCTACATAATGGTTAAGAGATGTAGATTAATTTTTCAAAGGAATTCAATTTGAAAGAATTATGTATATTTATTTTTCATAGCGATAAACAAATCTTTGTATTAGGTGAATAATTTTGCATCGAATTATTTTTAAATGACATGCACGAATCAACCCCTTCACATACAATGACGTGTCTGACACGTGCATCGAATTACTGAATTTTTAATTTCAAGTCTGCAACTAAGCCACATAATTAAGTATTTAAAAACGCAAAAAAAAAAATCAATTCGAAACTCTTTAATACCCCAAATGCTGCCTCTATTTTTTAAAAGCAAATCAAATTAACAATAATTGACCAAAATAAAATGTGTCATATAATTAGAAAGTTAAATAAATTTGTATGTCAGGAGGTTAAGGTTTAAAATATACTTTTTATAAGTATTATTTTATAATAAATATTTCTATTTTATAATATATATTATTATCATTTAAAGTCTATTAAATATAATGACATGAATTTTTCGTTCTAACCGCTACAAGCACCAGCAACTGACAATATGATTTTCGTTAAGAATACACTAATTAATGCTTAATGAAATTACTTAAGAAATTGTATTCTATTAATACATATTAACTTAAAGATAACAAATTAATGCCACAAAAATTAGGTAATTTTACTAACACTTTACATACATCTGACTGTCAGAATATCAAAAAAAATTGATTAAAATGAAATCTGTTATGCATATTTAAATGTATCATGTCAGAACACAATTTCTTGAACGGCCAAGCACCGTGTTCGTGCAGGTTAAATTATACTTTTATTCATTTTAATTGTTTCATTGAATTAGTCACTGGAGAAAGAACCCAAAGAACCCAAAAAATTTGTCTTCCATTGATTGTTAAAAAAATATCACATTTCCTGTTTATTTCATTTCACATAATCACGCGTTCAAAACGAAATTTTTCTAGGTTTTATTTGCTGTAGTCGTTAACTTTTTTTTAAATCAGGACATTTGTAATTGCAATGACAACATTTTATTAAAAACTGAATTTTTGAGATACACGTTTAAATGATAAAATTTTTATTTTTCACCTACGTATTTGTGTTGACGCCAAAAACCTCATCTCAAAAACAATATCATGTTCTGACTAGATAAAAAAATAAGACATGGTTGCCTAATAGAAAGAAAACCATAACTGATTTTGCTCTTAACGTATTAATACCATCACATAAAGCAATAATATATTGAATCAATACTGACTATATACTCAACATTGAAAAGATTACCTGAAATTGCCTCGCACACTGAGTATAATTTTCTACCTAGGTGACCATCTATGAAACTTATCGGGTACTAAAAAATTCTTTCTTGTTCCTTAGCATATCCTCAATATTTACTTTATTTCCTCAATATTGCAGACATCCGTTTTCCATAAGCGGAGTAATAGCCTCCTAAGCTCCTCCATATTCCCTACAATCCAGTACTCCATCAATGCACATCTCCATTGGAAGAGATTAAGTCAAACAAACAAAGCGACTCACCTCCGTCAACAAGCCGAGGAACAAAATTTAACAAGCACGGGGGGAATGATCAGTAGCCTGTTAGCCTCTGGAATAAACGCCTCGCCTCATTTCCATCGAAGTTACGACGGACATAAAATCTTGTTATTGTGTAACCAAAGTTTGTCTCGCGACCGTAAACCACAAGATAAGGACGGCGGCTCGGGAATTTATGTCTTTCTGCAAAGTGGAAGAGGAGACAGTTGCAGTTGTTGCCGTATGCCTGGCATTCAAATTTGTTGTACTTTTATGAGGCCTTTCCCGTTCGGGTTCCGACATAGCTCCTGATTTGTGGAGGCAAGGTCTGAGCATTGATTTTGGCCCATTCCTTGCGCTGCGAGTGGTGTTTATGGAGCATCAGGATGTCGATCAGTTTATAAATGAACCCGTTCTAATTTGGTGAATGGAAATGCTGCGGTTCGGAGCTTGCAACTATTTTTAAAATTCCTTTTGCTGCTTGTGAAACACATGCTAAGGTTTTAAAAAGGGATATTTTCTAATATATGACTTCCCATCCCTAGGGACAGACGATATTACCATGTAAATTGATTTGTTTGGATTTTTCTAGCTTAACCCATGGCTGCCAGCTACGAGATATCTCGTATTAAGCGTACGAATCAAAACTGCCAGCTACGAGATGTCTCGTATTAAGCGTGTGTATCAAAACTGCCAGCTACGAGATATCTCGTATTAAGCGTATGTATTAAAACTGCCAGCTACGAGATATCTCGTATTAAGCGTGTGTATCAAAACTGCCAGCTACGAGATATCTCGTAGTGCGTGCTGCAATTTTAGATGAATTAAAAGTGGCCATTTTAGTTAAATATATTTTTAAAAGGTGAAAGAAAAATTTATATGGAGTAAAAAAACGTATTAATTTAAAATTTTTATTATAAAATTTATAACTTAGACGGTTAGACCACTAGGATTAATTTACTAGGATAAGATATGTAAGATATATGTATGTGTATATATAAGATAATTGAAATCTATATCTATATCTATATATCTATCTATCTATCTATATAT
>JAOUZG010025323.1:7331173-7342385 GCA_026289955.1 Argiope argentata
TATCAGTAACCTAATGCAATTATACTTTGTAAACTTTCATGTATTCTTCAAAATAAAACCTTGGCACCCAGGACAAGACGCTCTAAATATATCTGGCAGTTAACGGGTTAAGAGCCATGGTTAGCCCTTTACACTTCGATGGCCGTCTGACTCACCATTCAAGATTTTGTAACATTTTGACGTTTTATTTATACATTTTTCAAATTTAATTGTTAAAAACGCCTACATAATGGTTAAGAAATGTAGATTAATTTTTCAAAGAAATTTGACTTGAAATAATTATGCATTTTCATTTTTCATAGCAATAAACAATTGTTTAAATTAGGTGAATAATTTTGCATCTAAATATTTTACGGAGTGCAAAGGGTTAACTATGCTGATCTATGTAAATTGAAAAGTGTTCAAAAACATTTGAAGATAATATTGCATTGGTAATTGGTTTAACATAAAAATGGTTTTGGTGAACGATTTTATATCTGATGGGAAAGTCTTCAGATATCTTAAATCTTCAAATATATCACTGTATACTATACTTACTTAACCCCTTCGCATACAATGACGTGTCTGACACACGCATCGAATTACTGAATTATTAGTTTCAAGCCGGCTTTCTGACACATATGTATTTTCCTTATAAAACTCGAAATATGTTAAAATGACGCGTCCCGTAAACCTAGTGTTAAAGATAAATAATGGATTTTGACATCTTTGAGTTCTTTACCTTGTAACAATCATTCAAGAAATAAATCAAAAATGTGATAAAAATTATTATAATAAATTTTTATCGAAATTTTTTTCATATAGTATGGACAAAAAATATAATGGTTGATATAAAAAAATTTAATATTATTTTGTTGAAATTCCAAATTTTATTGTAATTTAGCTTGAAAGCTGAAAAGTTGAATATTGCTGACTTGTGTTTAAAGAATTATAAAGGAATTTGACTTACCTTTGAGTTCCTTTACTTGCAACATTCAATCAAGAAATAAAAGAAGAATATGATAATAATCTAAATTTATTTCTATCTTTTTCCATTATGAACTAAATTTATTACGAATGAGTTCAAGTAGTCAGAAATTCTTAATCAATGACGAACTGAATTTGGAAATGTTTTACGATGTACGGACATATTTCAAATACAATCTCATAGTTTCTATTGTAGCTGTTTGAACAAATATTTACTTGAAACTGATTCATGAAACATCTGAAACTAAATGCGCAAAAATTCGATTATTCACTCTAATTATTCGTCAGATATCCATCGCACGGCTTTGTATCCTATTTGAATCATTTTTAGAATCGAATCAGTTCATTGCTAGCAATGTTTGGTTAGAAAATATGATTTAAAATGGTAATTTATATTCTGCGCATGAGAGCGTTTGTTTTCTGTGCCTTAAATTAAAAATAAACAGGTGGAACTGACTTGGAATTGATGTTACAGTTAATACCATAAAACGAATTTTAAAATAAATACAGGGGTTAACAACTAAAACATGTTATTTATTTTAAAAAGTATTAAAGAGATAAAAATTAATTATTTTTTCAACATAATTTTGCTCTGGGTATGTTTTAAAATAATGGACATTTTTGATTTAGAGTTTGCACTTGCTTTTGCGTCAATGACAGTTCGAACCTTGAATTTCATTGCCGAATTTACATTGTAGAAAGGATTTAAAGTGTAAATCCGTTCACTGAAACTGGAAATAGTGAATTTATTTGAATGCGTAATTTCAATGTATTTTTAGAGGTTTAAAAATTATTTTACATTACATTGGGCCATTTTAGAAAACCCAAAGTTTATAATACTTGTTACATCTAATAACAGTTTTTTTGTAATTATGAAACACCAAAGATAAGATTTTAACACGTTAACTGCTCAGGAGCCACCAGTGACCGGCGCCGCATCAAATAATAAAAGCGCATAATTATGGTAAATATGGATAATGATAAATTTTTAAATGATATATAAGTATAAAGGTTTGAAGAAACTAATGCAATACAGAACATACAAAAATAATTTTGTTAGAGCATGAAAAATATATTTCTCTCTTATCCTATCGGACGAACTACTCAATGAACTTTTGTCGCTGTCTGATAGCAGCCGCAGTATTTTTTGAAGGTCTTTGTAAAACTGTTCTGTCGGATGATGTACTTGATGAATAATTCTTCATTTGTAGCCATAATTTTAAGGACTAATAAAAAAAATCCAATGAAAGATATAAAATGCAAAAACGTATGTAGAGGAAAGAAATGTAACAAACGCACTTATTTGTTTGTAGAACGTACTGAATAAGACTAAAGAATGAGAGTAATTACTTAGCAACCGAAGCCCGATTGTTTGAACAAAGGACAATCTTAAGAATTGCCCACAGCGCCGTGGGGGTCACAGGTGACCCCCACCACGAAAACTGCTTCAAGGAAGATTTTATGGCTCATTTTATCTGCTGCAAATAATATTTCAGCATCATCGCATAATGAAAATGTCACTTTGGCGCTCATCACTTCAACAATTTCACTCTATTTTTTAGTTTTAATCTAGATCAGCATCAGTTCCTAATTAGCAGATTGAAAATTACAATTTCATAAAAAATTGCTTCTACTTTCAGACTAGGTATATTAGATCTTCATTGATGAAATAAAGGCAAGTTATGCATGTAAGTTTTCAAATATAACTTAATTATTTTGTTTACTTTCGCCAATTTAAGATGTCATAGTTTTTTTTATATATAAAGAATGCTTTGCTTTGTTAGTAACACTGGATCTTATAGAATACAGTTCTAGTAATATTATTTTAAGTGCATTTCTATATTGCATCTTATAATCATTTGATGAATAACATATTAATTTCTCCATTATTTCTCTTAAATTACATATATTTCATAATACGATAAAAACTAACTTTTCAATTTGGTAAATGTTTTAACCTACACGTAAATAGATGACTTGCATAAAAATTAGAATTTCCATAAGAGTTTGTATATTTGAAATAAGGGCCAGGATAATCTGGTTGGTAGAGCACTGGATTCACATCCTTTGGGCTGCGAGTTCGAACCCACCAACCGAATACCCTCCCTATGTATGTATATGTGGCTGGAGCACGTTAACCACTTCACATACAATAACGTCTCTGACACGCGCATCGAATAATTGAATTATTAATTTTAAACCTCCAATTAAGTGAAAGTATTCAGTAATTTAAAATGTCAGAATCATTTAGAAACTTTTCATTGTCTTAAAACGCGTTACATTATTATAGTAATTAAAATAACAATAAATGTTTAATATTGGATGTGTCATCTAATTGGGAAGTTAAATAAATTCGTATGTCAAGTGGTTAAATATGTCGTGGTCACAAAGCGACGTCGAGAGTAATAAAACTGAGGGTACTGGTTCATAGGTGATCATTCTCTTTTCCAGATCAAAATTACAATCTGTCGAAGAATGAAGTTTACTTTATAAAAAGGGTTGTGACGTGTGTGTAGCTAAGTCCTAATCTTGGCAATAGTTGGCGCTACTGAATAGTAAGAGGCACTCAATCGGCTTAAATTGCAGACAGGCCTTGAAAAGTGCCATAAGAAACAACAACAACAATATTTGAAAGTAAAATTCTTTGTCTTATATTTAATTATTTAAATAGAAATAAATAAAAATAAGGGTCTTAATTCTCGCAACATTGCTTCATAAAATTCACAGAACACTTTGGATTAAAGTAAAAGCTATAAAGCACAAAAATTCTTATTTAACAGCTAATTTTCATAATATCTTTTTAGTTATTAACAATTATTTTTATAATCTTTATTTATAATCTTAAAAATTTGCATCATAACATATTCACTAGATATCACTCCCAGCTCAAAGATATTACTTCTAGATTTCCAAAAACAGGTAGCTGTATTTAGTCTTCTTTCTGGTATTTTTTCCACAAAGTATAGTCAAAGCTAATAAAAATAACTCCACTAATTCGTTTATCTAATTCAGTTAAAGTAATCACATCTAAGATGCAAATGCCAAAGAATTTTTTTTCCGTATTGGGAAAAAAATTGCTTTGCCGTATTCAGAAAGTTAAAATCCTACCCGAGCCGAAGGCTAGGTTGAAGTCAACCATGTTCCCCCAATTTTATGGATCGGTGGTGCTTTGAACCCAGATCACGTTTTTATTTCGCTAATTGAATTACATCAAAAGAACCGTCTATTGAGATTAGTGTTTGCTGCTATGGGTAAAGGTGAGATCTTTTAAGGTAAATCAGTTGGAGCTTCTTTGGATTCGGGGGAATACTCTAACATTTTTTGACACTAATCAGTTACTTCTCTCTCTCTCTCTCTTTTGCATTTTCTTCTTTGTATTTCCATGCTGTGTGCATATGGCTTAGCGATACTTATATTGTATTCCGTATTTTTTGCAATCAAAGAACTTCTTTCCTTTAGCAATTGAACTGAATATCATGTTGGGGATAGGGAAATTAAATATATATAATAAAATAGAAAGCAATCTGATTTTTGTACTTCGCACCGTCCATAATAATTAGAATTGCATTACATGAATATCAATATCATCTTATGAGGAAGTTAAATACTAACAGGCATGCTTTTATTATCATGTCAGAACATGATATTTTGGGAATGAGGTAGACAAAAATCCATAGGCGAAAAATTGAAATTTTATTATCTGCAGGAGCAAGAAAAAAATCAACTTTTGATAAAGCGTAGCCATCACATTTACAAAACTCTGATTAAAAAAAATAAGTTAATGACTATAACAAATAAAACCTAGAAAAATGTCATTTTGAGCACTTGATGATATGAAATGAAATAAATAGGAAATGTGATATTTTTTTTAAACAATCAATGCGAGACAAAGTCTTTTTTTTATCGTTTGCAATACTAAAGTGACTCATTCAATGAAACCATTAAAATGAATAAAAATATAATTTAACTTGCACGAGCACGTGGTGCTTGGCCGTTCAAGAAATGATGTTCTGATATGATACATTGCAATATGCATAGTAGATTTCATTTTAATCTTTTTTTTATTATTATTCCCAGTACCAGAGTTAATTCAGGATTAAAAGGGAACAGGCTTCGAATTTCAATTTTGAAATCCTCTTTCGTGACATCTTCATTGTTGAAGGATTATCTACAAAATTAGTTGCTCATTTAATCTACAAATTACATTTGGAATAGCATTCATTTTGAGATGAATATAAAACTATTTTAAACACTGAATTACAAAACTTTCTCACGTTATTAGAAAATAAATAAATTGTAAAATTTTCTATTTATATAAAAAATCTTCTACAAATTAATATTAAATATTATATTATTTGCAATAAAAATAATATTTCATATATATTTTTTAAATATATAAAAAATAATATTTCATAGTTTTTCATATGAAAAAATCTTTAAAATAATATTTTATAATTTTGTTAAAATCTAATGTGCTCTTGCAACTTGAAGGATTGATTTTTTAAACTATATGATTAGAATACTTTTTATGTTGAATCTTGTTGTTATTGTTTAAGTGGTACTTGCCATGGACAAACCCGCTGATGAATCAGTGCATTTAAGCCGATATTAACGTCTCTTGTTTGAAGTAGCGCCAACTAGACCGTAGAGTACGACTTTAGATACACACTCACCACATTTGCTTGCCCAACTCCTTTTTACAGGGAAGGGATTGGGGGGGTGGCTCATTCACACGCCTCCAGATAGAACACAGAATTACAACGATGCTCGAACCGGGATTCGAACCGTAACCCCCAGATCACGAGCAAGAGGTGCTACCTCCATGCCAGAGAGCCGGCATACTGAATCTTTCACTATATTATTGACAAAAATTAACACATGTCTTAAGTTTATTATTTTAGACATCCCTAGCTATACCATCACCAATCTTTTCTTTTCAGCCTGCATTTTGAGAGAAATTTAAAAATAAAGTTACACATATCTTTTAAAGCCTTTAAATCAATTCCTTCAAATTCTCCCCATAGGCTAATCTATTAGACTAATCTATCATTACTATGCAATCGCATTTTAAAATAGTGTATTATCTATTTGAACATATTTATTTCATTAAAAATAATCAATAAGTTTATATTGATATCATTAACATGATCGTCGATAGTGATAATTTAGCCCATTCCTTCAAGACTGATAACACTTTACCATAAAAAAATTGATAAAAGCAAGAAAACAGATGATATAAGTAAAAATAGTTCGATCATTATTCGGTATTTACGTATTAGACCGTCTTCGCCAACGATCACCAATGGTTTATGGTTTAGTAACTCATTGGCAACGGGTTTAAATTTGGCGATAAAGATAAACGAATTACATCATGACAGATTGCTATAATCGGTGGTTTAGCACCTCATTGGTGACGACTTCAAATTTGCGATAAAGTTGAACAGTTTAATACGTAGGTACCCATTATTCTAATATATAATTTGACAATAATGATAAAGAATTCTGATAGGTTAGCTTTACTTGAAAGTAGCTAAATTATCAGATTGCTGATGAAATTGTCAAAATAGGTCTAATTGGTGATCAAATCTAGCTCCGCAACATTATTTAAGAATCGTGAATGTTGGAAGACAGGAAAATGTTGATGGTGTATGCAGATACTAAAAGCTTTCATGTGCAATGAAAATTATCGAATTGGTTAGGTGAGAGTACAGTGGGGGCTGTCGGGGGTCATAATGAATTGCTAAACAATATTTTTTTTTCAATTTCTCTAGAAAATGAGGAAAAAAGAAAGATTTCGAATCTTAATGACATGCCTTAGTGTCGTAAGCCATCATGTGAAACCAAAAGCAATCTTTTTTCTTTGTAAAGTACAACAACGCGGCTCTATAAACTACTGAATATTCAAAAATAAGGTATCCAGATAGTTATCTTTTAATAGTTCCAAGACATCAGATCGTCATTTATTTGAAATAAGATGCGGATGCCATTATTTGGCACGTTTCTTTAATGCAAATACATTTAATTTGAAATGTAAACACATAAATTAATTTTTTGTTGTAAATCCTTCAGACGAAAATCAAAAATGAATTTATTGCAAGAAAACCATTGCAGGTGACCGAAACAGCCATCACAATGTATTTAAAGAATTCATTAAGAGTCGCATTCAGAATACAAACTGTTTCGAACAGCTGACGGCCTTCTAAAGAAACTTGCAATTAAATTCCTGCAATTTAATGTATTTTATTTCAGGATTCCTTTTTAAATCCAGATGGAGTTCCATATTATGTACAGTGATTGCAAAATTTGTAAAACTTCTATAAATCTGTATTCCTAACATCAATCTAGTGAAACCACCACTGTACCCTACATATTAGATGGAGAAACAACCTTCCCTTATCTTCTTCCCCGCATAATTCCGTACTGTCAAATTGAGATCGTTTCCGACGGAGATAATGATGAAGTAAGGGGAAGGGGGAGGTGAGGCGGGGGGAGGGTGGACTAGACTTCGTAGATTGTATCTACTTCCCCTCATACCCCATGCTGCAATTAATTATCTCTCACGACATTGAATTGAATGTTATCTTTTGTTTAACGCAAGGCAGAGTAACGATTGGGTCTCATTAAAGCTCCAAAAGGCTTTGGATCGGAGTTCTATTTTGACGTATTCGAAAAAGACACAAGATACTTGAAAGAATATCGGGGGGAGGGAGGAGTAAAATGTTCCTCAGATAGACTCATTAGTGAGAGAAAATCATTTTTTTTCAACCAGCATGTTTCCGGTTATGCTATATGAGTCATTTTATTTCGTAATGAATGCATGTATTTTGAATTTCTCTGTTCATTCTCCGCATCTTGAATATACAACTTACTGGCTAGATGTCGAAGAGGTCTGTAACGTTAATCAAATTTGTTTCCTATTTTTATGAGAATTTCTATGAATTCAGTAGGATTTTTTTAATCATGCTTCAGATATGTAGAAAGAATAATTGTTTAAAAAAATATTCAGCCCTTTCCTTTTGAGATTATAATGAGGAACTTATCAGAAAAGAAACAATCGTTACTATTTATTTTTTGTGTGCTGGTTTTGCAATAATGCCGTATTATAAAAATAATCACTACTCAGAATTTACATATCCTAAGAAATTAATCATTGAAGAAAATGTATTATGAAAAAAATTCTTTTAGGAAATTCAAATTATAAACATATTTTTTGAATATCAAGGTATAGCAACTCTTTAGATATTTTTAAATGAAATTTGGCTCTAAGCGTTAATTAGCAGCATCCATTAAATATTTGTAATTTGTATCTTTAATAATTAGTAGATGAAAGGCAAATATTAAATAATATATAAGCGCTAAATTTTATTAAAAATCGATGCAATAATAATTCTGAACACTGTCTCTGCTATGATTTTTCGCTATACCCATTTATCAATAATTAGATGATCCTACGTTTTAATATATATCTCTGTTCTTGCTGTTACTTATGACAATTTCTGTGTGACAAGCCCCGCTGTTACATCAGCAGATTTTAAGCCGGAGTTATACGTCTTTTGTTTTACAAGTAGCGCCATCTAGGGCCAAGATTACGACTTAGCTACACACACGCACCACAACCCTTTTTACGGGGTGGACTTCATTCTTGCATATTCATTCATTCAGCTCAGATCGTTATTTAAACCTGGGACAGAGAACAATCACCTCTGATCCAGTACCCCCAGTGGTATTACTCTCGACATGGAGGACTTTGCCACCACGAACAGATTCAACGAGCGCCAGCCACCCCACACTCGGGGAATCTTTTGGCAGATAAGTTTCGAACTCATAACCTAAGGATCACGAGTACAACACTCTACCAACCGGGTTATTCCGGCCCACATGTATATATCTTAATTATAAGAAGGATGAAGTCCTCTAATTAGGTAAAATATGTGAATCTTATATTAGTATTATTAGAGCGAATCTTATATTAGTGCACAATGAAAATATAATCAATTTTTTTTAAAAAAAATCACTTACTGAATCTCTACAAAGTATTTTTAATCCATAGCTCTTCGCCTTTTTTTAAATATAAAAATAAATTATGAGTAATATCAAAAGACACAGACACTTTTATTATTATTAGGAATTACTTGATTGGAAGTAAACTTTTATAACACTATACTATACAGGAATTTAAGAAATGAATAAGCATTATAAGTAAATTTATATGAAATGGAATTAATACAGTTTTAATCAAAAATAAAAATAAAATTTAAAATATTTATTTTTAATGAGCCCTTTTAGATTAAAACTCAGCTTGACAGAAGAAAGATCAAAGTTTTATATAACGCATTTAGCCCGAACTCCATTCGTTGGTACATATTAGACCGTCGATGTGCCAACGGTCGCCAACAAATTTGATCAGAATAGATTAGATAATAAATATTTACATATGACGTAATGCAATAAGCCTATCTATCTACAAAACTCTCTTAAAGGAACAGTGGGCTCTCTTAGACACTTTTAGGAGTTATTCAGTCAGGTTTATGCATATGTATTAAAATTTAAATACATCACATTTCTTTTTTAAAAAAAGACTTTTTTATCGCCGTAAAGAAATCTGTAAGACATACACCTAGGACTGCACGCTTTGGTGCAAACTTGTAATTTCTAAAATTATCAAAAGTACAAGAAACGAGAAAAACGGGAAAACTCGTGAGCTGTCCACAACAGATGGGACCTGAAACACGAGAAAACTCGTAATCGGTCCTTAATGTGTTAAAACAAAATATACTATTTTTAAGAAATTTTAAAAAGAAATAATTTTTTAAAATAAGTGAAATATTTCATGCGACTTAAATTTTAATTTTTTTAATACTATCCAATGTAAATTTATTTAGAAGAAAACTGCGTATATTGTAAATCCCATTAAATGCTATTTTTTAGAAATATGTTTAAACAGACACTTACTAAGTGTTCATAGAAATTTCAGGTTTTTCTAAACTAAAATTGACTTTTAACGAGCTAAATAAAATCGAAATATAAAATGCATAGCCCAGTTTCTTTTAATGTTTGATCGAAATTATAATCAATTTCATTTAATTTCTTGAAAAAACTAAACCTGAAATTAAAAATCTGGAATAGTTTAAAGATATTAAAATCTAATTCCTATATCATTTAAATTAAAGTCATCAATATGTATATTTTTTTCCTCTTAACACTTCAAATATTTTTTATTGAATAATACATTTTATTTTATTTGATTATAAACATATATTTTGATGATGAAATAATAAAAATAAATTTGCACGTTTTCGTATATTTTTGTTTATTTAAAAGTCTACTGCACCCTTAGTAAAGTTTCTTAGTTGTAGATGCAGATAAAAATTCTGTTCCGTGTAACTTGAAAGTCAATTATATATTAATTTTTTCTTTTAATTCTGATGTTAAAATAAATTCCAGAAACGGATTATCTTTAAGAGAGGATTGTGCGAATACTCGAGTTGCATTTTTGATTTAGTGCCCGCATAAATTATTTTCCTTATTAAATTCCTTTATTTCTTCCGGCACTTAAAGAAAACGGTAAAAGTTTCAAGTAATTTGAATGTTAATTAGTAATTAAGAGATTTTGCTTGAAGTAGAGAGAATTTTAATTACATCATGCTTCTTTTCCTCTAAAAATATCCACCTGAAAATTTATTTAAGAAAATTAAAAATTTAAGCCTTGATTAAAGCAGTAAATAATTTTATGCCCCCTAGATTCAAGAACTTTCATTTTCATTAACTAATATAAGTTTCACCGTATATATTAAAAGATTTATGCTATCAAAAACTGCAGCAAAATTTTCCATTTTGTTGAAATAATTGTAATTGATAAATAATATTGATCGAAAAAGATTATTTCCGTTAAAAATCTATCCGATAATATTTTAATTAGCTTCGTTTAATATCAGTTTTATTGTACATTTTAACCGATTTATATTGCCAAAAGATGCAGCATCTTCAAAGTTCTATGTTAAACAGAAATAATATTGAATGTTGTATAAAATTTATATAAACAAATAATATAATATTTCTTTAATACCGAATTTAAAGGTCATATCCATCGTATCAGACAGACATTTCATACTGTTCAGGTTAGAAGTTTTGTAACTGTATACTCACATATATAATTCCATAAAAAATTCTTAAAAGATTACATAATTTACGATTAATTTATAAAAAATCCCCAACTATAATTATTTTTATTGCAAATAATATAATA
>JAOUZG010025323.1:7347658-7366121 GCA_026289955.1 Argiope argentata
ATATTATTTTTTTACCATTTATAAGCAGAAACAGTTTTAAATACCCTTTTAATTTAAAAAGTAATTTCATTAATATTGTGGAATTAATATTTTAAATAAAGATTTCATCTATTTATTTTAGATTTTCGCATTGATAGAAGAAAGTTATAAGAGAATCTGTAACATTTAACAGATAGAAGATAATATTATTGGTAATGAAATGTTAGCAGGATTATTTTTTTATGAAATACTTTGGATACATTGTTGTTAGTGAATAATGAAACAGAACACATGCTTAACACTTGAATTAGCAACTTTTATTATTCCTCCTTTGTTATAAATAGTAAGAACAGACATTTTCAAGAATATCAACACATATTCACGCAAAATAATTTAGGAAACAAATGCTATTCAGACATAATGCAGAATTATGTCTCAGTAAAACTATTAAATTTTTCAGTCGTGGAAGCACTTTAACATTAGTAATAAAATTTAATCAAATCACAGGCAAATTCTGGTGATGTGATATCATTTGTAATTAAAACCTGGCAGGAAATTTGACAATATACAAAACATTTTGTAATTACTTACTAAGTTTTAAATGAGAAATGATCCGTATGCGTATAAAATCTTCTATAAACTTACTTAATTACATCTAGAAGAAGACAAAATAACTGATAATTTGATAGAGAAAAATTGTTTCCGTTCTTAGTATCGTGCTGCCATCTGTGAATCAAAAATTGAGTTATTTGAATTGAATTTAATTTTTCTGATCAGCAATTATTTATATATATTTAATCTCGGGAATCTATTTCAGAATTTAAACTTTATTATTTCTTTTTTTTAAAAAAAACTTTTATTATAATATGAAATTTCAAATTTTTTTAAATAAAAATGTTTAATATTTTTAATTCTCAAGGTTAAGAATACTTTATTTTTTCTTTAATGGAATAAAATAAAATATATAAGATTCATGATCAAAGAATAAATTTCAAAATATTTTTTTTTATTTAGACCACAGCATTGAGAATATGCTAATTTTTTCCCAATTGAAGAAATAAGAAATTTTAAATAATTATAATTAATTTCTATGAAAATATCACTCCGATAAAGTAAAATAAAAAATTGGAATAAAAACGGGATTAATAAAATGTAATACTTGATAAAAATACAAGGATAAAGCCTGCAAATAAATTTTGCCATAACAAAAAAAAAGGCTTGAGTGTTAATATTATTTATATATTTAAAATTTTAATGTTCTTTTATAAAATAATAACAATAAATTATTGTGTGAAGCGTATTCATTGTTTTTATTTTGTTTCAAAATTAAAACATGCCTGAATATGTTTTTCTACATTTCTTAAAATGATAAAAAAGTTAATGAAGGAATTTCAAAAAATATATTAAACGTTTTAATAAATAAAAAACAATAGTCACCCTCACGTAGTTTCTTCTATTGAGTTAAAATTATGAAATAAATTTAACTCAATCTTATTGATTTAACATCAACTAATTACTTTAACGATGTAGAAAATAGCAGATTTTGTCACATGATGAGAAAATTTATCTCAACATCACATTAAAGAAAATAATATTATTTTTATTATACATCTATACGATTTAATTTATAACAAATAAAATAATTTTGAAACGAATCTAACTTTATATAAATTTCATGAAACTGATTGTCTTTTAATATATTTCATGAAAGAACAATGTTGATTCTAATAATGCTGCCATATTCTGAAACAGTATTAAGTAAATTTCTACATGAAATAATTTGAATATATATTTATCATATGTAACAAATTGAAATTTTCTTCAATTATCAAAAAACTTTTCATATGGCACTTTATATACTATATATCTTAGCGAGATTTCTGAAAATAATGGGATATATATCACAGTAAAATAAATATTAAACCACAAATAAATAATATATACAATACATTTTTTCTTTTTTAAAAAATAAATAATTTTAGTAAATTGAATTGAATTTCTGGACATAAATTAATAATTTTGAATAGATAATAACAATACCAGCTCAAACAAAAAGAAATGTAAATTTCCCATAAGATTAAAGCTAAAATCTAACTTTTTAAAAATCATAATTTTGTTTTAAATTTAACAGAAATTTATTTATTGCTTGCTGGTCTACGAAACGAATCATTATATTTTTGCTCTTATATCTGAATATGAGCATATCCACAATTCTACAATAAAACCCAAACATCTACGCTTAAGTCAATATCGAATATTTAAATTTGTATGACTGTTTAATTTTAATGTTCACATTAATAAATTATAAAAATTTAATCAATCGTGTGTTATTTCATGTAAGAAAAAGTACAAAAGATCTCCAATAGCCCTGCATTTACATTTTGTGCAAGGTTATATTTGCTTCATAATAATAGACGGATGTCTTACGTTTTTATTTCCACTGAAAAAGAAAAATCTGCTCTGAATAAGAAAAATCTGCATGTCAAGATCTTTGAGATTTCATACTAACAGAACAACTTAAAATACAAATTAAAACACAACTTTTCAACACTTCAAAACACCTAATGGGTATATCAGTGATTTTTGACCAGTTGTCGCTGAATCCATTTGTGTTTGATCATGAAGCTCATTCATATACTTTTTCAAACATAGAACATCTATTTTTCATCGTCTTTACGAAATGTATCGTCATTTTGCACAATTGGCGTAAAGCAGCCAATGTCTTGTAAAGAATCGCCAAACTTGGCGAGAATTTCCAATCCTTACGACGAAAATTCTTGAAAAATTAACGGCGCATTTACTGCTTCATCGCAGCATGTGAGTTGATGAAATGAGAGGCTTTATTATGGCCTGCCATTGGTCTGTGTGACTTGTCATAAATAGAAAAGTCGTCCGTCGCGTGTCATCAAGAATCGTCGCAAAACGTCACATCTCCAGTCCCGTGCATCACTAAATGGAGGGGGTCACCGTCAAGCACCACTGATTCAATGCACCCTCGGAAGCCGTGATAATAATCTTCGGGCAGTCCAGCCGGGAGACTTGGAAATCCCCCTAAAATATGAAGTTAAATTATTTAAATGTTATAATACTAATAATAATACTTTAAATTATTTGAATGAAATTTTTTTTGTATTATTACAATATTTTTAATTTAACATTTAAACTCAATTATAATTTTTATATTGCTATTAATACTTCATACACTATACTCCAAAAGAAATACTCCAGATAAATATGTAATCAAACTCCAGATGAAATATGTAATCAAAATGATGCTCTTTATTGTCAGACAATATTCAGCTTAAGTACGAAATATTTGTCTGTTATACTTTTGCTGGATCAAGGGAACACAATATTTTTAAAGGTTTCTGGTTTATAATTTTTATAATTAATGATAATAATAATAATACTTTAAATTGTTTGGATGCAATATTTTTTGTGTTATTACAATATTTTTTTATATTATATTTAAATACAATTAAAAATTTTATTTTGCTAATAAAACTCAATATTGCTCTCTAAATGAAAAGTGAAAAATATGTAATCAAAACGATGCTCTTTATTATTAGACACTATTCAACGTAAGTGTGAAATATTTGGCTGTTGTTCTTTTACTGAATCAAAGGAACACATTTTATTTTTATAAGCAATGATAATAATAATAATAATGTTTCAAATTGTTTGAATGTAATATTTTATGCATTATTACAATATTTTTTTATATTTAATTTAAATAAAATTAAAATATTTATTTTGCTATTAATACTCAGTATTTCTCTCCAAAAGAAATTATGTTCATTTTTGGAAATTTATTATAGTATATAATTAATTCGATATACAATAAAATAGGGGTTCGTATAAGATAATGAGAAAATAATAATGATATAATGATGATAATGAGTTCCAAATGATGATATTCCATGTAATGATGATAATGAGAATGATAATGAGTTCGATATATAATAAAATAGGGGTTCGATATACGATAATGAGTAATAATAATGATATAATGATGATAATAAATTCCAAATGACGATGTAATGATAATAATGAGTTCCAAATGATGATGTTCCATATAATGATGATAATGAGTTCAATAAAAAATAAATTTTGGGTTCTCATATGGTAGATATGCTGCAAGGAATAGCCTCTTTATTCAGAAGTATCCTCACTCTTTTTCACTGGTGCAGAAATATGAATGAAAAACTTTGTTTACACCGCGAAACTTAAATATTTCTTTTCATTAATTATAATATGAATTAATATTAGCTAGTTGAATTCTACAATAAGGTGTTCGTATGTTATTGCTATTATTAACGTAAATTAGATCATGGCTAACTTTAACATTTTATTACAACAACGGAAACCATTATATAAAAAGCTGTTCGCACAGTAAAAAAAAGCATTTTGTTTAGTCAGATACACATTTAAAGTGTCCAGTTGAGTTGACAGAAACAGATCAGTTTTTCAAACTGATAGATTTTGCTGATGTTTTATTTTGTTATATCTCTAAAAACTGACTGAGGTGTAGCAGGGAATCATTGAAACATATCTAGAGTAAGTAACATTTTTTATGAAACAAAAACTGGAAAAATTGATAAGATTACAGCAGTTAGAAGATTCTGTCGAAGGTTTCCCTTTAGAATATTTAACACTTTTTTTTAAAAAAAAACAACTTCTCCACAAGATTGGGTAGGGTGGAAGATAGACCACCATTCATGAGACCACCATGAAGTTTTATATAAAATATAAATTGGCTAAATAAACTCAATAGTTAATAACTAGTCTGATTCACCAATTCAAATTCATTATTATAAAAATCTAAGATGTCATATAAAACAAAATTTTGTTTCATTCCACTAGAAAATATAATATACAGGTAAAAAAACACGTGCACAAAGCGCAGTCTTTGCAGAAACTCACAAAAAAAGCAAAAGAAAAAACAATTTCAGAGCAAATCTAGAGAGCTCGCTCTACGATCATCTCTTCAAAAGGAGAACTTTTCCACTTTTATAATGTCTATGATAATATTTTAAAGGAAAACCACCAATTATCGGATTCTAATTGAAATAATTGCATTTTCCACCATCCAAGGTTCGAAGTTGCCAAAGTCAACAGTCATTAAACTGGCATACATTCAATATCTATTAATAATATATATATAAATCTTGCATAAGCAAAATTTACGTATATTTTAGTTACATATACTGTAGTTAAGAGTGGTTGCTATTAGTACATGAGTGAAATATTATAAATTAGTAATAGTAGATATACTAAATGCAATAATAAAATTCAAAGATTAATTAGAATACTCTTAATATATGAGGCCTAAAACGAAATAAGTGAAAACAATTGGTTTCAGGGAACGTTTAGAGAGCTCGCTCTACGATCAACGCTTCAAAAGAAGAATTTAATTCTTGTGTGCTCTTCCACTTTTATACTTTCTATGATAAAATTTTAAAGGAAGACCACCAATTCTCGGATTCTAATTGAAATAATTGCATTTTCCAGCATCTTCATTTTTATCGGCAGATTCGGTTCTAAGTTGCAAAAATCAACAGTCATAAATCTGGTATACTTGTAGGAAAGGTGTCTAGGGGTTTAATGTTGAAAATAGAAAACGACAAGCTTAAACAAATAATTAATTAATTTAGCCAGAACACAAATTAACATTAAATAAAAATCACAACATTTAACTTATTTACAAAAGAGAAAAGAAAAAAAATTACTTAAAATATAGCAAAGCATTGTTTCGATTAAAGGTGGGCACACTAATCGCCCTAATTTTAGGCCTAGTACATCCATTTAACGGAGAAAAAAATCAAACGAACCTCATCCTTTCACCTTCATCCTTTTCCGAAAGACCACTCACCGAAGAGAGAAGTTCCTTAAGTATCAAAGCCGATTCTCTGAAATCACTAACAGATGATGTATGAATTGAAATGATTGGAATTAACATAATTAGGAATTAACAATTAAATCGATATGCAGAGAGTTATATTTTCACCAGTTTCGAAAACATTTAAAATTCATTTATCTTGGTTAATTGGAGATTATTTAGAGGTCTCAATATTAATTCCCACATACATTAAATATCTATTAATAATCTATGTAAATCTTGCATAAGCTATATTTTGGTTACATATACTGTAGTTAAGAGTGGTTGCAATTACTGCATGAGTGAAATATTATAAATTAGTAATAGTATATGCAGTAAATGCCATCATAAAATTCAAAGATGAGAGTAATTAGAATATTCTTAATATACGAAGCCTAAAACGAAACAAGTGAAAGAATTTTCTCACTTTTTCTGTATGAAACAGATAATTGTTCCTGATACTAATTTGCAAAACGCCCTTTGTCTGATTAAAGAGCAGCTTTGTTAGCGATTTAACTGATTCAAACACTGATTGCCTCTAATCTCAGCCACTGCTCAATGCTTTCATTTGCGAAGGGTAATCATTCCGATTTCGTCCAGGCTTTCCGTGTTCAATCAAATGCGGCAAAGTGTCTTACCCATTATCGGAATTCAGCATGTAGCATTACACTGATATATTTCGGGCAGTCACGAGTACGCCGCGGTCTCAGTTAATGAGTTCCGACTACAAGACCCTAATAGCATTTAAATCGATGCAGCCATCGAATCCATATTTGCCTCGGAGAACAGGTGGTTTAATTTTAACCCATGAGAATATGCATTGTCTTTTGCAGCTTTAAATTAAAAGATGAATTCAGAAGATAGTGGAAAAGCTAAATAATATAAAGGCATTTTCATCCGACAGGTTGTTCTTTTTGTTCTTGAATTTTATACTTATTTATTTCTATGAATATTTTGTGAAAGTGTTTGTTCCATATTGTAAAGTAGTTTTGATTCATTTTACCTATTCACGTTATTTTTTATTATTTACATCTGAAATTAAAAAGAAACAAAATAGTTATTCCTACTATAACACGATTATTTACTAAAAAGGTTTTTTGATAAAATAAAGTGCATTTAAATTATTTATTCCTATCAGAAATAAAGAAATAATTTTTTTAAAAAATATGTTTGGATAAAATAAAGTTAAATTCAAAATACTTTTTAAAAAGATGGAAGTAAAAAACACACACTATACTTTGATAGAGCAGCGGCTTGCAAATAGCGTACTTGATCTCCAGCGCGTGCGTGTTGAAGAAGAGCAGCAACTCAATTTAAAATACAACTCAACTTAACGCGCTGCAAGTGTAATAATTTTTCTTTCACCAAATTTTATTTTTGTTAACTGAATTATTATTATTATTATTATTTCTACTTAAATATCAATTTAAATGTGACTGTAATACCGAATGTTTTTTTTTCCTTCAGCTTCTCTAAAATCGCTCTGTGTCTCGCCATCATTTGCTGTAACGTACAAAACTCCTTCTGATTTTAATGCACCGGTATTTATGAAATTTATTTTAATTTTATACCACTTTTTGTGCAAATAAATATCTTTTAAAAATACTACTCGTACATGTGGTGACCCGGACATGATTTGAACACGCAACCTTCTGATCTGGAGCAACGACTTTTTGGTGTGTTTAGTAAGAGACGATTTTGGTGCGTTGAGTTAGCGACGGCTTTGTTGGCTGGTAGATGGTGTCACGACTGTTGCAGAAGGTTGCGTTGTCAAGGTCACCAGTGTAAACATTGCTAACTCGACGCACCAACGAACTCGCATGCTCGCCATACTCTTGGCGCTTTCAAAAATCGTTCGTCTCTCGTCCGACTCACTGGTGGGGAAGTATTGTAGCGAAACCTTATAAGCCAGATAATATCCTTCGAGCTGAAGGGCCCCTTTTGCTTGATCGGTATATTACTCGGCTACAGGCCCAAACGTCACAGGTTCGTACCGAGACCTTCAATTGCTACAATAGAATGAAAGTGATAATTTATTATTTATGTTATATATCAAACAAAATTATTGTTTTTATCTCCATGTCGGATGATCGTTCGCCAATTGTGACAACCATTCTTCTTGTAAATTCTGTTTTTTGATTTGTATGCATTTTTATTTGTGCCTCGTTTGGCTGTACGTTCTATGGTGAGCGTTTTGTATTGAAAAGTATGGAAATGGTAATTAAATATTGTGGAATAGAAATTAGTTTGATAATTCCGAAAACAAATCGGCACTCGTCGAAACTTTATTGAAAAAGTGATGTATACAGTCCAGTTAGTATTCTACAATTCGTATAAATAACTTTTTGAATCATCAGCTGATCTTTCAGATCATTGATTGAATCTTCATTTTAAAAAAGTATTCTTGAATTCGGTATTTGTTGTTGCGATATACATTTAATACGAGAATTCAAAATTTGGCAAATAGGAGAAATCGAATAGAATATTCTAGTTTTTAATGTTTGAATTCTTTCTTGAGTTACATTTATTTAAAATTTGTTCATATCTATATAACATAAATGATATATAGATATGAATATATTACATAAATGAAATATCATTCATGAAGCAGTTTACGCAATACGAGAATTACTTTTTATAATAGATAAAAGTTTCCTTTAAAAATAATTTCAGGAAAGATAATTCTGTGGAAATACAGAATAAATGGAAATTATTTTATTATTAATGCTCGTTTCCTAATAATTTGAAAATAAATCTTTATCAATATGTATTAACTAAGAACAAAAAAAATATAGAAAATTAATTATTTTTATTTTTTATTTAGGATTATTTATTTGGTGATTTTTACAAAATTGATTTCCAATATATTTGCCATTCTTTGATAAAAATCAAATACTAGTAAAATTAAAATGAGTAAAACAAATAAAAATTTATATCTAAATTTTTTCTGCTTTTTAGAGTTCTATTAAATAAATAATTTGAAAGGCTTTTATAAAATTATATGTAGTACTAAAATCTATGGCGTATTTTAATATTTTTATTATTATCAGTTTTTATTTCATATTTTCGTATTCAATATTTTTTCGTATTCAATAGCATGATTTTAATAATATTTATGTATAAAGTTTGAATTAAAACCTGTTAGGTAGGCAATGGTTTTTTTTCTTCTTCATATTACTAGAAACCAAATTTATTCATTTTTCTCTTTTTTTTTGGAGGGGGAGGGTTCAATATACTATATAAAGACATTTTTTTCAGTTTTCTAATAGAACCATGCGGTAATTACAATGTGAGGAGAAAAAAAACTCGGCCAAAGTTATCACATTATAAAAGAGATGTCAATTTCTTTTTTTAATTCATTTCTTTTTGCCCAAAATTTCATCATAACATTTTTTATAATGTATCTTTTATTTTATGTATTATTTTTACCTTTTTTTTATAACATCAATTGTATATATATATCGTGACATGAGTTTTGGCTTATTTTAATGCCAACGAAGAAATGCTAGAACAAGCTACTTTGAAGAGAGTTCACCGGGATAATAAACAAATTCCTCTCTCATTCCCCTCTCATCTTGTATTCATTTTAAAATTTATTATAAAAATTTTCGCTGATTTTGTTTGTTTGTTTAGGTAACTTGGAAGAGAAATAAAAAGGCAATTCTAGAGTACTGGTTATATGAATACAGTGGAAAATACAGAAGTGTATTCCCAAATAATCATTGTATCTTCAAAAGAAGATTCTGATGGAACGAAATATCAACTTTGACAATTGACAGATTAGTTAAAAGTTTGTACAAAGTTTAAAAAGCTATTAAAGTCTATCAAAACATGTCTTAATTTTATTTCAAAAGAAAAACAATGCATGACTTTGTGTAAAGCCTGTTATGAAACATACCTTTTAAAATCCCTTTCTACAATATTCAAATTCTTTTTTTTCATAAATATTTTAAAAATTCACCTTGATTTTTACTTTACAGCCATTTTATATGAACTTTAGAAACAATCACACATAATTTCAAGTTATATATATTTTTTAAAAATTACATATGTCTGTAAATAATTACTTTAGCATTTGAACATAAATTAACAAATAAATGATGGTTAAAAAATAATCCTGTCGACTTTTTTTATATTGAAATACAGAATAAAAATTTTACGTTTCATACGCCAGGCAAAATGCTAAAGCGTAGACATATTTATAAATAAAAGTTCCGCCATTTAATCCTTTCGCATACATTGACGTGTTTGAAGCACGAATCAAATGACTGAATTTTTAGTTTCAAGTCTGCAACTAAGACATAGAATTAAGTATTTAAATATATCTGAGCAATTCGAAACGCTTTAATATCTCAAATGCTCTAAATATTATTTAAAAAATCGAATTAATGGTAATTGACCAAAATAGGATGCGTCATCTAATTAGAAAGTTAAATAGATTCGTATATCAAGGGGTTAAAAACAAAGCTAACTATTTGGACGCTTTTTTAACGGTACTGGAAGGTTTTCTACGGTATTGGAAGGATGAAATTATATAAAGGAAAAAAAATTGAAAGATTAGTTATTTAAATGAAAAGAGAAAAGAAATGTTATTCAGTTAAGGGATAGTTAAAATGTCTTCTTTAAAAAGGGACAAAATATATGTAAGTTGACATAAAATGTTTAGATATCATTTCATTAAATTTTCAAATTACTCGTGCCTTAAATTGCTCATACCAATTATTCATGCTTTAAATTAGTAGAGCGATATATGTAAAAATAATTGTATAAGACCATTGTTGTATTTGACCATTAGAATTTTATATTAGACCATTGTTGTATTTGACCATTAGAGTTTTATATTAGATCATTAGAATTTTATATTATACCTTTGTTGTATTTGACCATTAGTTTTATATTAGATCATTAGAATTTTATTTTAGACCACTGTTGCATTATCCCATTAGAATAGTGATAATATGAAAAGTAAATAATTTCTTACCAATCCAATAAACTCCATCTGTGTTTAATTCTGTTGCACCTGGCTCTGAAGTATTGCTGATCGGAGGATTGTCGTCCATAGTCAACGTACCGAATCTCATGTTTCTGAAATGAAAACGATGGTTTTTTAAAATAACAATACAAATTTTAGTAAAAATTTATTTGTAGCTTTTTAACAAATACGCCCTAACTTTTTCCGAGTGATGATAAAAAAATCAAAATTGATAATAATATGTTTTGTTTCTGAATCTTCAGGAAAAAATCCGGATAACTTCAGGCTAGGGTAATTGTGAGGAAATCACAGTGATGATACTCAACCCACTTAATCACAAGGTATACGTATTAAACTTTAATTACAGGATTGCTGGTGGGATTTATGAGAACTAAGGTTGAGTCCTACAGATCATCACCGGCCACTCCATAACCATTCCAGTGAGAAGCCCTCCTCGTCATCGTAAGGGACGTATAACCACACAACTGCTGTATCCATCCAGATATCGAGAATCAACAACCATAACGGTAGCTACTCATTCTTGTATCTGAGATCCCTCCAGTGGAAGTAAATGTGAAATAAACATAAACTGATTTATTAAGCATGCGCAAAATTCAGATTATGTAATCTTACTTGTTCAAAACTAAATGGGTTTGATCTGTTGTTTAACTCCCTTCTTTCCCAAGTTGACGCCAATGCTGGCAACGATAATTTTTATTACAGTAACCCTGGGTTATCTTTCTTCTTGACCGGAAAGGCTCCAAAAAACATAGCGCATTTTCACGGTTGGCGAAATGGCGATTTTTGAAAAGCGCGCCAAGCAGGGGGTTAAATTACAATCGCATCAGTAAATGCCAATTCACCTTCAAAAACACTAATGCCTTTTTTTAACAATTAATTTTTAAGCAGTATTATACACAAGCCTAATTTATATTTCTTATCTGATAAACATTATTGAAAGATTCGTGGAACAAACAAACAGATTTCCATCTCCTATTCAAACTTGAACTATTCTGAAAGAAACTTTATATAAAACTATATTCAAATATTAAATTATTTGATGTCACTGAAGATATTTTGATGAGCTAAAAATATGATTAAAATATAAACGATTACATGTTTTAGAAATAAACACATTTAATCCTTGACATATTTTAAAAATAAATATTTCAGTTTGAGCTAAAGCTAAAATCTTCTCAAAAGATAAAATAGTTTCCATCCTCATGGAATAGTTTACTTGCTAATCCTGCCGATAGATAGCGCTGTATATCAAAAGCAATAAAAAAAGAATGAAATAAATCAGAAACCGCCATAAATGCCAATATTTGGTTGTATGGTTTATGAACACATTTTTCCAGGATTTTCACTATAAACTGGAATTTCTCATACATTCTCTTTCCTAGTCAACACTAGCAAATGCATAGGTATTTGAAATGAATGTTAGTTTGAAATCTAGTCGTGATACAAAAAGAGCAGATATTTAACCCATTCGCTGCCAAGACTAAATTAAATGAGGTTATTCCCATTGCCATTTCTGTTTTGAGTGTCATCTTTTGTCTTAGATTTATTATTTCAAAATAAATACCCATTTTTTCTCATAAATAATCATTTACATGTATAAAATCGAACACGAGTATACTCGTGGTTGGCAATGGGAATAACCTCAAATTGTTTAGGCTAAGCAGCGAATGGGTTAAATAAAGTATAATTTTTGTAAAAACAATTTATTTGTAGCCTTTTTTCAAGGTTTTACACGTATATTTATGTTTGCGGCCATAAAAATTTTGCAAGTTTGACTAGTTGTACGTTATAATATATTGAAAGTATCACGAGTATATTCGTGATGGCAATGGGTAACATCCTGGAAAACAAGAGTATATTCGTGGTATACAGCAATTGGGTTAAATATCATATTAGGTTGTTCTAGAAAATGTTTGGCACTTCGGGGATGAAATAAGTTTTTCTTTATCTGATTGCACCAGCTTTCAGGCTAAATTATGATACGTCTTTTAATTAGATAGCAGATAACATTTAGGCTATTTAATTTTATTTTAAGGTATTCTAATTTTTTTAGCAGGAAAGACTGTTACGTTATCATAAGAATATTAGTACAAATCAGACGTTCCCATAAACTTTTACTGACTTTAATTTACTTATTCAATAAATCAAAGAATTTTGATTTATACTGTATACATATTATAAATTAACAATGAATTCTTTTAGATGAAAAAATATTTTACTATATTTTTTTTAAAATAAAGCCTTAACATTATATTTGTGCACTTCAGTCTTACTTCTTTAGTATTTCTAGTGCATTTTGGATAAAATTTTATAAAAAGACATTTTAAATTCGAAACAAATAAAAAAAATGTTTTATCAAAGGTATAGTAAAATAGCTACTCATTTAAAAGCTCATATATTATTTTCAAAAGTACCGATAATAGTTTCGAATCTATTTTTAATATCGTATAATATGATTACAATGGAATAAAATGGTTTAATCTGCCCTATTTAGATAAAATATAGTATTATTTTTGTTCCTGAAGTTAAAGTCCAAAGTTTCTACACACAAATTAAACTATAATGTTTAAAAAAATACAAATTTAATATAAAAGAAGTTAAAATACATTATTGACAATGTGACGTTTTCGGATAGATAAGGAGAAATATATCAAATTCTGTTCCCACGGGAAAAGCAATTATTGATAACGGAGGAATTTGTGGAAGGTGGAGATTGCAGACTAGACGGGACCAAGACGTCTCCTTGCTAGACGCTGTTTCCCCCTCCCTTGTGATTGGTCATTTGCCATCCAGGGCCGGTTTTTGAGACCGAGATAAAAAGGAAGAGAGCCAGGTGTAGGGAGCGAAGTGTTAGGAGGAGACTGACGAAACAACAGCTGGTGCTTGGAGGGAGGATTCAACTTGGAATTCTGTGGAAAATTCTCAGGAGAGAATTTGGAAGGTACGTAGGCCGCCTCGCCCTGTAGCCGAGCCCACGAGGAGTTCACCGGAACCTTTGGAAATATTCATCTGAAGTGTGAAAGCTCATACGAGCTTTGGAAATACCTTCAATTAGCTAAACAGCTGTCTCCTGATCTGCTCTTCCAGCCAGTTCATCACCTTACGCTCTACAAACCCAGCAGGTTAATCGACAAGCAGAGAACCTCGGGCCAGATTTTGCGGGAGTTTCCAGAACTCCACCCTCCTTTTTCTAAGAGAGAGACTACCTTGCTATTTGAGGCACAGCACCTTTTCCTAGTGGAACTCCGAACGTAATTGCCTAGGTGATCGTAACCTATTTAATCAAGAATGTGTAATTGTGCAAATTATAAATGTATTATAGCTGGAAATAAATATATTTTTATTTCTCCAAGTCCTGGTTTGTTTACGGCCCAACTCACCAGTATTTCCGGCCAAAACGTTACAACAGGTTCATGACGAAATTAGTTTCGATATCAAGAAGAAAATTCTTGTTTTCTTCGACGAATATAACCTATTATGTTTAAAGAAAGCCTGAAAATGTAAGAAAGCGTGAAAATACAGTCTTTTAGAATCAAAAACAACTGTCCATTTGCACATTTTTCATTTTTATGATAAATTATAATCATATTTTATAATTCAGTTAGAGACTACACTTAGGCGGTTGAAGAAATCACAGTCCTAGTCCTGCAGCGTCTCCATCAAAAGTAGTGCAATATAAGATACAAAGATAATCCTTATGCATATAAGATATTGTGCCGAAAGATAGCACTGATGCATTATCGCAAGATGATTCATCAAAGTAATTATGACCAACTATATATGATAATCAGCAATTACGTAAATGAATGAATGTGATGAAGAATATGCTGAACAACAGAAAACCGATGTTAACATGGCAATGTAATTTGGTTCATTGTCTTATCATCTACTACATTATCTTGCCACTGTATCTGCTGGAAATTTTTGAGCTACTATTTTTTTTAATCCCTGAAGAGAAATTTCAGATACAATTTGATTTTAAATAACTCACAATCAAATTCTCGAGTTTTTTTTCTTTTGAAATCGGTGTAGTGTACAGAATAATTTCATATCGAAATTTGAAACTATACGAGAAAATACATTCATATTACCTTTCTATAAGTGCAGTATGCCATCTAGAGTCATCAACTCTGTGGAGGCTTGTGATCAGCAGTGGCTCCTTCTGTTTTCCAAGATTAAAACTAAGCTGAGCATAACCTTTGCTGATAGCCAATGACAAGTAGTCACCTCGAATTGTTGCCCCTTTATTAGTCCACAAGATCAGTCCTTTATGATGACTGGTGCGGAAAGTCACCTCGATATTAGTCTCCCGCTGTCCCTCTGCTCTGTAACAAATAGAAATACCATTAAAATTGGTATGGAATGGATTTATTAGGGAAAATTTCATTTTGAAATGGTATAAAAATATGCGAATAAATTAACTATCTATATATATGTTACCGTTAAAGTATGAAATCCGATATTTTATAGAATACCTAGTTATTCCATGAAATAACTGATCGTGTCCGTTAAAGTATAAAACTCTCTTGTATTTCATGGTTTAACTAGTTATTTCATAGAATAACGATCTGCAGTCCGTTTAAGTGAAATATAATCTTTATCATATATATCGCACGACGAATACATTTACCTTCCACCCCTACTGTATTTATGAACTATTCCAGGCCATAGGGAGAGATGAAATTAATGTCGGATAAATCTCATTCTGAAGCCTCTGTGGAGTTTACCGTCCATATCCCAGTGCCCAAAGTTGTCCGAGGAAAAGGCGATTCCAAATATATTTTAGCTATCACCATAACAATAACCGAAGAAGGATTTTTTCCAATTGGGCACAAGAAACGACCGCATAAAACAATTATATTCCCGATCTCAGTTCAGGGTCTACGAACAAAAATTAATTAAAATCGAAGAAGTATCGAATGTAGAAATATCACTCCGGTCGGTTGCTAAGGCTCAAAGTTTAGGTACTGATCAGGGATTTAAAAAATGTTCGTGTAAAACACAGTGTGTCAACAAAAAAATGTTTTTGTTTTAGAAATCATGTTTTTTATAATTCCAAGTGTCATTTTAGTAATCCATGTTGGAACAAACGATTTTATGGTACGTTTCCATAAATACCATTTATACGCTGCGTAAATTAGATTAATTGCTTTTTTTTCATTTTAATTGTCTATCATTAGTTTATTTATAGAATACCTAGTTATTTCATTTTAGATAAATTGTTTATTTTACGCTTTAACTGACTCTCATTAGTTAATTTATAGAATACCTAGTTATTTCATAGAATAACTAGTTAAAGTGTCAAATTAATAACAAATTACACTCTTTAATGGACACGATCAGTTATTTCATGGAATAACTAGGTATTCTATAAAATAACTGCATTATATACTTTAACGGTAACATATATATAAAAGTAATAAGAAAATAAAAAAAAAATCTAATAACTCATTAAACCATCTTTTTCTTAGTTTTACTCTATTTCCTCACTCATCAAAAACACTTAATAATCTTTTACAGAATTCCTAATTACAATTTCTTTGTAAATGGTGATTCTATTGAATCACTAAGGATAGGGTCGCTTTTTTATTTCTTTCAATTAGGATTCTGGAAAATAGAAATTTTCAAAATGGTGACTGAAATTTTGATGACTTAAAAGAAAATTGTCATGAATACTATATTATATAGTATAAGGGATTTAGTTTTTACATGTAAAAGTTGGTAATAAGCCTTCCAAGAGATTAACAAACGTTTAAAACAAAGCTACAGACTTGTGGAGAAACGAATTTTCTGTAGAAACGAGTCCGTATTTTGTATCAAATACTTGAAAGTCGTTCCGGGGATTTTCTTTTTCTTCTTCTGTTCCACTTGCGGAATGTCCAATTATTTGTTTCTGTTGGACGCAATCAGTTTTCATCAGTTCCTTTTTTTTCACTTGTGGGTCCTGATACTGCAATGCTTATCGCATTCAATTCATCAGTGTGTCAAACAGATCATTAAGCGGGAGAACGAGTAACAGAAAACAAAAGGTAACCCACATTTTTTACTACTAAACATAGAAAAAAAATTACATATCGATTTTGAAGAATGAACAACAAGAAACTAGAAAATACGTTTCAAATATTTTTGAAAATGAAAGCATAAGTGGGAAAAATCGGATTGTAAAGATATTAGTAGCAATTACACAAAATTTATTTTCTTTGAAAACTACAATTAGCATTGACTGCTTTTGTTATATATATTAAACATACACATAAATTGTGTCATTGTCTTGCATTTTGATTATGTAATGAATTTCTGAATGTTAATGTATATCCTGTTGTATTTATCAGAAAGTATGACAGTTTAGATTACATATTTATTTTTTAATATAAGATATTTATAGCGCAGCTGTAGTTTTTGTAATTTTTATATTTGTATGTTCAGAAACTCCTTGCCTTTTTATCAGGGCCCGATTTAGCCTAGTTGGGGCCCAGGGCATAAACATTTTTGGGGCCCCCTCTGCTTTACTACTTTAGTAATGGAGAACATTTATTAAAAAAGGAAACATAAAATAAAATTTTGTTCGATTTAGGGACCTCACATATGTGGGGGCCCGGGACAACTGTCCCGTATGCCCCTACCAAAGCCAGGCTCTGGTTTTATAGATATTGAAAATTTTATTACATTTAATCCTCTCGTTATCGCTGCTTATATTCAACGAGTGTAATATTTTTCATTTGCTTATTTTATTTTGCGTTCTATTTTTCAAATTCTATTCCGTTTTAAAATATTAAGTTATGAGAAATGAGTATTATTCAAGAACCTATTTGTTTACATTTTTCCTTTTCAAGACTGATAAAGAAATTTTTAATAACATCAAACGATATATTTCTAGAAAAAAAAATTAACTCTAACGTCTCTAATTTCGTTAAAAGCTTAGAGAAGTCTCCATTCTTAAATTTCTGCAAAGAAATTATTGAAAATGAAAAAGCAGATGTTTAAGGAAGTTGTTTTCCTTATTAGGAATCACCAATGGTTGAATATATACTAAGTAACTTCCTCGTATAGAAAGTTAAACGGAAACCATTACTTACGATACTAATAAAAAATTACATACACTTCAAGGGATAAACATATATATCTAGCATTTCCTCCACAGTAGGGTCAATAAATAATTAAGTTATCACAAATAACAGTACGAATACTGAGGTCAGTAACGTGATAGTAATCACATGTCAAGGTACCAGCATATCTCATTGAATGTATAATCATATCTAGATTCTTCGACCCGCCCGAAGGAATACGGATTTAAACCACGAAAGCCGAATGACTGGACCACCGCAACAAAACACTGCCGGGAAATGTGGTTAAGTCCTAATTGTCCTCACTGGACACGGTACAAACCTCCCTGTAGGAAATACACGCCGTTGTCGATTAGAGGAGTCTGACCCTCACCTATTAGTGCACCCTCCAAGGTGGCGAGATCCAACTCCCATGCCGGAAACATCTCATATTCATTACGAGGTACCTAACTGGGGGATCAGTATCTCATCCTCATTACAAGGTGCCGAACTGGGGGATCAGCATCTCATCCTCATTATGAGGGGCCTAACGGGGGGATCAGCATCTCA
>JAOUZG010025323.1:7366131-7379544 GCA_026289955.1 Argiope argentata
CTCATTATGAGGGGCCTAACGGGGGGATCAGCATCTCATCCTCATTATGAGATGCCGAACGGGGAGGGGGATCATAGAACGTAGTGCTATGATGTGATATATATCACGTCATAGCAGTTTTAGAAAATATAATTATACAACCAAAGAAAGCTTCACTTCACGTATCCGCAATCATTAAGCTCCGGCCATACTAAGGTATTGAGTGAAAAAATGTTTTCATACATAAATCATTCATTTTAAGTAGCAGCTTGCTTTTTCAAAAAGCTGGAGAATAAGAAAACAAATTCCATTTCAGATTGCAGAGTTCTTATATTTGTTTCTGCTACAAAGCTTTGATATCTGTTTTTTAGTCACTTATATCTTTTGAAACAACGGTTAAAACAGTATTTATGACATCCTGATTAAAAGTTTGAAGTTTAATGCTTATTAATTTTTTTCATAATTAAACATGTTACAGTTTTTTCCCCAACCCCGGCGAGCCAAATACAGATTTATTGGAGGTTATATTTTTTAAGTGATGCATGATTTCTAAATAGAATTGTTTCGCAATGTTTCAATAAATTTGTTAATTCTTAATATATTCGTTCAAATATACCGGTTGTCTAAAAAGTTCCCGTACTCCAAATTTAAAAAATCATTGTCCATGATTTTTTTCAAGTATATTAAATTTTGCCATACGAGTAATGAAACCATGGACATGCTTGAAGCTTTTTTTCGGCGATCGACTTATCTCAAAAAATCTTTGGCCGACTCGATTCCCTGATCTGACCATCTCGGACTTTTTTCTGTGGGGATATTTAAAGGACAAAGTTTATGAAGGTGATCATCAAACAATAGGTGATTTGAAAATCGCAATTACCCAAAGGATACAAGAAATCATTCTTAGCATGTTAAAACGCGTTTCGAAAAACATGCGTAAACGAGTTCAGCTTTGTCTCCAAGAAAGGGGTGGACTTGTTGAACATTTATTATAAATATAAGTTCAGTATTTTTTCCTTAGTTATGTTAAAAGGGCTTTTTATCATTGGTATAAAAATAAATCTTTTTAAACCCTTGGGTTTTGTAAAATATATTCACAAATCATCAATACGGGAACTTTTTGGACACCCGGTATATTCTTATAAGCATATATTTCAAGACATTAGTAAATTTTTACACCATTTTTGTTTGTGAAAGGTTGCATTGATAAAAGTAATTCTTTTCTTATATGAAGTTTTTGGAAATTTAGTTTAATCTGCTGCTGAATGATGTATGTATATTTCAAATTCATTTCTGTGCAAATGTTTTTTAAGATAATAGATATTCAAGGAAAATGATTTCGAATGGAAATCAGGATGATTCTTTTTGAAATTTACTAAACACTATTACGTAGGAGTTTTCTTTTCCACTAGCAAAGAATAGTTTTCCCATCACTTTCCATTTGATCTTGAGCAAGTGGACACTATCATCAGTCTTTCAATCTGTCAAACAGGAAATTGATATATCAATCATATCAGCGAGATGATGAATGGACTTTCAGATGCTCGGAATCGAATTCATCTTCGAGTATCACGTGAACTTCTTATCATGCATGAGTTACATTTAAGAGTCAAGTTGTAAGAAAAAATTTTCATACTTGGGATAAAATGAAATTCATTCAAATGCGTTCATGTTCTCTAAAATTGCGCTGTAGGACATGAAATGTATTCTTTCCTCCAGTGTTTCGAATATTGCAATAAAATTTCGTATTTTGTGTTTAAATTCTTAGCATAAAGAAGAGGAAAACTTATTTTTGTTGTATCTCTTTCGATATTATTCAAAATTTCACACATTCTACAATTTTGGTATGAACTTTAACCCTTTGCACTCCGATAAATAATTAGATGCAAAATTATCCACCTAATACAAAGATTTGTTTATTGCTATGAAAAATAAATATACATAATTCTTTTAAATCGAATTTCTTTGAAAAATTAATCTACATCTCTTAAACATTATGTAGGAGTTTTTAATAATTAAATTGTAAAAAATAAATAAATAAAATCTCAAAATGATGCTCAATCTTGAATAGTGAGTCAGAGGCACCATCACAGTGCAAAGGGTTAATTATATTCATAAAAAATATTGCACTATTGTTTCCTCTTATACAAAGTTTACAAGGAAAAAGCAATGAATTCCTTAAAAAAATCGAACCCAGGAATTTGACTAAAATCCACATTCCTGAAGCCCTAAAGTAGATTTTTGGAACTACGACAGCCAATTTGTCAACATCATGACTTAATAATGTATTGAACTGAACAAATTAAAGATGTTATATGAACTTTGAAAAAAAAACGTAGCATTTTATAGAATTTTGATCGATATTCAGTGAGAAGAAAACTATCAGTCTATCCTAGTAAAAGTAAATAATTCTACAAAATGTAGAGCTGCTCTGATAAAATATGATATATATATAGATTTTAAAAAATCTAAATTATTGTTTTGTATCAAATTTTGTACCATATTTGTTTTGGGGAAGGGGTTAAGAGTCAATAAGTGTTTATTTTTGTATAAATGTAAATGAAATTCTGCGAAAACATTACAACTTGAACAAATGTTTTTAACATCTAAAGTACATGTCTTTTTTCAAACTTTTCATACTGAGGATTGACTACCTGCCTTTGTTTTTATATATATGTAAAAGCAATCACTTACACAAAATAAAGAAGGATTTTTTTTAAAATAAGGAAATATATTATGCCATTTTCTATACAATTCTTACAATAATTGAACTTTATCAAATTTCGGTTCCATTTTGTCGATAAAAGGATTTTATTTACTTTTTATATAAATATAGAATATAGAACTCAGGAAAATATAGAATTCAGGAAATAAAAATCTGAGCACTTGTAGCGTTAAATACCTTGCCAAAGTCTTCAATTTTAGTAGGAAGGTAACATCTTCACTACAAAATATGACATAACTTTTCGGAACATACTTCTCCCGCTCGTTTAACTGTCGGGTTTTTTTTTTTTTTGTGCAGCATAGGTTAAAGGTTTATTTCTTAAAAAATAATTAGCCGGCAGTTAGATACATGTAAAAAATTTTGATACTGACAGATCGTATCAAATTTCATTCTTTTTGGGTTATTCAGTAGCATTCAGATAAACTCCGAATATATTTGTTTCGAACTCAGAGCCGACTAAAAGAATCTAACCTTCGAAATTTTAAAGATTAGGAAATTTTCTTTTCGTATACTAAGTAATAAAAACCGATTACATGAATGATGATAGTTACATTATTTATAATTAAAAATTATTAAATCCTAAAAAGGATTTTTTAAAAGCTTTCTATATAAAAACGAGCTAAGAATTTTTTTTAAAATTCATATAATAAAAATTTATAGTTGTTATTTTAGTTGTTTTACCTAAAACTCCACAATTAAAAATGATTTTGAAGATTGCATCCAATTTAACCCTTCAAGCAGCTGGAACGTAGAAAGTCGCTCCAAGGTGTCTCTTGAAAACCGGCAGGAACGTAGAAATCCTCTCCAACGTGTCGCTTTAAAACCGCGAGGAACGTAGAAATTCTCCTTCCGCAAATATCTCTTAACACGGCTACCCCGTAGAAAGTCGCCATTGCTTTCCCCCCTTAAGGGTAATAAACGAGGTGGGAGATCGGCTTGTTAGAGGTCATTTTCTGGTTTCCGCTGGCAGTTAGAATGTGGGTAGTCCCTCCAATTAGTGGAATAGGAAAGCACTCCTGAGAATAGGACATCACATTCTTGTAAGAATTCGCAATAACAGGATCGATTGGTGATATGAGCTGTATACTTCATTCTTTCTTTCAATATTTCATTTCGAATCCAAGAGAAAACTATCATACTTATTAAAGATAGGGAAACTCTCATATATACATGTCATAATTATGTTTAATAATTTATACAAAAAAAAAGAGAGTTTTCAAAGGCCGGTTTGGATTTTCTGTACTTGTCTGATGAAATATTAAAAAATCACGTTTGAACTGTTTATAATACTTTCATTAATTTTTAAAAAACCTTATATATTTATTTATAAAAAAAACCTTATCAATTTATTATCATCCCAATTAATAAACGACAAAAATATTTATTAATAAATGTTATTGTAACTATAGCTTAAACTTTGTATGTAGATTTTGGGCAAGCATTTACTCCGCAAGGGAAGACAAATTTGAAAATTTGTGGATATAATTTTTTATTTATTTTTGACTTTTTAAACTTAACTTTTGTAAAAGTGTTGTTAATTCTTTTTATAAACGCTTTTATTTAATGTATTTAAATAAATATAGTTCTTCTTTTTCTTTTTTTACTGTTTAATATTATTTTTTTTATTTTACTAAGTTAATGCATGTGTTATTTACTACTTTCCGCAAATCATATTTTTCTTTCTTTCCGGGGGGGACAGATGGAAAAAAAACTGTTTCTTTTAAAAATATAAAAAAAATTTTGGGGGAAATTATATATAATTATAATATAAAGAAAAGAATTTTAAAAAACGATAAGTATTTTTATTTTTATTAAAAATTATAAATATAAAAATATTTTTTAAAATTATATATGTCAAATATACAATTCTATTATAAATATATATTTGAAATCTCTATAAAAAATCAACCAAATTCATCGCTTTCGCAGGGGTAATTCTTAATTGGTCGATACTTGCAGCAAAGTCTCCTTTTTATCTACAAGATTTCACAATTTACGAAGTTTCACAAAAATTCATAATGTTGTAATTTAATAAAATGGATACAGTTGAAATTTTGATTCCATTGCTGAAGTTAAATGAAGAAAAGGTTTTTAGCAATATTTGTTGGCAGAAAAATGCATGGATTTATGAAAATATTACTGCGGAAACTGTGAGTAATTTTTACAAATAATTGGGACAAGTTTAAGAATGATATAATAAATTGACATTCAAAATATTCAGTCACTAAAAATAAGAATGAAATGATAATTTTTAAACGATATAAGCCATTTTAATAAATGGGTGCTCTATTATTTTTTCTTATTTCAATATTAAAATTAACTTTAAAAAATTATTATCTCAACTTACATATTAATTATTTCAAAATAAGATAATAAGTCAAAAATATCTAAATTAATAATATTTTAATAAACATATTATTACTAAAATATTTACTTGCTATACATTGACAAAAGATTGTTTTATTAAAAAAAATTGAAAAAAATTTCCACATTTTTATTTTAAAATTTTTGATAACAGCTATATATTTTCAAAAATGAACGTAGTATTTTTAATATTAAGTATTAGAAAAATATTAATAAATTTTTTTATATTCTATTTTAATCAGTCTATCATATATATCCTTTTATTTTAATTTCCAATGCCAAATATGCCAGCAAAATGCTTAAAACTAAATATCGGAAAGTAAGATTCTCTGTGTGTTGGCAAAAAGGAAGTATTAAGTTCGTAATGCAATTTGATGAATAATAATTTCTCTAAATAATTCATTAAACAAATTTTTCTATTTTTTATACAAATTTATAAAATCATATTGCTGGATTTTTTATTTATTTATTTTTGAACAAATTCTATTTCCTGAAAACATTACAGATTAAAAGAGAAGCTCTTAGTTCTCAGGACGAAAACCAAATTCTTATCTGAAAAACTGCATGGTAATTGCCCTGCCCTCAAATTACAACTTGATTTATCACTCGACACTGTTCACAATCTTCCGCTTTTAGAGGAACCTGAAAGTTCAGACCCAGGAAAGTTTACCCCACGGGATTAATTGCCGGGGGAAAGCAAAACATACCCTGCCGGTTTAGGAACGTTCTGACAATTTCTTTTCTTGTAAATTGTGTTTAACCTTTATTTTGACCGCTGCCGTTTTAAGAACATTCTTACGCTAGACAGCCGACGCTCGATGGGTTAATCACTTACTAAAAGCAAGCCTTCATAAAAAACAAGTAATCAGTCAAATAGTTACTTGAAAAAGATCGATTATGTTTATTTGAAACAGGCTTCAGCGTTTTAAATAACAAAAATAAATACAAACAATATTTTAGATTAAGATTCCAGTAAAATAGAATATCAAGTAAGAATATTCGGTACTTACGTATTGGACCGTCTTAGCCAACAATCTCCAAAGGTTTAGTAACTCATTGGCGATGGATTTAAATTTGGCGATAAAGATCAACGAATTACACCATTGCCGGATTGCCATAATTGGCGATTAAAAACTCATTGGCGACGACTTCTAATATGGCGATAAAGTCAGACGGTGTAATACGTAAGTACCGAGTGTTCACCAGCATTAAGAAAACGAAGAATTCATACAATGATTATGCTTTTGTTATCTGTTTTATAATATTCCCTTAAAATTAACTATCGAATTATCTTTTTCTTGACAGATTCTATAGTTAGTATGTATTGCTTAATATCCAATTTATCTGTATAAATAAATGATTTTTTATAAAATCATTTATGGAAAAAGTATTCATATTTAATCAGAAGATAAAAACTGAGAATAACAATCTTGAAAAATCTAACAAACTAAAACGTTTATAAACATAATGCTAAATCATTTTCAATGAAATTGCAATATCGCAATAGTATATATATTGGGATTTCATGAATGCTATTTTTAATCTGTAAAATTTTAAAATTTCAGTTATTGGAAAGGTGTTAAACCTAAATAATTATTTGTCTACTTTTAAAATAAAATGTTAGAAATGATTTCATATTTCTCGTAATAAAATATTAAAGAATTAAATTTTTTTATATTTCTTGGAAACTTAAATTTCAAACACTTAAATTGCAAAAGGCATGTAAATAATAAGAAGAATGAAACTTCATGTAAAAGTTGTTGATGTAAATTTCAAATAAAGATTCATTTTTGAAAACATATTCAAAACAGTTTACTTTTCTTGTGAAGGTTTTTTTTTTAAAAAAAAACTTAAGTCCTCTAAATCGTGAATAATGTAGTTATCAGTACTTAACAAAAGACATTATTTTTAAAATAGTAACAAGAATAGATTTATTTAAAATGTTTTTAAAATAACAGCATTTTAGAAGTTTTTAAGAACATAAAAAATATTTTGATCATTATCAATGCAATATGATTAAAGTTATATATCTTAATGATTCATTCTGTTGAGTATCATGTCTAAAAATAACTCTTAAAATATATGAGAATGTAATAAACCTATGAAAATATAATACGAGAACACGCATAAATTACCTTTTATATATTTAAAAACTTTCTGTGTGTCTTTCTAGTTCCATTAAAAATTTATTTTAATGGAACCTATTAGCATTAGTTTATTTTGTTGTAAAAAATAGAATGTTTTTGTATAGTTATCGCTCAAGAACTTTTTTGTTAATAAACTCAATGAAAAAAAAACTTACTTTGTGCTTTGTTTGTTCGAGAAACTCAAGAAATCACTTCCTCCAAAAGCAACAGGGCGTTCTAAGTCTTCTTTGGCAATTCCTATTAGCATAAAATATTTCATAAAGTACATGTTATTAAATACTAATCGATTATATATAATATACTTTATGCATTTTTTGTGTTTTTGTTGATGAATATTTTGAAAATTCTTTGGATAAATTCAAATACTGGTAAGTAAAGATTGCATTTTTGAAATTTGCTTTAAGTAATTTCTTTGTGCTTTTGTCTAATCATATTCTGAAGTTTCTTTACTTATATTTCTTTAATTGTGAATAAAAATTCCTCTGTTTATTATAAGCAATTTATTTTAAATATATTTTTGTGTTTTTTTTTTGCCTATTAATATTTTGAAATTGATTTATGTTACTAAATCTTATTTATTTGAGAATATTTTGTACTTTTCGATTACCAGACTAAGGAAATTAAATCCATACATAAATTATGTTATACAATTTCTTTGTTTAAAGCGACATATAGCTTTTAATTAAATCAGTTTTTATGAAAATAGCCTATAATTAAATTGATTATTTATTCAAAATTCAAACGCATAACACATATTTCTATGTAAATTTCCATTTATTTATTTTTTATTTTTTTATTCTTCCAAGGAAATTTTTATAAGCTACAATTCAGATGGGAGAAACTAATGGATCACATTTGATACAGGTTTTTAAATTTTCCTTCATTTTTTTTCAGTAAATAATTGCTCTGCATTAATACATTTCATAATTCTATCTTATTTTATTTTGAAATTTCTTAAAGAAGAGGAAAGTAGTGTTAATTGAAATAATTACATTGTATATTCTTTCTCTATACATTTTTTATTCTATATATCTAGAATCTTTATTCACGATTCTTATAATAAAGCACATATATAAATGATTGTTTCATTTTATTGCTGATATAAAAAGAATTCAAATTTCTAATTCTAAAATATGCAATATGATAGTAATGATTTGCCTGTCTCTGTACCATTTTTAAAATTCACTCTTAAATAAAAATCATGAAATTTTTTCCATCCAAAATGTATATAATATTTTCATAATAGACTCATTATCTAGAAAAAGAAATTCTTGTTACTAATATTGAAAAAATATCTTTAAAATTTATTAAAGTTAATTAAAAATATGTAGCGAAACAAAACTGGCATCACCGAAATTTTAATTTTAATAAATTCATAATTAATTCACTAATGTATTAAGAGAAACGCATAAAAATTTGAATTGATTCATTAACTAAGAATCTAACTATAAACGAAATTGCAACTAAATTCTAATCTGATGAAAAATTCTTTCCTACTGAGAATCTAATACCGCAAAATAACTACGAACGAGCATGTTAATTCTACTTTCCAAACGTTCTGCGCCACAGAAACTTTTGTACAATTGTTAACATTACGCAGATGGATTATTCAAAGATAATATTCCAGGTTATTAATATTATCCTACTGAAGTTTCAATAGAATTAAAATTAATTTTATATAATATGAACTCGAATTAATAAGCATGCCGATAAGCATCTGTCCTATAGAAATATCTGTGCAATTGTTAACATTATGCAAAAAGACAATTCAAAGATAATATGTCAGGTTATTAATATAATCCTACTGAAGTTTCAAAGAAATTAAAAATAAATTTTATATAATATGAACTCGAATTAATAAGCATGCAGATAAGCATCTGTCCTATAGAAATTTCTGTACAATTGTTAACATTATGCAAAAAGATAATTCAAAGATAATACGTCAGATTATTAATATTATCCTACTGAAGTTTCAAAGATATTAAAAGTAAATTTTATATAATATGAAAGTAGAAATCGAATGCCTATATTTGTTCGAATATGAATACCAAGGTATATATATATATTACTAAGTTGCTTTAGGTAACTAACAATGGCATTAAATCTGTCGACCAGTTTTTATTAAATACAAATCTATACATTATAAGAAATGTTCACGTCTTGATGAATTTTTATATAAAGTCATGACTTTTTATATAAAATTCATGACTTTTTTAAATATAAAGTCATGGCTTTTGGCCTCACTTTTTTCACATTTGGATCCCCAGAAGTACAATGGGCATCGACACAAAGGCACATTCAGTTGAGGAATGCAGACTCCCTCATTGAGGCATCGGGACGTTTCATCACACGGTGGGCCCCTGTATCTTCGAACGCCGTGGGACCATATAGCTCGGGCCATCAGCCTGTCCCATATGTCTCCATTAACTGTGATCCGTTGGATGGCTCCGTCTAGTCCCGTTCTCACTCCGGCTCCTGGGTTGACCATCTCCAGGTTTGGCACGCCGCCAACGTACAAGTTGTGCTCCAGATTCAGCTCCGTCAGAGAGGCCTGCGAATAATTGAACAACGGGACGATAATTTATGCTTGGGGGATGGCTGGTCAGCGGCAGGGCTTTACATAAATTGCCCTCGCCGAAGCATTGTTGGCTACTAGTTGGTACGCAAGTAGCCAATTTCCCATCCCTCTCTCCCACCTTTAGAACTTTCCCAGGAAGTTTAGAGCAAGTTTAGAAAGTTCATTTTCCCCATATTTGAAAGCGTTAAAAGAAAGCAATTAATGTTATGAAAAAATGTACTTTCTAATCATGAAAGGCGATTATTTTCTATAGATACAATATCACAATCTTTTTTTAAGTATAAATAATAATAACCAAAAATTTAGTATAGAACGTTAAATGATTTCATATCTGTATAATATATATATTTTTTATTTCTTCCTATTTTTGAACTGCTCAACAAAGTCCGATAAAACTTTGCCAATTTAGTGATTGCAAATGCTCGAAAATTATATAGGCATAGTACAATTATTATATTTTATATATAAAAACGAATTTTTGTTTGTATTTATGTGCCGTTTTATTGTTCATCCGTTTGCAATAAAACTTTTCCAACGTACTGATTGTAATTGTTAGAAGGTTATAGACATAGTAGACTTATCGTATCTTCCCCTATGTCTCCTTTCACCCAAAGAACTTTCCCAGGAAGTTTAGAGCAAGTTTAGAAAGTTCATTTCCTCATATTTGAAAGCGTTAAAAGAAAGTGATTAATGCTATGAAAAAATGGTACTTTCTAATCATGAACGGCGATTATTTTCTTAAAATACAATGATAATCAGCAAAAATTTAGTATAGAACGTTAAACTATTTTATATCGATATAATAGATAAAAAGGAAATTTTATTTCTTCCTAGTTTTGAACTGCTCAATCAAGTCCTATAAAACTTTGCCAATTTACTGATTGCAAATGTTCGGAGTTTATATAGGCATAGAACAATTATGATATTTAATATATAAAATCGATTTTTTGTTTGTATTTTATGCACTGTTTTATTGTTCATCCGTTTGCAATAAAGTTTTACCAACTTACTGATTGTAATTGCTAGAAGGTTATAGACATAGTAAAATTATTGTGTCTAATGCAGAAAAAAGAATATTTATTTGTTTTTTATGTGCTGTTTTATTCTTCATCCGTTTGCAATAAAACTTTGCCATCTTACTGATTGCGATTGCTCAAAGGTTACAGATACAAATACAAATGTTATATTTTATACACAAAAATGAATTCTGATTTGTTCAAATTTTATGTGCTGCCGTATGATCTTATGTGGATAAAATTTGGCCAATTTATTATATTGAACTTAGAAAATCCTTGTTTTTCACATGATAAATTTTATGTTAAATGCTAACGAGTCGGACATAAAAGAAATTTATTTGTTTTTGCTAAAGACGGAAAAACAAACATTTTTTTTACTGTTCTAAACTATACTTTAAAAATAAAGCTAGAAAAAGAATAGAATAAACATTATTTATACTCTTTTTTCCATATTTGATTCAAGTTCATTGAATGTATTCATTGATAGCAGAAAAATAGTTCTTTGGATCATTCATTATTTGAACTAGATAGCTATTTACCGCACTTTTGAACTATTTCATGTTTCAAACAATATTTCCAAATTATTTCTTCTGCAGTAACACCGCATCGATTACCAGCTATTGTGCAGAAAAAAAAATGACAAAATTGAATTTTAAAGCTTGTATGTCTATATTTTATTTTTTATGTAACTAATTATTTCAGTTTTAATCTAAAATTAAAATTTTTAATGAAAATAACACCAAGTCTACACTAAGTGAGAAAGTGTGTTTCTTGTCTTCGATATCTTGAATCATTTTACACATGATATATTTTAATTCCCTTTATGTGTGAAAGTACTTACTTTATTTTGTTAAAAAATGGAGGTTTTAGCACAATGCACTTAAATAACAGGATTTATTTTATTTTCTAATTAAGTTATAAATGAAAGGAATAATGATTGATAAAATTAAATTATTTTTTTGGAAACTTATGAAAAGTAAGTTCATAGAAACGAAATATTGAGATACATACGCTAATACCTTTCTATTTCTCTATTTACAAAGATATGAATATTTTAAATCACTCATGAACATTTGCAGCTCATTTTATTTCATAATAAAACGATTTTGCTATGTCCAAATCGGATATGAAACTTAATAAGAATTCTATTATTAAAAAATATCTTTTAACCAAGTTGTGAACTTATATTTTAATTTAATGTTAAATCAGAAATTGCATAAAAGAGTCTGTTGAAATATAATTTCGTATATTATGCATATTATTATGAAGTGAATTCGTGCTTTTTCACATTTAAATAAAAAAATCTAAAAAAAATTATAAAAGAATTTAAATAAAGAATTTTACATTTAAAGAAAATAATGTTTTCCACATTTAAATAAAAAAAAGACATCAAAGTTTTCATACAAAATAATTTTATATTAAAATAATTTATGACATTTTTCATCATAATTAGCTGAATTTATATTTTCCATAAATAAATTATATATTTTTAGCTTAAAAATTTAACTGGCCACAGGGAAAAAAGATTTAAATAAAATTGCAAAGGAATAATAATTTGAATGAATAAATATTTCAGAGATATTAATCTAAAAATTAGATAATTAAATTAATTATTATTATCAACATTTTCTTTATATTTAAAATTCTCTATTTTTAATTTAAAAAATGAATTTTAGTTTTATAAAAATATCATACATAATAAATATAATACCTATTTCAAAATAATAATAATAACAAATTATATTTAGATATATCTGTGGAAAGAAAAAAAATACATATATGATTATGATTTAAAAATATTTTAATCTTTGAGAAAAAGATTTGAAGAAATGATAAAAAATTTAGAATGAAAATGAATGATTAGAATATATGAATGATTTAATTAAAAGAAAAAAATAGTTATATTATAAATATCATAACCTGTTTCTAATTAGATAATAATATTCTTTTAATATATAAAGCAAAAGTTAAAGTTTTAAGATAAGCTTAATTGCCTTTTTTACGTATTACAGAAATTAGCACAAAAATTACTTCTAATTAATTGAATTTTAAACTTTGCGACTGAAGTGCTGATAAAGAATTTATTTAATAATTAATTAACGAATTCTGCCTTTCTATTTACCGACTCATTTCATAATTTAAAGAATTCTCAGGAGAAACTGAATTATGGAACAGTTCTTTTTCTCTCTTTTTTTGATATTTATACACCGTGAAAAAATTATTTGTATTGCTGCATCTTTAAAAGAACTAAAAAATGCGAAAATTTGAAAGGCTTGCCAAAATTTCTTAAGGTATGATCTTTCCATTGTAACAATACAAAATATTTGTAACTTCGAATTAACATTAAAATACATAATTGTAAATGTATGTTTTTTATATGTATATACCCTAAAAATATTATTTCTATTTCCATATCATTATGATAATTATAAAATGCGAAAATATGAAAGGCTTGCGAAAAGGAATGATATTTCTATTGTAACAATACAAAACATTTGTAACATCGAATTAACATTAAAATACATAATAGTAATTATACATTTTTATATGTATGTATCCTGAAAATATCATTTTAATTGCTGTATCATTATTATAACCATAAAA
>JAOUZG010025323.1:7379554-7393839 GCA_026289955.1 Argiope argentata
CCTGAAAATATCATTTTAATTGCTGTATCATTATTATAACCATAAAAAGGCGAAAATTCGAAAGGTTTAAGAAAATTTCTCAAGGAATGATATTTCTATTGTAACAATACAAAACATTTGTAACATCGAATTAACATTAAAATAATAGTAATTATACATTTTTATATGTATGTATCCTGAAAATATCATTTTAATTGCTGTATCATTATTATAACCATATAATACAAAAATTTAAAAGGCTTAAAAATTTTGTTAAGGTATGATATTTCTATTGTAAAATACAAAATATTTGTGGCGGCGAATTAACATTAAAATACATAATAGTAATTATACATTTTTTATATATATACCCTGAAAATATTTTTATTGTTGTATCATCATAAAAACTATAAAATGCGAAAATCTGAAAGGCTTACGAAAATTTCTTAAGGTATGATATTTCTATTGTAACAATACAAAACATTTGTAACGCTGAATTAACATTAAAATACATAATAGTAAATATATGTAGCATATTTCTATTTGAATACAACAAAAGTATTACGAACACCTCTTCTAAGAAACCAAAAAGCTTTAACAAAGATATCCGAAATATGTTTCTCACTTTTATATATAAACACCTGCGTTAAATGGCTTGGTTTTAAAACTACACAAAATGGTCCCAGAGTTTTGAAAATTTTCGCATTTATTTCTAGCGTCAACCATTTACCAAAAGTCCATCTCGAGCAGCTGCTTTAAGTTCATCAAATGTACACTGCCAAAATGCTACACACGGTTTGCAAATTGCAGCCACTATATCTCGGAAAAGAGCCTTTACCGGAATACAAACAAAAATTCGATGGAAAACTCCAGCCGAAGCAATTTATCAGGTCTCGCAATTTTAGCGGAGACCCTCCTATGGCGGTCACAGTTTCGCATTCTTTATCCGCAAATGGATAAGGTGGCGCCTCATAAAACCAGGAAGGTGTAGAAAAGTCCACTGCTTTCTCTTACCGCTGATTCTTGGCTTGAAATATGGCCGTCGTCCACTTGCAAAGTGCCGTTTTTCCACAGTCGATTTACCTTCACAGCATGCCATTCGTTTAGCGAGACGGGCTCCGGGCTCCTGCAAAATAACACGACACTCTTACCTTCGGGCTAAAAATTCTCGGCTGTATACACTTGGATTTAATAAAGAGTTATTTTCTGGAATTGTCCGACAGAGTTGTTTCTAGGTTACTGAAGCAGATATGACAGCATTTTGTGACACACATTTTTATTTTTTTCATCTTGTTACGAGTCAACTAGAATTTTGAAATTAAATGAGGCAGTAACGTACGTTTTTGAATTTTAATAGAATATTAAGATTAATTTTTTTTGTACTATGGCTGTTTAAATTATCGTACTTTAAAAAAGCCATATGGATATTTTGAACCATTCTTATTAGCACAAAATGCGCGGTAAAATCATTCCCATATCTTCGAAATATTGTATGAGTATCAAAATATTGAACAATATCGTGAAAATGATTTTTAATATTTTGTGTTAATAGGAATATGTAAATGTGGTATTTTAAGAAAATTAGGTGTTTACGTATTAGACCGTCGATTTTTATCGCCAAATTTGAAGGCTTCGTCAATAAATTTCTAAATTGCCAATAATGGCAAACAACCGCCATTATTTAAAAAAATTGCTCAAACCTTAACTGTAGTCCGCCATTTTGTTGGTTTCGTTGGCGTCATCGGTTTATCGCCAAATTGAATCCGTCACCAATGAGTTACTTATCTGTTGACGTCGATGGCCTAATACGTAAGTACAGAAAATAAGTAGGAACGTCTACTAGAAAGAATGGGAAAAAAATAAAGAAATAACTTCTAGCCTATCCAGTAATAAAGCATAGAGGATCGGGATTAGATTATAGGATGTTGATGATTTTATGGTGTTTAATCTTAAACAAACGTTGTTTACTTCGTTTAAAGGGGATAAAATTTTACATTTATCTTTAAGTGAATAAGAAAACGGAATGTTAATATAACAAATTAAATAAAAGAAACTTGAAGGAAATATGAGTCTTTTGTTCCAAACAATTTTATTTTTGGTAGATTTTATTACTTTTTTTATTTCTAGCAAGGATAATAAGCATACAAACATATAATTAATGTCTTTGCTTTTTGAGATAAGCAGTTTTAAATAATGCCAAAAATTTAGAACTATAAATAAAATATTTTGAAAAATTCATTAAAATGAGAAGATAACTGTGCAGAAGTGACACAGATATGGTTTTTAAAAATTAATTAAAGAATTAATTTTTAAATGACATTAAAAAATTGTCTTGTATTAGCATATGTCGAAACTAATATAAAAATATTTCGATTGACTTTTAAATGAAAAAGAAAATAATTATATGCCGATATTGTAACTGTAGATTTTGATCTATAAGGAATTCTGAAAGCTTTTTTGACAAGATGTTTGCCATAATTTACAGATAATATTCAATACGAATCATTATTTTATTAGAAATAATAAACTTGTTAGAAATAATAAGCTTGATAAGCATACAATAAACAGTTAACCTATGATATTATAAGCAGTGATTGCAAGTTTTAGACAGTTTTAATTTTACCAATTTTCATTTCATTATAAGAAATTACATATTCTTTACATAACAGATACATACATATAATAATATTTATACGATTTCATTGCATTAACAGAAAAAAACTGAAATTTAGAAAGAAGCATATATTCTTGTATACAGTTCTTAAATATTCACTTTTTTCCGTTGAAATAAGAACGAAAAATAGAAGCAGTTTTTTTAAAAATTAATTTATATGTTTATTTATTCATTATACCAATAATTATATAGATAACATAATATAAATAACGCAATATCATGTTAGGGAATAATTGAATATACGTTACCAAAAATATGTTTTGGAAGCAAGGTAACTGTTTAATTTGTGAATGACATTTCTCCTGTTTGATTCGCTATCACTAGATGTTTACCTCCAATTTTCAAAATAAAATTTCGTTAAATAAATAAATTCTGCATAATTCCATTTTGAAGTTTTGAATATTTTTTACAGATTGGATTTTATATATTTGCTTTCATATACGTCGAACTTAATAATCTATTCGTAATAGTGAAATATTTGGAAATATAATAGTTTATAAATGATTGGCATATTATAGAAGTTTTAACTATTGAAGGAAGTATTATTTAAAATAATTCTCAATAAAGCAACTTCCTGTTAATATAATTGCTATAAATCTAATAGATGTGTTATATAATATTACCAAAATACAATAATAAAGATCAAAAGAATAAATATGAAAGTATCATGTGAAGAAAGAATTGTTTCATCAATAATATTTCATATTTATTAATGATTAGCCACTCTTTATTTATACCTTTTTGAGAAAAACTCAAATATTAAATAAATTTGTTTTTGATCAGTTATTCGTGTAAGGGATATTTGAAAAATAAGACTTCTTAGAACACTTTTAGACCAATATTAGGCACTTTTTAGAATTCAGTGTCCGTTTAAAACGAAATTATTTTAATGTATTTAAAAAGGTGATTGAGCTGAAAGAAACTTAAAAAGATCAAAATCAAAATAAGTTTTATAATGATCTAATAATGAAAAATCACATCAATTTTTTATTCTTTTCTCATGTGGTTTTAATTATTTATTAAAATTAAAATGTAATTAAAATTTCTAATTTCATAAATTTCTGTGTTTAACTTAAATTCTACATAAAGTTACTCATAAATAAAATTATCTATTTAAGGTACAAAAGAGCATTGAATGATCAAAGTGTAGTCAATCTGTTTTAGTCTAGAAAATGTATTAAATTACTTATGAATCAAATTATCTATTTAAAATACAAAAGAGCATTGAATGCTCAAGTGCAGTCAATGAGTTTTAGTCTAGAAAATGCATTAAGTTACTTATAAATAATAAAATTATCTATTTAAAGTACAAAAGAGCATCGAATGCTCAAATGCAGTCAATCAGCTTTAGACTAGAAAATTCATTATTTCAGTATGAATATAAAGACATTTCGAAATGATAAATTAATGATTATTTATTATGATATATCTTCAAAATAATGATAAATTTTCGAATTTATTTCTCACATAATACGCAGCCATATATTCTTTTGCAATTAACTGAAATCTAACTTGAAGTTATTTATGAACAAAATTATCCGCATAAGGACAAAAGAGAAATGAATGCTCAAGTGCGAATGCTAATAACTTTCAAGGATCACCCCTAGACTAGGAAAGACATCGCATACAATTTGTGAATTTAAATTTATATACTTCTCTAGGGCTGATTCGAGCGTGAAATATCCTTTCGATGTCAAATCCAAGTTCTGCATCGCATTTCGGAAAGATAGTGAAATGAATGGCTCTATATCTATTCGAAGCGCAAATCGAAAAGATTCAGAGATGAACCTGCGCTTAAATGAGGAAATTTACTCATGCAAGAAAATTAGGAGAGATATTGAGTAAGCGCTGCCATTCACTTAAATAACGATTAAGATTAGGGTCCAAAGCCCAGTCTTGGGGGGAGCTTTACATTGCAAATGAGATTCTTGCTCGATCTGAATCAAATTTTAATCATCTTCTCAGATGAAATAATATGATTTTGAGATGGTGAGACGTTTTAAATGTCAATTGAGAAGGTTTTTAACTATCCATTATGATTGAAATGTTTTGGATAAGAAGAAAAGAACGAAGGGGGGGGGACACTGTTGTTTCGCTTCTTTAATTTCCAAGAAAGTTTCTACAATTTGAAAATTATTATAACTAAAATTAATAGATGAATTAAACCAAACACAAAATGTATCTGACATTTGAATTTTAAAGCTATATTTTACAAATTAATAATTTCTACAATAGATTTTTTAAAAAATAGTAAAATACTTGATAAATGTATTTTTTTTCACATTCCATAGCATTCTTTTTCTTAAACGTTTTGGGATACTAAAATCAATAAAAGTTTTTAAAAAGTTTGTTATTGAATTAATGCAAATAGATGTGAAACATTTTCATTTTTTTCGATGCATTAACTAAATAATAAATAGAAGTCTTCGTTTTAACTATTTCTGTTAATAAAAGACTTATACTTCTTAAATTAAATTATAAATAATATATTTAAGATATTTTTAAACACTTTTAGTGTCGTCCGAAAATTATGGAGCACGATATTGAAAAGCATTGATAATAAATATAATGTCAATAAAATATTTCAAAATAAGGATATTACATATTTTTAACTTACCTAATACTAACCACTCCACTAGAAATCAGCAATGAAAGAAAGAGATAAAATTTAGTCAAAGAATGTTGTAAGTAACAGTAAAAAAATAAAGAAGAAAGAAATAAAATTACTCTATATATTTCCACTTATAAAACTTTAAATTAATGGCTGTTTGTTACTTACTTCTACAAAAAAGTAGTGAATACAAATATCGCTACAAAAGTACATCATCAGCTATATATTTTGTAATCTGCTTTCGCTAAGAAAACATTAATTAAAGCAATTTAAATAATGTTATCACTTATCTAAATAGAGTAGAAGTTATCATTATCCTATTTTAACAGTTTTGAATTAAACAGGGTTTTTTTTCTTAAATAATGTTATCACTTATCTAAATAAAGTAGAAGTTATAATTATCCTTATTTAACAGCTTTTTATTATACAGGGCTTGTTTTTCCTTAAATTAGTTACAACAATAATACATTATTGAAAATAATCATCACAATTTCTCAAAGTAAATCTTTTTTTCTATTAATTCTAATAATTTGCAAGCATTAAATTAGTATAAATTCTTTGATAACATTATCTTATTGAAACCAAATACATGATTTATTTTTATAGAATTTATTAAGAGAATTGCTTAATTTTAAACATTTACTTTGAATATCTTCAAAATAATGTCATAAAATGCATACAATGATTCCATTAATAAAATTCTAAGTAACGTAAGTTTATCTAACGAAAAATATAGATAAACCTTAAACAATTCACGAGATTTGATACCGAAATCAGTCATAGAAGGTTTATAAAAGTTGATATTCAAATGAACCATAGACAGTGTACAAGATTTGATATTGAAATGAGCAATAGACAGTGTGCAAGATTTGATAATGCAAGGGAAAAGGGATATAATTTAAAAATATATAATTCCAGATATTTCCATAGAGGGAAAGTATAGTTCTGTACATTGTAAAAATAAGTCATTCATTGAAATGATATGGATTAGTCATTCTTGCTACAAGTTAATTCACGCTAGGTTTTAATTCAGAAAACTTATTAATTAAAAAATAATACTATTAATTTGTGTCATAATGCCGAGATAAAAAAAATTAAAGCTTTAAATTAGGATACAGAATATTGGATATCATTTGCGTTGTACCACCTTAAAATTTTGTTAATAACTACCAAAAGGCAGTATTTCGTTCTATCCGTGAAAAAAAGAAATCGTCTTCAAGAATTGCCAACTATATTAGCATAAAATAAAGTATATTACCACCGACATTTTATCGGATAATCTGAATTTCAGCCAGCGTCGTGAAGATATCGTAACAAAGCAGATGTGTGTTTTGGCCTAATAAGGAATGTTTCAGTATTTGATTATTGTATATATAAAACTTTATGTGGCCCTTAAAGTTGTTTAGTATCATTTCTCTATTACACCCAATAATTATCATCACATATAATAAAAGAGTAAAATATATACTTGTTATTTTCATTGGAAGTACTCTTTATTGTGTACTACATGTCTAACCGATGCACAAATATCAACTCATTTCTTAAGCAACAAATCTTCGCTTAGCAAGTATAACGAATGCCCAAATGAAGAAGTACGAAACGACACTGAGTATAAATGAAGTCTATTCAAAGTATGCTCTACAGGTATGAGCATAAAGATTCCATTGATTAACGAGCCGAAGGATTCCCTGTTCCCAGGATTAATGTAGTCTTGACGGGACCCAGTCCTTTTCAGCTTCCTTGAATTCGCCATCCGAGTTGACCCACTTTATTTTCAGATGTTTTTTCAGAGAACCAAACACATAAAAATCGCCGGGTGACAGACTCGGGCTGTAGGACGGATGGTCGAGCTGCTCTCACTTGAACTTTGCCAGTTCCGTAAGTGTGGTCCTGGAGACACGTTGACGAGTGTTATCATGGAGCAGAACCACACCTTGCGTAAGAAGTCCAGGTCTTTTGTTTTTGGTCGAACTGCGTAGTCTTCGGAGTGTCTCATAGTACACATCGGAGTTAATGGTTCATCTGTGCTTGAGGAATTCGACAAGTAGTGGATCTTGGGAGTCACTTTTTATGAATCTCCCCTCGATCTTACCCATGCGGATGCTCGTGTAGGCTAGATGTCTCGATATGTTCCTCTAGAGCGACATTTGCAAATATGTAAACGGTTACATTGTTATAATGTTTCATCTCTTTTCATTTGAATACTCCTTGCATGTATGTTAGCTTTTCACCATACTAGAGACAAAGGGGAGAAATGCAATTTTCTCATTTAATAACAAGTTTGGTCTCTATATTTGGTATAAATATGATACCATGTATTCTCTGATATGGAAAGAATGTATTCATGACAAGAATGTATTCATGAAAGAATGTATTCAAGACCATGTATTCATGACACGAAAAGAAAACAAGGATTGTTATAGGCTGAGAAAATTTAGGTTTCTAATCTTCATCTTTTGAAATTTAATAATTTGATATAGGTGTTTTTCCTTTCACACGAATATGTCTAAAAATAGAAGACAATTTTTGTATCAGCTCTGAATTTAAGTCAAAAATTTTTTTAATGTAATAACTATGTTTAAAAAGTCAATTTTTGTTACGGTATGAATTCTGAGTTCAAATCGAACATGTATTTAAAATAATAACTATGCCAAAAAGTCATGTGGAAAAATCCTCATAGGAAAAAAGCATGCAATTTTTGTGCAATATGAATTTTTTATTTAGTAATTTTAATTTTTGCAACTGTTTTGTTTATAAAAGAATTTGTATTTTATTTCTGTGTTTATTATTTGGGAACTTACGTTGATTTTTATGTTTGTATTTCCAAACGTTTTGATGCTATTTTACATTTTTAGGTGCTCTTTTTCCCCTATTCTATTTTTTTTTTCTGAAAAACTTCATAAATTAAACTCTAGAGTATATTTTTGTTCATATTTGGAATAATAATTTCTCAATAACTTCTACAGTTATTGAACATGAGAATGAATAATTTATTGATTTAGGAATATCTTCTAATTTTTTCAATGCTTTACAATGTGAAAAAAATTACATATTGAACGTTATTCCTCATATAAACCGCAATATGTAAAGACTAAATAGAATAGGACTTGTTCCTGATTCAGGAACTAAATAATAAATTTCTTAAGCAACATATAAAATTTCAAGCAAATCATTCGATAAATCTCTAAATTAAAAGGTTTTTACTTTTTATCTGTTTTTAGCACCAATAAAAAAAGGGATAGTTTTTCTAGTAAAGAAAATCTTGCCACTTAACTGATATTTTGATTTATAAAGGCTTTTAGGATCTTTTTATATAAAACATAAGTATTTCTGAATGTTTTTCAAAAGATTAATCTCGAACGTAACTACGTACTTCAACTGCGCACTCAGATATAATATAAGAGCTCGAGAAAAAGAGTATTTCTTGGAATTAGAAAATAATTGAATGGATTCTGTAGCACGTTCAATATTCTCTATGGACAAGTTAGACGAACCTGACCTTTATACAGAAAAGATATATATATTATTTTTTTTATTTCCACGAGTACATGTGTAAGTTTTGTTATCAATTTTAGCAAATTGTAAGTTGCAAAAGGTGTTGTTCGTATATACATGTAATATAAAAGTTAAAATGTAATAGATTGTACAAACTACATAAACACACTATTAAAAATATCGCATTTTCTCTTCTGTTCTGCCCATGGATGTTTTACTTATACGAAGTATTCTAATGAATTAAAATGTAATATTTTACAATTGCAATATTATACACACACACACACACTGTAAGGAAAACATCACTTTCAGTCCTGTTTATTTGTGTAGTTAATTATAATTTGCTAATAAGATAAAAAGAAAAAATAACTTAGAGGACCATTGATTAAAATTATGCAATTCTTTACAGACTTGCGTGTAAGAAGCAGAAATTAAATGTCGATGGGATAGTTAATGTCATTAATTAAGGAATAAATTTTCAACGGAAAATAGGAACTATTTTACATAACTGCAAAGAATGAGTTTTATTTGTAACATATTTTCTAGAATTTAAGTCAGCCACTTCATTACAGATGACACGCCTTTTGAAACAGTGATTTAAGCAAATCAAGGATTTAAACTTTTTCACTAAGATATTTAAATAATTTACAATTCATCTTAAGTGGAAACAATATGACCTCTTATTTAATTTTACAATCTGCATTCTTTATTAACACTTTGGTGACCGGCAATTTTACACATAAACTATGTCATGTCACCGGCTACTTTTTTGTAATTGAATATGAAAGTAAAACGTTCTAAAAAACTCCAATGAATTTTATGTATACTGAATGAAATGAAATTAAACTTTGGACATATTTTTTACATCAAAAAGTTCTTCGCCGATACGTTCCATCACGGTTGAAATTTTTGGAATTTTACTGAAGTTCTAATAAAAATATAAATACTAGGAAAAGGAATTTTTCTGTTATAGAGCGGACAAGACTAAACACAATACGCCAAGTTTTTGCAACGTTCTATATCGCCCTCGATGTTATAAATTGAAACAGATAATGCAAGTTCAATGACGAGTTAACTCGTCACCGGTCAACAACGTTTGGACATGAAAAGACGAGCTAACTCGTCACCGTTCAGCAAAGTGTTAATAAACTCCAACAAACCGACTCTACAGAGAAAAAAGTTATTTTAATGACATATTCTAGTTTTCATTACAAGTTACTTTTATCCCAGCTACTCTTTTATATTTTAAATATATAACCCCACAAAAATTAAAATCTTTAGAATTTATTTTTAAGATCTGAACATATCACTTCATGATACTTTAAGATAGGCAATCAATGATGAATTTAGGATTAAAATTAATCGATATTAGCTGGCTTCAACAACAACAAAATGAAATCCTCTGCCAATCATATTTCAAAAGATTTCAGGAAAGGCACATGTAAACCGTAAATAAATTCGAAATAATTTAATGTGCATAAGCTGTTTCTTACCAACTTCGACCATCACCCACCGTATGTCAAAAAGCGAACCTCTTTTCGTTATGCTCCAGTAAGTTCAAGAAGTAATTTTGTTGCGGAGCGTTCACTAATTATGAAAGAGATTTTTAATGCCAAAGAATCTCCAGAAAACTTCCTCCAAGCAAGTTTTCAGATTGGATTTGGATTTTACAGAGAAAGAGAAGAATAATTTCCCAAAGATTATGTTGAAAAAAAGGCATTAATAGAAGGGAGAAAAATTATGGCAGGAAATTTTTGAATAGCTTTTGTGATAAGTTGCTGGTGTTTTAAAGCACTTCCCAAGATTAAAGTTTAATGAAAACGGTGATGAAGAAAACTTCAATAAAGAATTAAACTTGATTAAAAAAATGCCGAAAAAGAGAAAAATTCTGTCTCGAGAGTTTCATTTAACGAGCATGTTTCTTTTTTATGCCATTTTTTACGTCAAAAACATGAATGAAATAAATGTCGTTTCGGACAAAGTAAACTCATTAGAATAGAAAGACGTTTTTGTTGAATTCCTACTCCCCCCTCTCCATAAAAAAAGATATTGAAAATGAAACAATTACATTCCAGCTTCACTTTGGGACAGATAATTATTTCACTTTATTTTTTTAAAATAATAATTAGCAAAAATGAAATTAAAAGTCAGTTCATAAGAGTTTAAAAAAATGTTCTGTGTTAATTATTTAAAGTAAAAAGTAATATTTATCATATATGTAAAAAAAAAACTTTCACCATGTTTTGGAAATTGTTTTGCTGTAAATTAAAATTCTTATTAGCGTATGATAGAATATTTAAAATCGAGTTGCTAGTTTTTATGATTAAATATTTAACCGAGTGTAATTAGCTTTTACCACTACATGTGATTAGAAAAAAAATGTGGCGGAAAGTGGAATATTTGATTGGATAGGAAGAAAATAGAAAGAAAAAAAACCGAATTAGAGAAAATAATCGCAATGAGAATGTTTTAAACATTTCAACGGAATTAAAATATTCTAGGATATAAATTAGAAAATAATATTTTGCAACATTGATTTTATTTTTTAATCATACTGAAAAATATAATATAACTAATTAATATAAAAATTTGCTTAAATAAGTTAAAATAAATTATAATATAATTATATAAATTTTGTTCTCAACTGAAACCTTGATAACTTTGTCTTACTTATGAATTCAAGCAATACAAAATAATTCCACATTTAACGCATCAAAAACTTCAGAATTCAAATTTTTTATATTATACAAAATTTTGAATAGAAACTATATAAAAATAAAGACTGTTTTAAAAAATTATCTATAAATAATACTTGACAATATTGAATCTATTTATTGATCATAACGAAAATAACACAGATACTTAATATCAAAATTTGTGAGCAGAAATGAAAACAAAAAATGCAATTATCTCAATTATTTTCGTAATTAAAGTCTTGCTTACGAATTCAAGAAATTCACGATAATTGTACAATTAAACCATTAAAAATTATAGAATTAGAGTTCTTTTTATATCTAAAAACACTTAGAATAAAAATCTATAAACTAAGTTTTAAAAATTTATAGAACTACTGATTTTAATTAATTCCTTTATTAAAAATGTATTTAAAGTGCGTTCATTTCAGATGTCTATGTTTCTCTTCTATTAATTTGTTATTCGCTTTAATTATCCAATAATTTTTCATAAATGTCTTCTTTTTAATAATTATTAGGAAACAAGATTTTTTTTGTGTGTTTACAGGATAGAGCATCTATGGGATGCATGAATGTTCGATGTAATTTAATATGTCATATATTTATGACATATACCGACGCCACATATTTATCTTTTTCAAGTAATTCTATTTATTCTGAGTAAAGCGTTTTTTAAATTCACTTTTAGAATTGACCAAGATGACATTAACAGAATTGCATGAATAAAGAAAAAAAAATGTTTTTTTTTTCAAATTTCATTATTTATTAATGAATTACTAGATGAACTTATTGGGTGAATAAATTCATCAGCTAATAAATATAAATAGAGAATTTGCAAATATATTTACAATTGAATTCAATAAGTGGAATTTACAGAGTAAGAATTGTATAATTTTAAATAAAATTTTTTATGTTTACATGCTGAAATATTTATATCTTTATATTATAAACTTTTTGATAATAAAGATAATAATAAATTCGATTTATAATTATATTATAAACTTTTCAAATAATTTCATAATTCGATAAAAAAATGAAATAAAAAACATTTTAAGCTAGAATGCAAACAATTTACATCCTATCATACTGTGCATTTTAATTTTTACATGAATTCATGGACTGACGTTAGAGTTCCTATTCATTTCAGTATCGCCTAAAATTTTAGCTTTCTCTTCAGGGGAATATCAGAAACTGCTTCAATAAATTTCTTCAACAAACTTTTTGACAAACTTAGAAAGATAAATATCATAACTATATCTTAAATAAACTTTAATTGGATAAATTTATCAAGAAATATTTAACTGTTTTACATTTTTGTGTTTTTGAAAAGCCTACGATATCAATCAAGGTTTAAATCTCATTTTTGTGCTTCGTGTTATACATTGCATACTTCCAAAATTTGAAATGAATATTTTAGATATATATTTAATTCAGGGGTAAAAAAATATTTTTTTGATTTCTGGATGTATAAACAGTAAATAAACGAAACTCGTTAAATTTTCAGTGGTATCCTAAATAGAAAATATGCTCTATATTATCATTATTCCAAGGAACGTGTTATTTTTTTATCAATATTGATTAATATTGTTAAGATAATTAAATCAAGTGTAAGATAATTAATTAAGTTTTGATAATTAATCAAAAGTGTAAGATAATTAAATCAAAATTGTAGACATAATTTGGAGATAAATTTGAAAAATAAATAAATAAATACATTTTTCTGTTTTAAAGTTATATTTTCATGATTAAAATTTAAAATATTTGTTGAATTTGGTGAAGTTAGAAATTTACAAAGATATCGGAGTAAGCACATGAAATTATTTATTTGTATCAATACTCAGTGTCATCAACTTTGGCAAATCTTATTAGCTCATTTAATTCCCGTAATTCACCCACGGATTATGAAAAAGATACTTCTATTGTAAGAATTAATGTTTGTAATTATCAAACTGTATTATGGCTTCATGTTTTAGGTATCGGTCAAACACTTTATCTTTTCCAAAAGCAAATTCAGTTATATTAATGTCTCGTTTTTTTAAAAAAAAGAAACACTGGGAATATTTTGGAATGAGCTCCTAATTCTGAATCGCAATAAGAAGACGAGGTCGATGCTTGGGCACTCAAACCATTTCCCATCTTCCACAATATACCGATGATGGAAGTTTGGTCCCTATGGATTTAAAATGTATTAGACAAGATTTCATGTTACTTCTTCAGTGGTCTCCAGTCTGTAACCCTCTGAAACCTTACTACCAAGCACATCGGTTCTTTCCAAATGCAAATGATATGAAATAAAATTACACAAGGAAGTTAAATAGTAGCAAAACAAGAAATTTTTTCTGCTCTTCAGTAACTAGTGTTAGTTAATAATAATTAGTTCATATTTTGGACATGGTGGGCATCAAAACAGAGAGTTCTGAGTTGATCCTTGAAGATTGACATTGCTTTAGTTTTGTTTAACTATGCTGTGGATTAGTTATCTTCCAATAGAATACAAGAAATGTGAGTTTAAGTGTTTACTTCTGTATCTTTCTAGTGCATTTCTGAACGTGACCTTAGCCCAAAAGATATCTAAGATGCACGTTTTGTTTGTTTTTCTCTTTGATTAAATTTATACAAGATATTTCATTAGAAATATCTTTACCAAGATTCTTCACTACATAAGAGAACGAAAGAGCCTAAGACTGAGATACACGTTTTCTGTTTTCTCTTTGATTAAATTGATATTGAATATAAGGTATCCCATTAAAGATCCCTTTACCGAGATTCTTGATTACATAAATGTACAAGACTGAGTTTTCTCTTTGATATTTAATCAAAAAGAAACAGAAAA
>JAOUZG010025323.1:7393849-7404562 GCA_026289955.1 Argiope argentata
AACAATCTTCATTACATAAAAGAATGAAGGAGTTCAAGACTGAGTTTACTCTTTGATATTTAATCAAAGAGAAACAGAAAACGTGTGATACAAAATATAAGATATTCCAAAAGAAATTCCTTTGCCAAGATTTTTCATTAAATAAAAGAAGGAAAGAGCTCAAGACAGATTTTGATGTTAAAAAGTTTTTTAAAAAACATTTTTTTCCTAATTTTCCTGCCATTTCCATACAGTTTTAAAGAAATTCCTTATAAGCAGATGATATTATAAACATGCATTTTAATCGTACAATAATTTAAAAATGTTAAAAATTTGTTTCTTCAGATATATAACAAACTTTTTAATGCTTTATAGGAATGCCGTAAAAAGAAATGGTTATTTTAATATAGATATTAGCAAGAATTTTACAAAATTGTTGACCGTAACGTTTCTGCATTACCAAATAATTACCTTAAAATATTCTTCTATAGCAGTAGTGAGATGAATAAAAAAATGTAATTGCTTGCACCTATAAAGTTGACGAAGAATAATCCATGCATATATTTGTTGTTTTATTTAGAATTTATTTTCGCTGTATGTACTTCATTTAATGTAATTTATTTATGCAGCAATTCAAAAATAAAAAATGCACGAAGAATTACCTGTATAAACAGCTCTTATCCTAAAGTTATCCGGAGCTAAATTACTCAGTCTAAAATATTTATTCAAAATATTAACTATTGTGGCAAACATTTACTTTAATAATTATAACATATTGATCTAATTGCACTCTCAATATTCGTGAACCGACTAAATAAGTTAAATCAATGAGACCTTTTAGAAAAGATCGATAAGACTTAAAAAGATTTAAGACTAAGTTCTAAGATAAATAAAGTTCGAACCGACCGAAGAAAATTCACGTATGCTAGTCAACGAACATCGACAAATCACATTAAGATATTCGCTGTTAAACTATTTAGCTACTTCTTAAAATGTCAACATCACGCGTTTGAATTTTAGATCGTGAGATAAAAGTAAATAATTAGGTTACTTACTTTTATATTTTACTCATTATCGTATAAATGAATTAAGCGAGTTGAACAATTGAAGTGGAGAAGGTTATTTCAATTAGCTTTAGGATATTATTTATACAACAGGGACGGGTGAATTTAACGGAAAGTTTCAGAGATGATGGAATGCATAAATATCTTTTGATTCGCTAATATTTATTCAACACTTTATTAATTAATGTCAAAATTTATATTTAAAACTCGCTATTTTTTTAAGAAAAATCTGAACTTTTGCAATTGTTAATTCTTGTTAAAGTGTTTATTATTTTATAAATAATTTAATGACATTTATCCCAATCGAGGATTATATATAATATACTTAATTTCAATGAAACGGCTAATTATACATAATATGTAAACATTTATATTTTAACCCTTTGCACTCGTTGATGCCTCTTGTGCACCGTTCAAGAGGGTGCATCATTCTGACGTTTTATTACTTATTTTTCGATTTTGATTACTGAAAAAACTTACAGAATGGTAAAAAGACGGAGAAATTTGATTTTAAACAAACACGCACGCGTCAACATAAGGTCAACACATAATAACACAACACTGTTAGAAATCTACACGTGTATGATTTAAGAGGACATCATGGCATATAAGACCAGTAAAAATAATTTCGTTCCTTTTTCTACCGGCTTGTGTTTTTGTGCCTCCCTGCTAGTAAATAACGGCTGCCTCCCGAGATGAAATAAAAGGAAAGTTCAATATCTCGAGATGCTGAATGTTCAACATCAGAAAATGAAAATTCAACATCCGTTTTCTCCATGACGACTCTGCGATATGCTTGAAATAAAAAAATAATGATGTGATTACACGCACGCCCGCACACGAACACACACACAGAGAGAGAGAGAGAAATTCGAGCAATAATCAATCCCTTGTATATTAAATAATTATGCATCAAATTACTTTTCTGAGAGCAAAGGGTTAGTAACAGTTTTTATGTAACTATGTTTAACATTTGAACCTTTATAGATAACAATTTTTTTACAAACGAAATAAGTTGAAAATCTGTAAAGTTTATTAGGATGCGTATAATTTATTCACGCATGATATTTTAAAAATTGAACAATGTCACTTGCAAGTAAGACGCATCACAAAGGTGAAAAAAATATTTATAAAGAGTTCGAAAGTTGCTTTAGTGTCATCCAATTAAACATGTCAAAATGGTACAAATCAAATATTCGAATTTAGTATATAAGCATTTATTTTGCAGGACTAAGACGAAACACATTAACGTTTAACTCTGGACAGGCATTAAGACAATCAGATTTTCAATTCTTTTTCTTCTCAAATAACTTTCTCAATCGAATATATTTACCTACATAGCCCGCATCAAATAGGTTTCAATCATATTTCGAAATCTAAAGTTCAACTGAATATAGTTTTACATTTCGTCCTTTTTTTGGCAACCTAACGAGCGCCTGTGGAGACACAGAGGAGTGCCAAACTTGGCGGGTTATCACCGTTTCAAATTCACAATTTTTTCACAAAAAGAACATTTTACTTTGATACAAGTACTGCCAATCCTGCTAACAATCAGTATACAATCCTGTAACACAAAATGATCAGACCACCACAGATAACAAAACAGGCACTTAGAGCTACACACAATGGACTCTGTTACTAGTATCAGAAGCAGAGCTCTCTAAGGACGTACGCCGCGTCTTTGGCGTTGGGACAGTTAATTAGTTTAACATCGCCATTACAGTATCGCCAAGGGAACTGGATCTTCTTATTTATGCAGCAAATTATCGTCTTAATGCTCGAGCTGTCCTTTTCCTCTCCATCTTCCTGAAGTATTGTATGCTATTTTCTTTTCAGTCAGTCCCATATTTGCACAAAGTGCCCAATAGCATTGTAACTAATCTTTCCGACATTGAGAAGAAATTCCAAATATCGAAAAACATCGCAGGAATATCGTACAAAATCTTTTGCTAGCTAGGATCTGTTATTTGAAATGGTATAAGACATTATCAGTAATATATTTAAAAAAGAAAGCAGCCCAAAGTGTGCAGGGCAATTCATAGTGCATGCTAAATGCGATTTTTTAAAGATATAGGATGTAAGATTGAAGATTTTTTCAAAGATATTTTTAAGATTAACAAATGATAAGAATAAATTTGAATTTTAGATACATTTTTCTATAATTCAATATTTAATATTGCCTTTAATATATATAAGCAATAGCAATACATTAGCATAATTTATAATAAGACTATTCAACAACTATATACAATAATAATTTAGTTTTATTTTATACTAGTCGCCTTTGGTGACCAACCGGTTCGTCAATCTTGATGATTTTCAAAATTTCCAATTAAAAATTTTATGTAACTCATCTTTTAATAATTTCTTTATCAAAATATTTTTAAGCTTCAAACTGTTACAGCCCTATAATTCCCTCTTACTATTACAAAAGCTTTAAGCCAAATATATTTTTAAGGTTAACAAATGATAAGAATAAATTTGAATTTTTAGATATATTTTTCAATAATTCAATATTTAAAATTGCCTTTAATATATATAAACAATAGCAATGCATTGGCATAATTGATAATAAGATTATTCAACAGATGTATACAATAAAATTTTAATTTTATTTTATATTAGTCCCCTTTGATGACTAACCGGTTCGTCAATCTTAATACTTTTTATAATTTCCAATTAAATATTTTATGTCACTCTTCTTTTAATAATTTGTTTATCAAAATATTTTCAAGCTTCCAACTGTTATAGCCTCTATACTACTATCGTACTATTACAAAAGTTTCAAGTCATAACGTAGTGTGCATCTATCTAATTTTCTGTCACTTCCTGTAAAATTTCAACTTTAACAGCAATTAGTAAATTAATTAAACAGCAATTAGTATTAAAATATAGTTTTTTGCTGAAACGAAGCATTTTTAAAAAAATATATATATGATTACTGTTAAGTATTTAGATAAACAATTATTGTAGCCTAATTGCACAAATTAAATTATTTATTAATTAAAATTAAATATTTGAAAGCTATAAAATCTCGATTTTGTTATGTTATGACTTTCCCGAAAAAATATAAATAAAATTTGAAATTCACAAAATTAAAATATGTGAATGCAATTTCATGCATGTTTCGTTTTGATCATTAGTCGAGTGGTCTTACACCACTTTTCCTGAAAAGTCAAATCCCGATTAGAGCGATAGAAATACGATTACTACTCACGACACTGATTGGACGGCGCTTCCCAAGTCGTATCGAAAGTCGATATATCCATCCGATATTGTGATCGCGACGAAATCCCCTTTACCAGAAGCTTGCTGACCATTGTACAGCAGAGTGCCGTGCAAAGATCTTGTCAAGAACCATACTTCAATATTAAACGCTTGCCGGACATTGGATAATGTAGGGAACTCCAGATATGATTGTCCGTTGAAGTCAGGAACGAAGATGCCTTCCGTCTCGATAATGGCTGAAAAAATAGAAAAAAAATAATGTAAATAAAATTATAAATTCCAACTTAGGTCAACAAAGAAAAATTTAATTTTAGTATCTTTTTTATTAAATAGTTATAGTTAACACAAAAAATTTATCAAAAATATTGATTTTTGGAAGAATTAAACTTGCTTTCTTCGCCTTCATTTGAAAAATACTGAAATTCCTGATTGATTGATTTTGATTTCAATTTTCATGATAAATTTCTAAAACTATAATAACATAATAAAACTATATAAACCTATAATAACATCAAGGGTCATTCACTACAAGTTTAAATAAAATGCATTTGAACTTGAGTGCTTAAAGAAAAAGTATTTTATTACTGATGAAATAGAAAAACTAATAATATAAATAAAATTGTCAACTCTTACTTAGGCCAAAAAAAATTAAGTAATGTTTTTTGTTAAATAATTATAATTATTACAAGCAATTGATAAAAAAATATTGATTTTCGCAAGAATTGAACTCGTTTTCTTCACCTTCACGTGAAAAAATACTGAAGTCCGTGATTGAGTGATTTTGATTTCAATTTTCATAACAAATTTCTAAAACTATATTTAAATTAAAAATTAATTAAATTTAATTAATTAATTAATATTTTTAAAAAAACTATATTAACATCGAGTGTTATTTAATACAAATTTAAATAAAATGCATATGAACTCTAGTGGAGGAAAAATGAGTATTTTATTAGCGATTGAAAATTTGAACAAGATTATATATATATATATATATATATATATATATATATATATATATATATATATATATATATATATATATATATATATATATAGGGAGAGTGTGAACTAATGGTAGGAATTGAAAAAAGAAGAAAAAAATGCATAAATAATATGAAAAATTTTAACCTTGTTTTAGTATTAACAAATTTTTCTGTGCGTATAGGAAAAAAAATCCAGCATTGAATCATTTTATAAAAAAAGATAATGTTTGTAAATCTACTTCGTTAAACGTTGTCAGTAACTCTTTGTTGTCTCTATAATTTTTTATCTGTTTGCTTTTATTTTTGTTGTTTCTAAAGCGTTGTCTCATTAAATTACCTAAATGGAAAATTTTAAAAAAGTGAAGTTTTTTTTCAATAACATACGAGCTTGTACCTGGCATATTGTTGCCGCAGAAGAAATAACTGTGGAAATAGTGTTTGAAATTTGAAATAGCAATTTTTTAAAATTAGAAATGACAGAAAATAGAATATTTAGTTTCTTGTCGATAATGAATGCATTTATTGAAATTGGATGACAAATAAAGGAGAAATATAAACAATATTCATTATTTTTTCAACTTTATTTTTCAAATTTACTTTAGTGTAGACTATATCTTTTTCTTCTATCTTCAGCAAAAACAAATAAATTTCACGGGTTTCTGACTCGTGAACATTTAACATAAAACTAGCCATGTAAAAAACATGGATTTGTTTTTGTTCAAAACAACAAGTTAGGAAAGTTTTATACCATCGGATGAATAATATGGTACTCATAAAATAAAAGCATTTTATATATTGCATATAAGAATTTTACTGTGCCTTTGCTCAGCTGAAAGTAATAAATTGGTAAAGTTTTATCTTAATTGGATGAATGGTATGACAATGCATAAAATGCGAACAAACAAAAATTAATGTTCTATATTAAATTTGAGAAATAATCATTCGCTTTTGGTTTCTTTATATAAAGTAAGTAATTATTATATAAAAATATGCTTTATCTATGTGTTATTTTAAATTACATAAATGGAATATTAAAAATATGAGTCGGCATTTTTTGTAAAGTATTTTCAAAAAGAGTTGGTAGCTATTTTCAAAATGCGTATTAAGATGTGACTCAGTTCAAACTTAAAGTTCGTCATAACGATGTCCTATTGTAGAAATCTTTGTAAAATTCTAATGAAATCAATATTTTCAGCAAATTTTTCCAACCGAAATCAATATAATATGGCAGAAAGTGTATCATGATATGTTTATATTAATCGATGAATTAACCCTTTACACTCCGATGGTGCCACTGAGGCACAATTTAATAGGGTACATTATTTTGTCGTTTTATTTATTCATTTTTCTAATTTAATTGTTAAAAACGCCTACGTAATGGTTAAAAGATGTAAATTAATTTTTCAATGAAATCCGACTTAAAAGAATTATGTATATTTAATTTTCATAGCAATAAACAAATCTTTGTATTAGGTGAAAAATTTTGTCTCTAATTATTTTTCGGAGTGTGTAATTAAGAACACATTTAATAAATTTTCGGATTTCAATATTTTAAATTGTTTTTTGGTTTGATGGTGAATAAACAATTAGAATTTTGCACCATAATGTATATTTTCTTTTAATTGTTAAGTGATGGTGTTAAATATAACCAACTTATTAACAATTTCTAATAATAAATTAGAAAATACATTATTTATTAGTTATCCTCAACTTAACTGAGTTATATGAATACAATATACTTTGATGAACATATATAAAATGCATGGTACTTAAATATATATTAAAAGATCAGAAATTAACAAATGCATTTAGGGAACCTAAAAATATTTTCATGCGATATTTGAATAATAACTCTTAATCGTATAAGTCATTAATAATTTTAATTTTTTACACGAATTCAATCGAATATCATTTGAAAGAAAAAATGCAGCATCCATCGAATATATTTTCTATAGACTAAAGATGAAAATAACTATGAAAAGAGGTCTACTGCCCTTCAGTTTCAAGGGCATAATATGGTGGGATTAATTCATTGAGCATTCGTTGTTACTCATTGGAAGGTCATCAAAAGTAAAATAGGGAGCATAACATTTTAGATGGCATTAAAAACTCATGTAAATGTAATGATGCAACTACAGAAAAATAATGCGCTCTATTTTATAAATATGACATTTGTAGAATAACACTGATTTAAAAGGTTTTAGAGGAAATTTAAAAAGCTGAAAATCCAATGGATTAGAAGAATACTTTTCATCTCGAAAATAACGATGGAAAATATCCCAAGTAGAAAACTTTCACAGTATTGCCAAATACTGGCTAGACTGTAAAAGTTTCCCTAAAAGTAGCAATTCAAATTACACAAAATATATTGAACTATTTCAATGTTTCTTTTACAATTTTTCTCAAGTCATAAGACTAAAAACGATATATATTGAGTAAAATACCTTATAAGTCACCAGATCTAAGTAAATAATAACTTTTAGCACTGATATATAGTTCTAAGATACACATAAAATATTAAAAAGGACTTTAGTTCAAATAATAAACTGATAATATAGAAATTTAAATCAATAAATACAGATATATGAAAGATATATTGAAAAAAATATTAATACTGGTAGTTTTCATGGCGATATAATGCAAATTTCATTATATAGAATTTTTTAACTGTTTAATTAAAAAAACAATTACAGTTGATATTAACCACTTAACGGTTTCGCCCGTATGCCGTACGTGCATCGATTCGTCGAATTTTGATAGTTGTAAACAAAAAAATAAACAATTCATAGCAACTATAATTCAATAGAAAAATGACTTCGAATACGTAGATAAGTCAAGTATTCATTGGATTTCCATTTGAATAAAAATAAGAAAATATTTCCAAAATAGTATCATCTTATTAAATAGTAAAGAAAATAAAACTGTTAAGAGGTTAAAATATAAATTGATGATTGTTGTATAATAAATAATTTATTCGTGCACCAAAAGGGCATAAAAATATTATATTTTTCAAAATTAGGCTATTCAATGATGATAGATTCGTTGTACAAAAAAAACTATAAACATCACGTATTCTTTAATTATTTTTGTTTAAATGAAATTAAAAGAATAGTGCATTTTACATTGTGAAAGTGTCAAATTGTTACTTAGGAGGGGAAATAGAGTACACAGTTATGAAATGTCATAAAAAATACAAAAAAAAAACAGGAAATTGGTTATAATACTTATATCTTTATTTTAACTCTTTTAAAAGCACAATTTAAAAATATTACACATTTTAGTGTAAATTTAAAAGTATTAAAAGTTAATTTTAACACTTTTTAAGTTTAACACTTTCACTCTAAAAGTGATAAAAATTTAAAATTTTTAATACAAACTTTTAAAGAACACATTATTAAAGTGTGCTTTTTGTATGCACAATTTTAAATAAATTTAATACGACTTTTGTTTATTAATATTTTTTAAAGTAAACTCCTTTTCCAATAGCAAAATTTAAAAATTTGTTATTGCATTATATTTCATCACATGTCTTTAATTTCGTTGTTATAATAAATGCTTTAGTAACTTATTATGCAAGTGCATAAATGGATATGAATGATTATCAACCTTTTATTGTCATTAAGTCAGAAAACATATATAAAGTGAAATATATTCTTACGTACTGGAGATTGCTTTAATAAAATTATGCTAATACATATACAGATATGAATGACTGTCATCCTCTTATAGTCATTCAGCCAGAAAAGGGCTCCATTTCATTGAAATATTTACATTCATAAATGGAAGAAGTAGTATATAAAATAACTGTAAGTCAAATGATCAGAGCTCGTATTAAAATATATACATTCCGAAGGCTTCATAATCATGATTGTTTGAGAGCTTTAGTGACTACCAAACATTATGTCTTTATAATCTTATAAGTATCTGTCTTTATTATCAGAAGGCTTTATCTAAGACTAATATTGTTAATATTCCCAGCATTAATGTTAAGGCTCTCTTCGTATTTATCATTCCCTTACCAGTTAACAAGCGAATCTATAAATATCAAAGGTATATTGGTAAAGTAAATTAGGAATACATTTATCTCATAAGAAATAACTATAACTGTCATGATTTTATACCTTAAATTTTCATTAGAAATATCAAATAGTAGACTATATAGGTACTTACGTATTATACCGTCTTCGCCAACAATCGCCAATGTTTTCGTAACTCATTGATGACGGATTTAAATTTGGCGATAAAGATCAATGGATTACTCCATTGCCGGATAACCATAATTGAAGGTTCAGCAACTCATTGGCGACGACTTCAAATTTGACGATAAAGTTGGACGGTATAACATGTAATTACCACTATATAACACATCTAAGAGAATAGAGATTTTTACTCCAATCTTAAAATAAAGCTCATGCTTTTTAATTCTCAATCTATCTTTTACTGGTTGTCTTTTATAGGACGACTCATTTTTAGCAAGGAAAAATTTCGTAAAAAGTTAAATAACACTGGTATGACAGTTTTAATTAACTTATCAAAGTATTTTGAATAATATTTCCTCCTTGATTGAAATTATCTATTTATTAATTTTTTTAAAATCAAAAACAGTATAAAAATTCTTTTTTCACTAATAAGGTAATGCTTTTTAATTTAAATTTTAATTACTTATTTAATTTGTTCATTTTTGTGTTTTCACAACTACCTTAGAATTTAATTATTTATTTATTTTTATAAATTTTATCGCATATTGTAGTTGCTTTTTACCAAGTGTATTACGTATGAAATCAAAATTTATTTATTAAATAATGATGAATTGTAAAAATATTATATTATTTCTTTGATATAGAGGATATTTAAAGGTAAAAGCATTTCAAAACCTTAGCGCATTGTATTTAATGTAAACCTCGTAATTTTTTTTTCTTTACCAACATATTTTTACCAATGAAATTTCGACCTATTAATTGCAATTACTATATGTAATTGATCAAAAAACTTGCACTAGCATTGGATTTTTAACGAGAACTGAGAATTCAAAACCAATGGTGACAAGGCAAAATGCTTTATTTTTCTACATAAATAGGATTAACATAATACATGGTTAGAAATTTCCAATTTTCTTTATTCTGTATTATTTTAATTCGAAAGTATTGAATCGGAAAAATCGATGAATTAACAATATTTAATTTTAAAAGGACCAAACATTAAGAAAATAAACAGAATTGTTTGAAATAATCCACCTAAAATATGTTATGTATAACCTCATTAGTGTTTGGAAAAAACAAATTGAATTCGTCACTTATTTGGTGTCGGGGAAATGAAGATTTTCTGCGATAAAATTAGTTTTTAACTAATAAAAAAACTAATGAATTAATATTTCAAAAAAACTTAATTAAAATCAAATGCCACTACAAGTTAAAAAAAATTACTTGAATTTGATTGGGTGAATAAAAAGTATTATA
>JAOUZG010025323.1:7404662-7441146 GCA_026289955.1 Argiope argentata
GAAGGAATTGAATAGATATTTGGAATATTGATCGGAAAGCGTTCTTTATGACTTCACTCTGAGTACAAATGTATTGTTGTAGTTTAATACAGTTTTGCTATTTAGGTGAGTGTTGTTGATTTTTGCAGATGCTGTTTTGGGTAAGCTTTTGCTACATTTTTTCCCCTTTGTTCTGATGGAATAAAGCGCATTGTTATAAATTTTGTGTAAATTAGATGTAAATATTGTAAATATTTCTTAATTGTTGTGTAAATATTGTAGATAGTTTAATTGTATAAAGTTAATTGTAATGGAATCGTGCGTCAGCAAGGAAAGACCGTTCTAAGGGAAGTTACAACAGAAGATTGCCATATTTGACCAATGTGGCGATATAGATGCATTGGCAACATAATGAGGTCGCAAACAGTTTTTACTACACTCTAAAATGTGCAGTAGAACTAAATAATTAACATTTGTTCTTATAGAATAGTGGAAAAAATTCGACTTACCTGGTAGAAACGCGCCGTTTCTAGGTTTGCCCGCCCACATAGGTGGGGTGCTATTTAAGACTCGCCTTAAGGCGGGCAGTTTAGCATTGATATCGGGCAATGTTTGGCGTGGTTGGCTTATCTTCAGAGAGCGTTTTTTCTCTTGCTGCAGTGCTATTCTGTAGCTTCGCTTTTATTTGAAATTAGCGGATTGAGTAGAGTTAATTCGCTGTGAATTTTTGTAACTTGATTTGCAAATAATTATTCTCATTTTTATAGACAATGAAGTTTGCATCTTTTTATCGCTCTTATGTGAGAATTACATTATTAGTATTCAAACAGTATGTTATATTTTATCGATAAACTTCTGATCTTCGGGATTTATACTCACCAAGCAATTTTAGCAATATTCTATTACTCTGGAACTTTAAGGGTTAATTTGGAAATCTTCATTATTTGTTTTTAATAGCATTAAAAATCCCTTGATTAATTATCTTCATATTATTATTATCTCCATATGTTACATAATTATTTCTGAAACCTGAACTCTTTTCAACATAGCCTAGCTGTAAACATTACCTATATTTCAATCTTTGATTAAAACTTTAAAAGATGGATGACTTACATTTTTCACACAATTTTCCTGTTCGATCTGGAGGGCATCTACATATGAATCCATGTTGATCGTGTGGTACACACGTAGATCCATCCGTACAAGGGTTGTTCAAGCAAGCGTCTTCTAATACTTCACAGGTTTTGCCTAAAAAAAATTTAAAAAACATAAGTATGTATTTTACTGCACTACAGTTTTCTTTAAACATAATGAAAAACTGGTAAGCTTAGTCAATTATATTAAAATTAATAATAATAACCATAAATAGATTATATAATAGTAATTAATAAGAATTTTAAATTTAATAATAATTTAATGAATAAATTATCTAAATGACATTTTTAATATGGATATATTCATTCAATTATTTGATAAATCAACTTTCAGGATTTTTTTAAAATAAAATTTAAAAATAGTTGAAAATTTTTTATTCAGAAAGGGAGAAAATAACTCTTTCATACTTAGAAAGTTTATAAAAAATTTCTAATTAAGAAATTAAATAATGATCGTGTTTTATTAATTTGAAAGGAAATTCTTTTGTTATTTATGATGTTAAACATGCTTTTTTAAAAATACACATTGGACATTCAACGAAAAGTCTTTATAATCATAATGAGAGTGAATGGCTTAACTAAAAATTCAACTTTTTTCAGATATCAAACCATATTTACATTTTAATACAAAAGTCCTTTAGTCTTTATAATCATAATGAGAGGGAATAGTTTAACTAAAAATTCAACTTTTAGGATTTTAAAACATATTTACATTTTAATACAAAAGTACTGAAAAAATACAAAAAAAGACATTTTAAAATATTATTTTACAAAGGAAACAGATCAAAATTTATTCTATTCATTCTATTTTTTTTAGTTTCATTAAATTTAAAAAATGACAATTGTTAGGGATTTTTTTAAGTGTTCCTAATGAGTTCATCTTTATAATGATAGTATTATTAGTAAGGGAAAAATTTTATTGCATAAAAATAATTATTTAATGATTTTTTAAAAAGAAAAACAATATCTAAACTAGTTTAAAGCGTGAATTGAGAAAAATATATGCTAACTGTAAACACTGCAAAAACTAGGTTCAATTTTATATAAAAATTTCTGTTATAAAAAACTATATAAGATCAAAAACCAAAAGAATCAATACACAATGCTACACTAGTTAAATGTAGTAATATACAGTTACGTAAATATTGTGTTAACATTAAATATTTGAAATCCTTTACAGATTTATTAACAGTATTAAATATTTACTTTTCATTTTATATTATCTACATGCTTTTTTATAATCTTGTTATAAAAATTATTTTTATAATTTTTTGTGTAAACTTTTTTTCACACATGTTTAAAAAATCGTAAATGATTTTTTCAGATATTTTTTAAAAGGCTTTATTGATTGAGAAATAAAATAACATCAATACTCCTGTAACAACCAGACCGCGTTTTATCTACTTATATGAATAAACTCACTTTTCTTCGACAGAAAAATATACCGATCGATGTAAAAACAAAAACATACAAAAAAAATGTTCTATCGTTTTTTTTTTTATCCTTTTGTAAGAAGTAGGAAAAAAAAGGTGACTTAAAAAAATGAAGAGAGTAAATAAAAAAAATTATCTCCAGCTTCGAAAAAAGAGGAGAGAAACCAAACATTTTCTTGAAAGTATTGAATAAAATTTTCGAATAGAGTAAACAGTGCCTGCTTCATCGAGTTCTTTCTCGAGTCAAGTCCTTTGTCAAAATAATGCAGGGAAAAGAAAAATATTGGCCTCCATTGAACATAAAGATTGTCTTAAAAGTGTACTAAACATATTACGCTACTCCGCTTTCAGCCGGGCATGTCCTCCGTAAGATTTTATCTCCCTTTTGCAGCACTGTTGCTTTTTCTCTCGGGAGATCGAAGAGAAAGAGTGCTAATTCTTTATAAAAAGGCACAAGGGAAGTGAAATTTTGAAAACAATAAAGTTTCTCTTAGATACGGCTGCCGTAACTTGATGCGAGAAAATAAAAGATTAAACACAGTATCACGCAAAAGAGATTTTGGCTTTTTAATAAAACGGTTTCTGTTGTCGATATTTCAAGTGAAAGCAATGTTTCAAGTGATCAGAAGAGCTTTTTTTTGAGTGTGTGTACCAAACGTAAGCATCACAACTAAGCAATAAAAAAAATTCCTCAGACTTCAAAAGAATTTAAGGGCTACATAGTGAAACATTTTTTAAAAAGTGCAAGGTAAAACTATATAAAAATACATATTACTAAATCTAATTGCACATCAATATTTTACAGGATTGTATGATTTTAAACAGTCTCCGAAATATTGTATAATATTGTTGAATGTTAAATTAAGTAATATCCCATAATATTGTATAATATTGTACAACACCATGTGGGAAATTGGAAATATTTTTATTAAAAAAAATTATTTTAAAAGAGATGCAATTCTACATAATTAAGCATTTCTCACAAAATGTTTTCCTTAACAGAATTATTAAGAACATAAATGTTTTTAATTTCCTGGGTGTTTTTGCGTTTGTCTTTATTAATTGTTTTTTGAAATGTAAAAATATATATTACTAATTCTAGTAGCACATAGGTATTGAACAGAATTGTGTGATTTTAAACAATCTTAGAAATATTGTATAATATTGCTGAAGATTAAATTATGTAATATCTCATAATATTGTATAATATCGTAAAACCTCATGTGGGAAATTGGAAATATTTATTTATTAAAAATTTTTAAATTAAAAGAGATATAATTCTACGTAATTAAACATTTCTCACAAAATGTTTTCTTTAACAGAACTATTCAGAACTGAAATGTTTTTTGGAAAATATAATAATGCCGTATTTATTGGTTGTATCTGCTTTTGTCTTTCTTCATTATTTTCAGGGCCCCACTTAGCTTACTTGGGGTTCAGGGGAAAAACTTTTTTGGACCCCCTCTGTTTTATTTCTTTAGTAATGAAGAACATTAATTAAAGAAGGAAACGTAAAATATAATTTCTATTCCATTTGGGGGCCCCATTTATGTGGAGACCCGGGGCAGCTGCCCCGTATGCCCCTGCATTAGTCAGACCCATATTATTATTATTTTTTTAATTTTACAAGTCTTATCTTTTGATTTCGTTCCAAAGTAACCACCAGCATCAACTCATGCATTCATTTTTTTTTCTTGTTTCTTCTGAAGAGTTTTACTAATTAAATATGTTTTCTTTGGTAATTATTTTTAGAATAACATACTCATTTACATTCAATAGTTCAATAAATATTACATGTAAGGAATATAATATTGTACTCTATAGTCGTAAATAAAAAAAGATGAGGATTGCTGTAGGCCCGAACTCACATTTTTGTAGCCGAGTAACATATCAGTTTATGCCAAAAGTGACACATAAACCCGAGGAATGTTATCTGGCTTATAAAGCTTTCACCACACACATTCTTACCAATGAGGTGGTGGTAAGACAAACGATACAATTGCACCAAGCTTATGGCGAGTATGTGTGTGAGTTGTTGGTGATATTAACTATTGTATTTTAATGTGCATCATGACTTTTCCTGCAGATAGAAGGTACCACAACATCTGTACGAAGCTGTGTATGAAGATACAGGTTTCAAGGTCCCTGATGACGTTCGGATCACCATTAAGGCTGATATGGATTGCTGTAGGCCCGAACTCGCAATCTCAGGTGTTGTAGCCGAGTAACATATCTCTTGGGCCAAAACTTGCTCTTCGGTATTAGGGATGCTATCTGGCTTATAAAGTACTCACCAAAGTTTCATAAAAGTTACCTCAAGCAACTTTAAAATGCAATAATAAAAGGTAAACATTTAAAAAATGTACTAAAAAATTTATAAAAAAGCAATTTTACTGTTATGACAAATTGTTTCAACAGATTTACCTGCAAATCCTGGAAGACAAGAGCAAATGTAATCCCTTTCACCAACAGGTTCGCATATAGCGTTATTCTTGCAAGGCATGTTCATGCACGAACTGGCACCACACTCGTCTGCAATTAGAGCAGAATAATGCATGTAATTATTGATACATTTTATATGTAATAAATAATATAAAAATGCATTCATAAATCAATACATAAATAAAATTTTAATGTAATAAAATATATTATTTAAAACAAATAATCAAATAATAATATAAAATACATCAATAAATTAGCACAAAAATTAATAAATAATTTATAAATACATATATAAATTAATACATAAATAAATTAATTACTAATGTAATAAAATTCATTACTTAATCAAACAATCAAATTCATGAACTGTCTAGTTTTAAATATATTTAAAACTTTTTTGGAACAATATAATTAATCATCAAATTCATGAAAAATTAGATTATCAAAAGTTGTCTGATACTAACTTACGAAATTCCTATGGCTTGTAACTGTATTTACATAATCCTTATTAGTTTACACTTAAAATGTTACTGGCTTTTGTGTTTATAAACAAAGTCATTCATAAACACTTGTGATAAGGAATAATTATTATACATATATATAAATTATAGTTTTTTGGAGAAAAGTGTGACAGTTTTCATCTGAAGTGAAAATAATATGATTATATTTTCAATTAAAAATCTACATCTTCAAATGCAGTACATTTTCTTAGTATTTAAGGAAAACGCATTGATGGCGATCTTGTTAACCAAGCTTTATGGAACTAATTTTAAATGTTTTATCATTACTCAAGATATTCGTCTGTGTGTTAAATATTTGAGATTTTGAATTCTTTTGTTTGACTCTAATTTTATGAAAAGGAAGCAATGGAAAATAGCTCTAATATTCGATAAAAGACTGCTTGTTTCTACAGGATTTCAATTCAATTCTATGTAGATTGTGTTTTATGAAAATCTGTATCCTGGCTTATAGTACATAATATCATTTTGTTGGTTCTGAATGAAGAAATTATTTAAAAAAACAAACAAATTCTTAAATGAAGTTAAATGAGTCATCGGAAAATTATTAGTATTTTAAATCAATGCTCGCTGTCTATAATTAAGAGCTCAATGAGTTCTTATAGAAAATGTTCATATCTTCAGATACTTAGAAATTTTTACATAATATTTGTGAATGGAAGTTGTTATGCTAAATTGGTTTCAAAGTTTTAACATTATTTATGCTTTATGATACTCTGAAATTTAATATTCAATAATATTTATTTCTCGTTTTTTATAGTATCATATTCAACCCGTTTGCACTCGAACTTCCAGGTAGACTTTTGTAGATGCGCATCATTCTGAAATTTCTTGATTTTTAGACAATAAAAAAATAGATAATTTAGATTTGAAGATAATCCTTTATTAATTTATATGGTTACACAATTAGATCTTTTATTTCCTTTTTTGAAATAATGAATTGAATTTTTGCCGTCAGTGAATCCTTATGCATATCTTTATTTTCCCGAGCTCAAAGGGTAAAGCATGATGATGATGAATTGTCCGCTTTACAACGGAAGGAGGGGTGCAGTAGCTTCTGAGGGTATAGACAGCTATACACCCGAGGGCAGAAGTCTGACTTCTATCATATGAGGATAATACACATAAACACAAACTTGTACATCTCCTTTTTACAAGGGAGAACATTCACACATCTCATTGATAGTACACACAAGTACAACCATGCTCAAACCGGGACTCGAACCCAGGATGTCCTGATCACGAGGAAGACGCGCTACTTCTGTGACAGTACGCCGGCAAGGATAAAGCATTTATGAATTAAATGAAATATAAATTTTCAAACATTTCCATAAATAATACAGACTTTAATTTGAGCATGCAATGGTCAATGAGTTTTGATTTCAACAATAAGGTGTTACGATATGGGAATATTTCGTCTCAAGTAAACAAAATAAATATTAATATGTGAGATAAATTTAGTAGATTTTATACGAATTGTTTCATTTATAAGTTGATAAGCATGAATTTTCTGCTAAAAGCTGAAAGCAATTCCATTATGAAAGATATCAAATCCTTAGAATGTTATTATTTTGATTACCAATTGCATAGTTTTGGCACATTTCGAAAAATCTGCATATTCATTTTTTATCATATGTTTGTACTTTCAAAGGAAGGAAACTCAATAAGTCAAAAACAGCAACAAAAATATATGGAGAGAAAATAACTTTTTTTTAATATTTCATTTCCCGGTATTATACTTTTCGAAATAGTCCGAAATTTCAAGTTAAGTATCAAATAGAATACCTGAAGTCAAGATATTAGATAAATAATAATAAAAAAAAGTTACGGAGAGAGAGAGAGAGAGAATGATAGAGATAAGAGTCCCCCATTCACAAATATGACGGATATTTGAAAGACTCTTCCTTTATTTTGCGAATCTATTCCCGAGAGGACCAATAAAGTGGTAAACAACCCTCTACTTACGAATGCCATTTCCTCTGATGATATCTTTCGATGTGGGGTAGCGGAGGTCAACTTCCTTCTTGCCAATCTTCAAGCGCCGAATGCATCCGATCATTCCAGTACTCACAGCTATGTTCTCGAATATTCTAAGGAAATAAATAAGAGCACATCAAAGGCAAAACCGCCACTCATGAATGTTTATTGGAAACTAAATGGTCTGTGAATGACAGCAACTATGCAACCCCTCTGAATAGGTCTATAAAGGGCAAAGCACCGTCATAGCTGGAAATAAGCAGCTATTTACCAGAATCATGACACTGTTTATGATTTATCCCACAGTACATCGCATAAAACGAATATGTATATATATATGATATTTGCTGGATCGATACTATGGAGAGATACGTATCTTATTTTTTGTTGTTGATTATAAGCTTTGTCTTTAGATTCATGATATCGAAAGGTGAAATTGCTATAATAAATCTAAAATAAATTTAAAATACTATAAAAGCTAAATGTAGTGTAGCTGTAGTCAGTGTCTCTATAAAATTTCATGCTTTTCAAGTAAGATTTGGTAAAAGAGATAAAGCATTTTGTACTTAAATAATAATGTATATGTCAATGCACGAGTATAATTTCGAGCGTAAATTTTTAAATAATTAATAGCATATGAAAATGCAGATGCCATTGACGAAACTAAAGGAATTAATGTAATGTATTTGCAAAATTTTCTAGAAAGATATAATTAGAGTGCATAAAAAAAGTAAAGAAAATTGGTCAACTCTGATGCAGAAAATCTATTTTCTCAGATATGACTGTTGAGTAAATAATAGATTTGAAATGATAAAAGGGGTAGTGGTGGCCTAGTGATAAGGTATTAGTTCGTCAGCTATAGGGTTTATGATTTGTCCCACAGTACATCACATAAAGCGGATACATATATATATGATATTTGCTGGATCGATACTATGGAGAGATACATATCGTATTTTTTTGTTGATTATTAGCTTTGTCTTTAGAGTCACGATAGCGAAAGGTGAAATTGCTATAATAAATCTAAAATAAATTTAAAATATTATAAAAGCTAAATGTAGTGTAGCTGTAGTCAGTGTCTCTATAAAATTTCATGCTTTTCAAGTAAGATTTGGTAAAAGAGATAAAACATTTTGTACTTAAATAAAAATGTATATGTCAATGCACGAGTATAATTTCGAGCGTAAATTTTTAAATAATTAATAACTCATGAAAAGGCGGATGGCAATGGCGAAACTAAAGTTATTTATGCAATGTATTTACAAAATGTTCTAGAAAGATTTGTTTTTGTTGTTGTTGCTAGACCCCTTGGTCTAGACCACTAGACCAAGGTCAAAAGATCGTGTTGCACCAAAAGGTCAAAAACACTCTCGCTCTCATCCGACAGTTGCCTCATAGAGGTATCGATACAAGAAATAATATGAGAGGGAGAGGCAATAGTCATGCAAGAACAAGTAGAAAAGATCCTGTTAGGACCGTTGAAGACCAGACTTCTGTGGCTAGGCCTTAGCCTAGCTAAGGCAGATTGGACAAGTCTTGAGCGGGTGTTCTTCAAAGACAAACCAGGGCCCTTTGCGGCGTACCAATCGTGTTCAGGAGGAATCCTCCAAATTGATTTCACTTTGTCAATAAACATGCAATGAATCTCTGAAACTTTTAAAACAGATGACGGAGGAGTAGAGAGTTTACTACCTCCCACGGCAAGTCAATCAGCGACATCATTGCCATGGATACCAACATGAGAGTAAATCCATTGCAAGCACACAGAACCTACCTGGGACAACGTATAGAGATATATAATTAGAACGAATAAAAGAGCAAAGAAAAGTTGTCAACTCTGATGCAGAAAATCTAATTTATCAGATATGACTATTGAATAAATAATAGGTTTGAAGTTATCAAAGAGGCAATGGTTGCCTGGCGTTAAGGTCATATGGTCTCAAGTTCGAAACCCAATTCCCCTGAAGAACCGTTGTGTAAGAGGGTTCTATTGCATGTTAAATTTGTCAGGGTCAAAGTTTCTCTAGCTGGTGTTTTGTAGTTTGATACGGAGAGAGCGATGACAAGTCAATTGTCATCCTCGTCATCTGACCATGGCTCAAAATTACGAGAACCTTCCCAAAATAGCCCTAGTGTAGTTTTACAATGAGCGTTAAATTAAATGAAGTAAACTTGAAATGATAAAATGTAATAATAACGCGCATAATTTCGAATAGAGTTTTTTTAATAATTACTAACATATAAATAAAGAAATTGGAAAAATATATCCAGATCTATATGTAAAAATATATCTTTTAATTTGTCAAGGAAGTCATTGAAGTAAATTATCTAATTTATCAGAATTTTTTTTAAAAAGACATAATTAGAAAAAAATGCATAAAAAGTAAAGAAAATTAATCAACACTGACGTACCAAGTCTATTTTTTCAGATATGTCAATTAAGTGAATACTAGCTTTCAATAGATAAAAATTAAGTTGTTAACATCCAGAACTTGAATGGGATTGAGGTTTTATGTTTATGGTTTTTTAATTTAAAAGATTTTTATAATCAATGAATGTAAAAAATAGATATAGGTAATGTAATAGAAAAAAAAGAGAAGAAAAAAATCAAATGAATAATTTTAAATTTATTTGTCCACTTTAGGCTAAATATTATTAAAAATATCTTAATTTGAAATTGATCAACATTAAAAATATAAAACCAATCTCATTAAACAAAGAGAAATTACTTAAATTATCGTTTTCTTAAAAAATATTTCTGCGGTTTAATATTTTTGAAATGTCATTGGTTGTTTATATTATATTAGTCTTTTTCCTGTTTCCAATTAAGTTTTAGTTTATTTTTCTAGCAAACAACATAATTAAAATTATTTTCAAATCAATATTATTTTAAGTGCAAAAATGGTCTTGGTAAATAAATATAACACCATGCTATAATAAAAACTTTTTCTTTTCATTTCATTTATTAATTTAGCTGGAAATATTTTTTTTAAAGTTACATTGTTAGAAAGTACACTTACTGCTAATTAATATTAATTTTTAGGAATTTATTCCATTTTTTAGTCACATTTTATATGAATACATATTTTCAAGAGCACAACAATTTTTATTTTAGGCTAATGACATATTAAATTCAGAAACATATTAATTAAGAATTTTTAAATTGAAAAAAAAATCTAATCTAAATTCTTCAAGCAAAGAATAATTTTGCTAGTTTGAATTAATCATATTATTAATAATAATAAAAATTGCCTTTTTTGTATGCCGATTGTATATATGGATAATTATAAAAATATTAGCCATTCATATGGAGGTAGTAATTTAAAAGTATTTCATAAAAATGTAAATTTCTTTGATACACATTTTTCTATGAATTACAAATTTTAATTTGAAAAGAAAAGTGTATCTTTAAAAAAAATTGTGTAGAAAATTTACACTTCGTTTAATCTACGAATTCCATTTTATTTGATTAAAATGAAACTATATGTTTTTAAAGGTACAGATTCGCTATGCTACTAATTATTTATTACGAATATTTAATTTTAGTTAGAGATAGAACTATTATTTTTTGCCTGGTAAAAGAAAATTCTTCTTAATATATTCAAAATAATAACCACATTAAATACGCTCGTATCTTTTTTTAGTTAATATACTTAAGTTATAAATAAATTTATTTTCAAAAATAATTTAACTAAATTTGAAAACAATTCAATGGAAGATTGCACTGCCCCGTCAAAAACAAAATTGCTAAAAATCCCATTTCAAAAATAATAATGTGTATTCATAACAACATCAAATTTGTCAAAATCATCAATAGATCAATGTTTGAGTCATAAATCGAAAACCTATCCAAAGTTTAGAAAATGATTTAAATGTATGTATTTTTTTTCTTTTTAAATGTACATTTAGATTGCCAATAGAGAATAGTATATTTAAAGCAATTATGAAAAAAAAAAAAATACATTTATACATTTACGAGAATAAAATATTTGTCCTTGTGAGAGAATTTTTGGAATGATTCAAAAGTTTAAAAATTCAACCAATTAATTGAAAAATACAATTATAGCGATATTTTGACACAATAACATCAAAATGATAGATTATCAAAGTGAACAAAAATAATAAAATAATTCATGTAAAAATATAAAAGAATGTATCGATGCTTGAAAATTTAAACGACGGCAGTTCAATATTCAAAAATGCAAATAACTGATAGCATTTTTAAAATTTTTTGATATCAGATATGAATATACGGTTTTATGTGCGTACAAGACATGAAAAGAAATTAATATTATTTTTACTGATTTTCAAAATTTATGATTTTTATTTCTGTCGCTGGGAAAGTGAGATGGTTGATGTTATGTTTTAACCAAACATGCAAAAACATAAATGATTTACATCTACATAATAATAATAATTTAAAAAAAAATAGTTGGTAATTGATTTTTTTATAAAAAATTCTTCCCTAATGTTACAAATAAAATTTCGTTTTAAACTCTATCGCTAGTTCCTTTTATTTTATCTCGTAAGAATTTTTCAAAAAAAAAAAGGATTATTTGGGAGAAATAATCGGTATCTAAATATTTTGAAATTCTTACTCCATTACCTCAAAAGCCCATGCTATATAACTATAATCTGATTATTTTACAATTTAAATGACATACGAGCTTATGGAAAAGTTTTCTGTAGAGTGCTTTCTCTTCTGAAATTATGAATTCGGATGAATTTAGAGTACTTTGCTTTTGAATCTCATTAGGGAAAACGAATTTTAAAATTCATATATCCTTATAGTCTGAAATTTTGAAAATAATTTTTCTACAATGAGAATTTGAATTACTATAAGCTTGAAGCATTTTAATGTTTTCTCAGGTAGATATGCTCACTTTTATTCCTTTTTCTAACGCAATTATATATATATATTCCTACTTTTAGCTTTGCATTTAATAAATTCGGGTAATGTTCAAGAGGTATTTGAAACATTCTCCATATTCTGGTAATGATTTAAAATATAGTTTTGTAAACTATAATTTTATATATAATGTGAAATTAAAACTGTCATGGAACAAAAAAGAATTTTTCTATTTGAATATTTCTGATTCCATTTTTCAGTGTTTACCTTTTTCTATGACTAAATTTCACGCTAAAGTAAGTGAAGGATACTTATCCTTAATACAACTTTTTTTTATTGCACAGTATCTACAAATACAGCAGAAGATATATACTAAATTAAACTCTCTTCAAAATATATACATATACAGAGCAATAAATATAAAAAGTAAAACGACGTGAAATTAAAAAAAAAGAAAGAAAATAAGTGATGATGTGGAAGGCAAGAACTGAGCCAATAGCATAGCGGGTCAGTTTTATCTTGAGTTTTTTGTTTTATTACTGAGTTTAAACGATAGTTTACGAATTAGAGGCATATATAGAAAAAAAATAGTAACTTACTATTTCTTGTATAGTGCTTTTATAATGCAAAACAGAAATCAAAATATAAAAAATATATATTTGTATGTATGGGAACATAAATAATATTATATTGTTCCCATACATACAAATTTTAGGACACTATTTATGACTTGTGATAAAGTTGCAAATAATGAAATTTAATTTTTTTCCTCTAATAATCAGCTGCCAAAAAATGTTACGAAATTAATTATATTTAAAGTAATTGTTTTATTGCAGATTCCCTGGGGGACACATTAATATATAGAAATGAGTAACTTGCGAAATATTATTTGGTTCTCTTCTCCCTCATATATACAGGACTTTTATGAAGTCATATTTTCTGCCGATACTGGAACGTGTATCTTTTGGCATTTGGTGTACTGTGGCTGTTGATGACCCTTAGAATTAAATCATAGTCCCATCTATACTGTTGTCGGGATTTGATTAAAAAAGTTTTCCTTCGGGCGTTCCAAGAAGTCGCTTTTGTTTTTAATTTTTTTTAATCTCAGATTCACGAATATAATATTTATAACTCAAAACGTATATATCACCGGGATACTAATACATATTAATATGATATGATCATTCAGATTAGGATCGGTACTGCCTAGTTACTCTTTTCAATGCTCTTTCTTTTGAAGTAAAATGCAGTTTCTGTATTTTTCTATTCTAATTTCAGTTATTATTTTGCATTTAAAGAATTTCTAATTACATTATATATTGGTCATATTAAAACTATTTAAATTTTTATAGCACATGTTCTGTTTTTAATTTCATAATTACATTTTTTTTTGTAAATAGTTGTTAATTCATTTATATCTTTTATACCAAAAGAAATAATATTTTTAGTATATTACTCTTTTATAAAACGTTCTGTTTTGTAATTTATTATTAAATTTTCATGGGAAAAAAACTGACGATATTTCACTTTGTCTAGCTCTCATTCTATCCAATTTCTTTAAAAGTATAACAACTGCTGATTAACAACATTTCCCCCCCCCCCTGTCAACCGGTTGTTCGATGCTTTCCTGTAGATTAATTAACATTGTTCGTTTTCTAACGATTGAAAAATTTTACACAATTGTAATTCGTTAAATGTCCCATTACTAAAAACAATATCTAGGAAACCATATTCATCTTAATAAGGTTTTTTTTGGTAAAATCATATTTTTTCGGAGAAAATATTTATTTATGAATCACATATTGCTTACATACAAATATTTTTTTAATCTTACCTGTATCATATCCCTCAGCGTCATATCACAAACTTTTGAGGTGCCAATAGGTTATCATACTGTGGCAACAATACAAAAACCACAAAAACAGCACAAATAACATAGTGGCCATTAGAGCAGATAGAAAAAGGCCCTAATAGTTTTATATATAAAAAAAAGAATTTAGTATACGTTAAATCCCATTTTCTAAGCAAAGACACTTACATAGACAAATTTGAAATGCAAAACCTTAAATAAATATAAAATCCAATTCAAATGGTCATTGCCCTTCATAATAAGTGTGTGTGTGCGTGCGTGCGTGCGTGTGCGTGTAGAGAGAGAGAGATGAAAAAACATAGATATCGAAGAATTTTTTGTTTAAATTTATAAGATATTCTACCGTCCCGGCCGAAGACTTTAGGATATAACGATGAGCCGCCGCGAAGCAACCCCCACCCAGCACGGAAGTGCAGCTTAATTATCGTAAAAATTAATTCAAAGGACCAGATCGGACCAAAATTTCAAAAATTGTCCCCGTGCCTCCAAGTAAAGTAATTAGCAAACATTTCAACAGTTATTAGAGGAAAATAAAATTGAAAAAAACGTTAATTAAGAAAATGCTGTTAAAAAATGCACATAACAACTATATACAAAGTAAGCTCTTGGTTAACCAAAAGCAAATAACATATACACAAAATATAGTTGCCATATTTAATATAGACGTCAGATAACTAATGCCAAAGCAAAGAGTAAGTTCATTCTTGCTCCACGGATGCAACTACAAATTTATAAGATATACAATTAATTAATTATTATTATTAAAGATTTTTTTCTGAGACGGCAGTAGATTATACTTCGTTTATTCTTAATGCACTGGAAATGGATGCAATTTATTTTATGCTTCGATGATTTAGGACAATTCATTTTTCTTCGTCCTACAGCGCTCCATCAATACAAAATTTCATTAATACTCACTACTAATGATCTGTTTGACATCAAATGAATTTATTTTCATTTAATTACACGAGTAAGAGACATCATACCCTTTTCTTTCTGTTGGAACATATCCAAGGTACAAGTTTTCTCCGAGGTCCAGAGACTTGAGAGACCCTTGGCTGCGACCGGCGACATCTTCCTGGCCTTCCAAAGTCAACATTCCGTCCCGCAAATATCGTTTGGCAATAAGACGATGTAATTTACCCAGATGAAGTTTTTGCGGAGAGCGCAGCACAACTGGGCCGTTGCCTAAATTGTACCTAAAAAAATTGTTTTGAATTGTAAATTTTTTGAGCAATACAGATAAAGCCAACTGATATTTTAAAGAAAGCAATCAGCCTTTTCTCTTTTTGTTTTTGCCGATGAATTACATTATTAATTTGGCCACAGAACCTTATTAAATAAAGTATTATTTTAAACTTTATTGTTCCTCAAATTGAATTCCTTTTATTTCTTTATTGTTTACATTTTGCATCTTTATTACAACTAATTTTTTTACAGAAAAATATACATGTTAAAAACATTCTAGCCTCTAACTTTATTTAAAAAATATTATTGACCTGGTTAGAAAGAACAAAACTTTTAATTAAAAGATGGATTTATTAACATAGCTGATAATTTATGACTTAATGAATTAATTTTAATGATAATTTTTAATGATAATTTATGATTTAAATGAAAACAAGACATATTCATAACCTGAAAAAGTTGTGCTTATAACATGCTCCTATGTAATAGATATAATGAACAGAAAAATCCTTTTTTGTTGTTTATCTTTTATTAGAAAATATATTTTTGTTGTATTATCTATTATTTATTTATAGAAATTGAGGAATTACGTAAACATAAAAATAGGTGCAATCACTTTGGAGTTTCTGATATATATTCTTTTAATAATAAACTCATAAATAATGTATTTAATGTTTTAAAAGCACATTTAAATTGAAATTAAATTACAAATTTTAAATACTGGAATAATAAAAATAATAAAAGTTTAATTCATATGTTAAAAAAGATTGCATGTAGTTCCTCAGTGAATATTGAAAGTATACTATTGATTTATGATAAAAATTACGTTATGATTTTCATTTCCTTATTTTTAATGATTCCTCGTCTATAATTTTCAATTATGATTTGAGAATCAATTTACTCTTTTGAAATTTTAAAAATTATAACTAATATTTTGGCGAATCTTAAAAATTAATATCTATACTAACTTAAAAGTTAAATTTATCATTTTTATGTGAGGACAAATGCGTCTGTTTTTAAGTACGGGTTATATTTCCAGATGATAGTCATTTTTTAAATAAATGCATGGGCTAATTTTCAAAAGAAAAAAAATGACAGATTTGAAATTTAACTATTTAATTCGAACCGGGCCCAACGATTAAATACATCTATGAAACTAATCATTTTCTCTATCCAGCCAGTTTCCTTATTTTTCTAATAATTCTAAGTGAACAATAAATATAATTGTTACTTTTTTTTTCTTTACAAAAATACTTAATTATAAATGCCTTTTCTAATTTCTGATTAAAAATTTATTATATATATATGCTTAGTTTCAACATGTAGCGTTGAAGTTTTAATGTAGTTTAAACGTATTTTAACCAAAAAATGTTTCTTGAGGTAAGATAATAATAACTCACTCACTGGTTTTATAAAAAAATAGATTATTCTGAAGCATTTCTACTGGTTTGCAATTAACGTAATACATGAATTCAAAGTATTTAATCATTTAAGCTTATAAACAAGGATTTGTATCAATATCGATTACTATACCTAATACAAATAATTTTTCACAATTTAATTATATGATAATAATTTGAGTTAATATGCACAGAATTGTATCAAAAAATTTTCTGAATTTTCAACAAATTTCATCTGAGAATGAGACTTGAACGGATTCATCTTCATTTTGCATATTAAGGATTCAAGAAACAAAAACAATACTCTAAATAAAAGCGTTTCATTATAGTCAACGATGCTTCCTTCCATTAGAATGTTTATTTAATCTCCACCTACTAAATGTAGGTGGTCTCTGAATCCTTCCAAATACTTTTAAAAAGTTCCAATGTAAAAGCATTATAACAATGTTAACATAGATTAATTAAGATTACAAATCACTGACTCTGTAAATATAAACTTAGTGAGTTTGTATTTGTTAAAATTGTTAGAGCTTTTAAGACGAAAAATTTCCTCGAATGTTTTGAAATACCAATGAAATTGTTTACTACTGAACATGTGATAATGAAAACTCGTCAATAACAATGTGCAAAAATAACTTCGATAATTACTGCATGATGATTAATAATACATGTTAATACATTATAAAGGCAAATTTCAGTTGAAATTAGTGTGTGTTTTTTTTGCCGTACTTTTGTACCTGTAGCCTAATTTTTATTTTGTTTCACTGATAAAACTGCAGAACCTTGTGATACACCGACTTAGAAATGAAAGATTTTAAGGAAAAAAATTGATATTATATTTACGAGTTTTATAAAAAGAAAATAAATGAAAGTTCGTTAATTAAAGAATATAATCTTGAAAACAGTTCACAATTACCTGAATTCTACGAATCCATCCTTTATAGCAAGCGAAACGAAGTCTCCTGTCCCCGTAGCTGTCTGGCCATTATACAATAATATTCCATTCTTTGCAAATGTTCTGAATTCCAGCTCCAGAGATAACCTAGTATAAGCTTGAAGTCGAGGCAGTTCTAAGTAGGATCGTCCGAAAAAGGATGGAGTCTCGATAAAATTTTCTAAAAAAAAAAATACAAAAGAATGTATTAATTTCTTCATTAAAGGACATCAATTCCAATGTTCCAAGTGTATTAAATGGGCAATCTTAATTGCTAAAAATAACAAACAGCTGTTTCCTGATCATCCTCTCTCACATTAGATAAATGACTGGAATTGATTGGAATAATTCACAGGAAAGTTAAAACATGTGGACCGAGTGCTTATTAACATTATCATAAGCAAATGGAATTAATTCGTTTGATTCTGGTACGCATCCTCATAATAGATTTTGTCATTACAATTGTAATAAGTGGGCGTTTCTGGATTTGGAATGAAATTTGATGTAATATGTATTTGTTTTGAATCAAATATTGTTACGTGAATTTCTTTTATTTCATAGGAAGAGTTTGGGGTTAAGACAGTATCCTTTCATTTAATTGTTCAAAATGTTGACAGAAAATTATATAGTTCCTTTTGCAGTGCACTTTCATTTCACCCATCACCAAATTAATTTCATCATTTCCATCATAATTGGGTTGGGTGAATTTTCTTAATTATCTCATATCAATCACTAAAAAACATTTTACTCATTCATACATATTTTGATCGATGCATGTTCTACCACAATCCCGGGATAAATATAAATGAGCTTGTCACTTAATATTTGATGTAATTTATTATATCCTTGAACGAGATCTATGCATTGAGTTCAATACGATAATAATTAATAAATAAATACATCCTCTAATAAATTGAGGTATGCTTAATAAATTGATTCATTCTCTGTTACTATTACATGATAAATGCGACTCAGTTTGTCGCTTATTATTTAATGTAAATCAATTATCTCATACCAATCATTAAAAAACATTTGACTTATTCATACATATTCGGATCGATGCATGCTCTGTTACAATCTCGGGATAAATATAACTGAGCTTGTCACTTAATATTTAATGTAAATTTTCATATCCTTGAACGAGATCTATGTATTGAGTTAAATACAATATTAATTAATTAATTAATTAATTAATGCATCCTCTACAAAATCGAGATATTCTTAATAAATTGATTGATGATGATGATGATGATGTCGTGTCCGCTTTTTGCCGCGGAAAAAGGGGTGCAGTAGCTTCTGAGGGTATGAACCCCTGAGCACCCGAGGGCAGAAGTCTGATTTCTAGCTCATATGAAGATGAACCACACACACATACGCTTGCACAGCCTCTTTTTACAGGGGGGCACATTCACTCATCTCACAGATAGCACACAAAGGAACAACCATGCCCGAACCGGGACTCTAACCCGGGACCTCCAGAACACGAGGCAGACGCGCTACCTCTGTGCCAGAAAGCCGGCAATAAATTGATTCATTCTCTATTATGATCACGTGATAACAGTGACTCATTTTGCCACTTATTATTTGATTTAAATTAATTATTTCATATCAATCATTAAAAAAAAACATTTGACTTATCCATACATATTCGGATCGATGCATGCTCTGTTACAATCCTGTGATAAATGTAACTGAGCATGTCACTTAATATTTAATGTAAATTTTCATATCCTTGAACTAGATCTATGCATTGAGTTCAATAAGATAATTAATAAATCAATATATCCTCTAATAAATTGAGATATGATTAATTAATTGATTAATTCTCTGTCACAATTCCATGATAAATATGTCTCAGTTTGACACTTATTATTTAATGTAAATTTTAATGTCCTTTAACTACATCTGCTCTTTGAATTCCAGTATTAAATAAGCATGCTGATACTATCTTCCTATAAGTAACCATGAATTGAAATGCCCTAAGAAATAAGATTTTTTTTCCTTTCCAGAATTCGCTTTTGATCTGTAATGTTTATGCTAAAAAATATAGACAAAAATCAAATATACATAAAATTACAAATGTAATTTCATACGGTCTAAAACAAAAAAAGATTTAAAAAATAGGAATGAAATTTTAAGAAAATAGCAAAATGAATGTACAAAATATATATAAGTGTGGAACAGGTTTAGAGTCACTCACTTGAGTCACAGTTTTCAAAAAATGTTTAAGCTCCAGCCAATAAGTAAGGGAGGAGTTACTTTTAAGATGTAGTTATTTGTTGTTTTGACATAGTGTGTGTGTGTGTGTGTGTGTGTCCGTACGTATGTGCGTGCGTGTTTCTCTATTGAATGTAGAGATGTTTTCAAAGGATGAAGAACAATTTTCAACAATATAGAAACATTCATCCCATTATTTTTATCCTTTTTTCTTATTACTATTCCACATCATTTTTTCTAAGTTCATGAAATTATCCAATAAGGAGGATGGACAAAAAGTTGAGTATAAGCGTTTCAGCAGTGAGGCAAATTTTTAAAAGTTAAATTTTATCCATGATATATGTTTCCAAACAATTATCTACCTGACAGGAGAAAGAAGGTCTGAACTAGGCAAGAAATATATCTAAAGCATATAACAAGAATCTGAATAGAAAAAAAGAATGTTTCAACAGGCCGACTTTGGATATCCTTTGATAGAAAACATGATCAAGATAAGTAATCTAGGGTATTGCAAACGGATCATCAAAAATATTTTCTTAACATCATTCTAAAAAGCTTTTTTATTAGGCACTCAGAATAGGTAATGAGGATTGAAATTTTAAAACATTGTTTTTAGATATCATTTTAAAAATTTGAAAAAAAATTGCCAAGTAAAGCCGGAATATGATTTCAAATAATATTGAACGAATCAGTTCTGCTTAAGTTGTGAAGCAGAAAATGCTTTAAGTATTTTCATTTACTCATTTTATGAATATTATATTCGCACATCATGCAAGAGTTCATGAAACAATTCAAAATATTTTTCATATACGTAGATTCAAAATTCGAACAGCTATGGTATTATCAATACGAATTCTTTAGAAATTTAGATGATTTTAAATTTTTTGGCCATTTGAATGTTTGGCATTTGTTAATATTTTAAATGATTTTTTTTGAATTTTTTTTCTTTCATATCAAATTTATTTGAAAATGAAAGATGAAATTTCATTAAAGCATTGAGTACATGTCTTTTTATTGTATTTTTTACTGATTAAGCTCATTAAAATTAAGTAGAAAGGAGTTTACACCGAAATATGGGGAAGTAGCAGTGATATTGCTATGGCTGGTTATGTTGTTTTCTGAAGATAATGTTTTGTGAAATTTAACCCTCCAACTTCACATCCCGAGATTTCTACCAGTTGGTAAATTGATCCATTTCCTATTACATCTCGCATTTTTCGCTGTTTAATGTGTATATTTTCACGTTTCCAGATTTTTATTATACCATATCATTATTGTGTTACCTATATTATCGAGTCACTTTTGAAATATATTTGAATTTATTCGCAAACATCGTATCTAAATACTGATTTTTAAAAAATCACGCAGTCAATGGTTTAAACTTTGAAAATAAAAGATAAAAGTTAAATATTAAATTCTTGTGAATGTTTAACGGTGTTAAATGGTAGCGTAGCGATTAAAGGTCGCTATACGAGCCTTCAGCGCTAGACCTGGTAGCCGGGTAACATGACCACTATACCAAAAGTCGACTTCGGTATCGTAGATGTTATCTGGCTTATAAGGCTAGCACTACTGTAGCGCTGTTTCGGCAACCGGCTCTAGCGTCACAGGTTCGTATCGTGACCTTCAATCGCTACAATAGAATAAGCGCACTATTTTGCTTTTCTAGAATGAATTAAGAATTAAGAATGATTATTCCCTAATTTTACCTTTGAAATTATTGCTTAAAGTTATTTTTTTATTTAAAAAAATATAATGTAAACATATTAACAAAATTTTGTAATACGATTCAGATAAAAAGAGAGTAGAGATATAGCAAACGCAATACTCAACAAACTGATGCATTATGGGAAAGCTGATATCGCAAATAATTTATAAACTGCTGTATTAATCAAATTTGCATCAATTAAACCTTCGAACCGGAATGTATTGTTATACATTTGGACACGTTTCATGCAAGAGAAGTATTCGAATGAATTCGGAAATGATAAAACGCTAATGGATATTAAATCGCTTCAACGATAACCTCTCGGCTGATATGAATGCCTGCTGTCCGACATCTTTTGAAACAAATGTTCGATTCCTAAGAGATGTCCATTAATCTTGGCCAAATGAACGGTTGCGTGGAATCGCAAATTTAAATGATGGCTGAAACAAAAGAAATGTCCCGCTCTCACTTTCCAGGCACTTGAGAGATCAAATTTAAACCGGATAATCATTAATAGGAAAGTATACGTTCATTTGTAATTCTTTGAAAGGCTTAGCAAACATTTAACGTATTTAATTTCATCTTCTGCATAGAAATGAAACGTTTGCATTTTAAATTGATAATATGATTACAAAGTTTATGTAACAATGCGTATTGTATATGCAAAACCTCATTTTTTAAAAATCATGTTCTTTTTCAATACATACTATTAGCTCACATTCTTCCTTTATAAATATATCCGGTTCCAATTTTCAATCGTTAAAAAAATACTTTTTATTCATCCAATCAAGTAACTTTTTTTAAACTTCTAGTGGATGACATTTGATGTTAAAACAGTTTTTTTTTCAAATATTAATTCATTGTTTTTTAAAAAATTAATTAATGAAAAAATAACTTTCTCTTCAAAAATCTTCATTTGCTCATCGCCAAATAAGTAACGGATTTAGTTCGTTTTTTTCCCACGCCAATGAAGTTAGGCTTAAGGTTTTTTAAAGCCTATTTATTTGAATCTCTATAACTGTGATTGCTTTATTTTTAAAATAATAGAATTCGTTAATCAATTTTTTATAGAAATGCTGCACCCGAAAACATATTCAAATTGTAAAAAATCTGCAAAAGGAATAGTTTGATTTTTAATTCATTTATTTTGAATCTCACTTGATTTAATATGTCTCCTTTTGTGCTATTTCATATGCAATTTCCGTGTGAATTGAAATACTTTCACAAGGATATTATCGCCAAATAAGTAAGGAATTCTGTTTTTTCAACAAACCAAAAAGCTTAGGCTTAACACGCTTTAGGCCGATTATTTCAAGCGATTCTGTGTATATTCTTAGTGTTTGATCCGTTTAAAATTAAACCTTGTTAATTAATCAATTTTTTCGTATTAATTTTGAAAAAAAAATTTTGATCATTCATTTATGCTAACTGTAATTGTTATTCTTGGATAGCTTAGATGGTACGTCACAAATCCTTGGGCTGCGAGTACGAACCTGCCAGCTGAAGATTCTTCGTGTGTGGTGGAGTTTAAATCGATCGTCATCGCAAAGTTCTCCATGTGGAGAGTAATATCAATCAATGAATCTTATTTGAAAATATAACAATAATTATAGTATTATTAATTATTGTATTGTAATTATATTATTTATTAGTATTATTAATTATTATATTTTAATTACATTATTTATTAGTAGTATTAATTATTATATTTTAATTATATTATTTAATAGTATTATTAATTATTATATTTTAATTATATTATTTATTAGTTTTATTAATTATTGTATTTTAATTACAATAATCTATTTAAGCTTTAAATAGATAATTGTATCAAATAACTAATTAGATTTTGTTTTATTCATAGTTTTTATCAACATCACTAATTCATTTTTAAACTGTTAATAAAAAATTTGAAATCATGTTGCAATAAACATCAATTTTATTATCTATTTTTCATACATTTAGATTTTTAATTGTTTTGGTATATTTCCATATTTATTTTGCATCAAATTACTTTTTAATTATTTATTTCTATTTTAAAAATTCTAAACATCACAGGACGATGTTTTTCTATTTTACTCAAACCTAGAAACTGAGAAAAAAAATTAAATTCAAATATTTTAAAAAAATACGAATAAAATATTTACAAAATGAAGAACATATTATTGTATTACTTTTTAATTTACTATTCAGATGAAATAAAAAAAATAATACGAAAATAATTAAACACAACATTACAGAAAAAGATTTAAAAAAAGATTTTGACTCAAAATTTTTAACACCTATACTGAAGTTCAAACTTATAATACAAATATAATGATGTTCAGATATTTATATATCATTTTTTTATATTCTGTGTTATCGCTGAAATCACAATCGTTTGATGCTTTCGTCATGTTTTTGCTGCGTTATCGCTACCGTTTTATGTTTCCGATAAATGCTAATTCAGACAACTTGTTTATGATCACTTAAAAACAGAATATTTTTACATTTTTTAATTGAATTATAAATTTCTAAATCTACATAATTTTATATAGTTAAGCATCCAGATGAAGTAAAATATGTTTTTAAGAGCAACGTTTTTGATCTGGATTTACATAAAAAATTATATTCATCCTCTATTCTAAAATTTCTAAAACAAATTCATTTAAAGATTAATATGATAAACTAAAGTTAATTCACTACAAATACTGAAAAAAAAGATAAAGTATTCAATAGCTGTCTTAGTGAATGTAGTTATTTTGCATATTAATGATTTATATGAATTACTCATAACATCTTGGAAATAAATAAAAATAGAATAAATATTTAATCAAAGGAAGTATTCATCTATTTTACGTTCATAAATATTTTAAATTCGCTTCAATAACAATTTATTTCATCGTTTGTAGCCTATTTTTATAATCCTTTGAAAAAAATGAGTAGAATATAATTAGAAAAACTGGAATGCTTTGAAAATATGATTCCTTGTATGATTCTCACATATTCATATTTTTTCTCCCTAAAACAAAATTATTAATTTCAAAACGAAATTTATAATAATTAAGATTATTAAAACGTATTTTGAATTTCTTCATGATAAAATAAAATTTTGATTGTAAAGAAAATTGTAGTAGAGAATTCTATATTTATTCTTTCTACAACAGTTTTTTTCCCGCTGATTTTGTAAAATATTCTGCATTCGATTCAGATTGTACATTTTTTCTTCTACTTTTCTCAGAAAAGGAAAATCATCAGATTGAATTATCAGAAAAAAACATTATACCGTGTAAATTTTTTGATAAAATCTTTTTTTTTTTCGATTTTTTTTCACAAATCGTCTGCTATTTTTTTTATTGAAAATTAATAACAATAAGATATTAATCGTGGATATTAAGAACACGTTTTTGTAATCCAAAAAACACAAGCAATTACAATAAATTAAGAAGGATATGTAAGGTTACACGCAAAAAAGTAGTTATTTGCAACTATTTTTCTACATAATAAAATAAAACTATGAATTCTCTTTCTTTTTCCAATCAGATAAAGGAAAGTATTTTTTTTCCAAAGGAAGATAAACTGGTTTTCGAATAATCGAATACACATAAATAAACAGTTCAAATGTCGTTGCAGCGTGAATAATTGAATCGTCGTCACCGGTGATCTGTATACACATTTGAATCGCAAAGGTTCAAAGAAAAAAATGGGAGAAAAAAATCGTATCGTGTTTCTGCTTGGATGATGCAGAAAGCTCAAGATGCAGAAGAGAAGGGGAAAAAATGGAAGATAAAAAAAGTTGAATATTAATAAACAATAAAGCAATAATAAATCGCATTTTTTTTCTTTTTAAAATTAACTAATAACATGAAATTTTTTTATTTCCATTTTTTATAGGCAATTATTTTTTTCAATTTATTTGCGAGTACGTAGATCCAAATAAAATAGTAAATATAATTTTATCTTTATTCTGTTTGCCTAAGATATGTTTATTTCCTAATACCTGAATATATAATTTTGCAGAGATTTCAGGGAAATGCATTGCTTGAGATATTTGAGAATTCATTTCCAGATCACGCTAATTTAAATGAGAAAAATTGTTTTATATACAGCTGTAAAACTTAGATTATACATTAGAAATAATTTGGGAAGTAATCATATTTTTAGAAATCATTCCCTTCTCTATTATTGTCATTTTATGGCCCATGAAAAGAAAAAAAGCTTTTGATTTTCCTTTTGGCAATATATCATTTGTAAGCATATATGCGCACAAACAATATTATAACAATATTTTATATTAAACAATATTTTATGTTCCGGGTTTTAAGCCTTTCTGTGCTTTATGAGATTGATCCCCTTAGATAAAATTTGTGATAATTAATGCATCTAATAACCCGCCATTTACGTTTTTCTTCGATTCAGGCCATAATATCTCTGACTCCTTGTAAAACGTTTGTCGCGGTTGAAGGTTGCGATACGAACCTGCAACGCTAGGGCCGGTAGCCGAGTAATATAGCCACAATGCCAAAAGTCGACTTCAGTATCGTAGATGTTATCTGGTTTATAAGGCTAGCGCCACACTACTCCCCCACCAGTGAGTCGGACGAGAGACGAACGATTTTGAAAGCGCCAAGCGCATGACGAGTGCGACGGCTTATGATGCTTCGAGTGAGCGACGGCTTCGTATTTGGTTGCTGAGTTGAGTGAGTGAGGTTTTTGCTGGCTGGTATATGGTGCCACGACATATCAGAAAGTTACGCGTGTCAAGGTCACCAATGTCGCGAGTGAAGATCGCAGTACGAACCTGCGACTCTATGGCCGGTAGCCGCGTAACATAGGCACTACACCAAAAGCCGACTTCAGTATCGTAGATGTTATCTGGCTTATAAGGCTAGCGCCACACGTTAATAAAATTCTATGAACATATGCATAGGGTGCCAACTTTAGTAGTAAGTCATAATCTAGTTTTTAATTCTACATATATACTAAATACGTCCAAATGACTACATATCATACTGACTACATCAACTACATATCTATTAGCCATATGAATGAAAATTTAGAAATTCAACAAATTAATGATCCAATCTTTTATTCTTTCCCTTCCAAAGTTAGCATAAAATATAATTGCTCCATATTAAAATTACATGATGAGTCTTTAAAACTTTGTAGAATAGCTGTAAAATTACAGAAAGAGTAAACAAATCATAATTAATTAGGAAAATTAGTAGATTTACTTCCTTCGTTAGAGAAAATAGGTAGTTGAATAGGAGCAAATCTATTGGGAGATAAGAGGGAACGAGATACAAAAATCCATTAGATAAAAGGTCATTTCAGAACTGGATGAGAGCTCCATGCTAATATCTTATGACCCAGGTTGTCTTTATGCGGCCTCGAATGGAAGAAAAGATCTGAAACACAATAAATTTACCCCTTACATTAAATCGTAATCCGCCATTGGAAGGATTATCTTTCGTCTAAACATTTCTCTTGAGGGAATCGTACTGCATTCTGTAATTATAATAAGGGTTTCCTATAATCATCTCTTCAGGTTTTGCCTCTTTTGAGTATAAGTATTCATTTTAGAACATAATATTGTCAATGCTAATGATGAGTGAATGCAAGAATGATGTATTTCTATGGCTATGAGAAAACAATTTTGTGTATCATTACTTAACCTAATGAGCGTCTTTGTTTTCATAAACAAAATACTATCTCAGAAAATAAACGTTTATCATTTCTTAATTAACTATTTGATATTATAAAAAACTGCAGACACACGGAAAAATCAATGAATAAATCTGTCATTTGTTTACTTCATCCGGGGACTTAGTCCGTAGAAATCCACTGGTTAGCATGATTTAAAATCGAAGGTATAGTTGGTATAAAATGGTAGTAAATAATAACCATTAATAGTTACGATAAGATTAGTTTTTTCAGGTATCTAGTTAAATCCCGTATACATTCTTTTTTAACCTTATCATTCGTAATAACATTCGAGTTTAGGAACTAAAGATTACTGGAACTCTCAGACTTCAATTTCAAAGAAAAGAAAATTTCTCCACCCAGAATTGAAACTGCAATCGCAGTCCACATTTGTAAGAGGTTGATATATGCCAGCATAGCAGTTGACTATGAAGTGTATACATTAATGTCTTAATTAATTAATGTCCCGAAAAAAAACGGTACTTACTTATTATACCGTCTTTGTGAGCGATCGTCAACGGTTTAGCAACTCGTTGACGACAGATTTAAATTTGGCGATAAAAATTAACGGATTACACCATTGCCGGATTGCTGTAATTGGCAGTTTAGTAGCTCATTGACGACGACTTCAAATCTGGCAATAAAGTTGGGCGGTATAATACGTAAGTACCTAAAAAACTCTATTCACTGGCTTATAATTACTAATTTTTAAATTATGTTTCATTTATTTATTCATTTTATTAAATACTTGATATATTGATGAATAATTACATTACAAACCTTAAAATTAAAGCACTTATGCAAAAAACATCATTTTATTTTATATTTATTTATACTAATTAATTTAAAGGATGATTTCAAAAATATTTGATTCCACAGTTAAATGAAATAACCGGACCTTTTTATTAAGCTTAAGTTAATTTATTTTTATCTATTTTATTTCTGAAAAATCAACCACTTTTTTAAACATAGAGCTTTTTAAAATATATATAGAAAAGGAAATAAAACGTAATATTTTCCTTAATTAGAAATATTGAATTTTTATTAAAATTCAATATTTCTAATTAAGGTGAAGCATAGCTTCTAAATGTTTCTGCAACAATCATATTTTTCTATTGCTAAAAGATATATTAAACTTAAAATTCGAACGAAATCAGTGTCTTTATTTCTGAGTCATCGAGAAATTTGATCTGTAGGAACCTAATAATGTTGTTCTAAAGTAATCTTGCAGCTTGCACACATACGATGAAATATCCATTGCAATCACTCTGGTGGATAAATACCTCATGCTAATCATCGGAATATCAATATTATATATAATTTTAGCATTCTGTGATCACCTCCGAATCCGTTCATACTCCGAAATGAAAAAAAAAGCATGCATCTATTACTTCAGGTATTTCTTTTTTGTAAACTGTTTTAGATATTAAAAAATACTAAGAAGTGACCATAATTGCTATAAATATTATTATTTTTATTGGCTAATTGAAAAGACAGTTCCCTTTCAGTAAGTTATGTTTTAACTTATGATATGCAACGTCTATTTCTATTAGAGATTCTAGGAAAATATTGAAGATTTCTTTAAACCCCCACGCTACCTAAAGTTCCATTACTACCACTTCTTAAAATGCAATTAACAATTCCATTATTCCCCAAATGAACTATTTGACCTCAAGGTCATTTAGTGGAATTTCAGTGCTATTCTAATGACAATTTCCAACATCTGTTCTAATGATAATTACATATTTAATTGTTGTAAGAATCTGTCAAATGTTCCAGTGAAAATATATTTAAAAAATGTCGGTTTTATCCTTACATTATAATGATATTTAAGGCGAAATATTAAAAATTTCTGAAAAATGCAATAATCATTTTGTATATAAAACTGAAATTACCAATTAAAATAGTATATTTAATTACAAATTATAACCATTTTAAATCATATGAAATTTAAAATTTAATTTTATAAAGGCTCTGAAATTTTTTTAATTAATCTTATTAGCTTATTAAGGATTATGTTTTTTGACAAAAAGCTTGAATTTTGAAGAATGGCAAGTAGAAAATAAAGAAGTAATGAATAACTATAAATACTGTTTTACTAATATGGATGTTGTTAGAATAATCAAGTTACTGACATGAGTTAAAATTGATTTTTTTGTCTATAAACATTTAATACATAACTGAATTTTCTTAAATGTTAAATTGTTGCATATCTTTTTATCTTTGAGCAGAGAGCGCCCCTTGTGGTGTTTTTTTCAAAAGAAAATAAGTTGAATGCCAGAACTGCACACTGAGGTCAACTTTTTCCCCATGCGCAACCCTTGCGCTGACGCCGACTGTTTTCAGCTGGAAACTGTGGAAACTCTTCACCATACTGTTCTTTAACTTAACCTTCTACATATGCTTGTAATGCTACATATGCTACAGATGCTTGTATGTAATAAGTGTTTGAGAAATCTGTAGTGTAGCTGTGTTTGTGTCTGTAGTAATAAGTGTTTGAGAACTCTGTAGTGTAGCTGTGTTTGTGTCTGTAGTAATAAGTGTTTGAGAATTCTGTAGTGTAGCTGTGTTTGTGTCTGTAGTAATAAGTGTTTGAGAATTCTGTGGCGTAGCTGTGTTTGTGAAGATAAAAAATAATATATATAAAACCGGACAGTTCCTTAGAAAATCACTATAAAATCAAAATATTGAAAACAAAAAAAAAATGAGAAAAATAATTTTTGTTGGTATTTGCATACCTAGAGTGACAGGTGTAGCAACTGTCGGTCTTGTGGTCAATTGGTAAGTTTCGGATCTGCTGAGAGTGATGTCCCGTGTCGATTTCGTCTCAGAATGGTCTGCTGCTGCTGTTCTCTGGACAGTTGATCTTCTTACTGGACCTGGTGTAGGAACTAAATGTGGTGCTGAAAATAAAATCATTCATATGGTTTAAAAATCCATATTAAAAATTTACAACATTTAAATTTAGTGCCATAAGACTTATATTTAATACTCGGTTTAGTTATATTAACGTTCCTGTTTTAAGGATTCACTAAGGATATTTGGGGCTGGATTCCTTAATTTTGGTTCATTGTTAGATGGGAGAACAGCATCTTAGCTAAGTGAGTTTGAACGTTTTGTCTCAGCCCAATATTTCAATGCGTGAATATCCTCAAAATTATATTCGTCGATTGAAGGTCGCGGTACGAGCCCGCGACGCTAGGGCCGGTAGTCGAGTAACATGACCACTACACGAAAAGTCGACTTGAGTATTGTAGATTTTATCTGGCTTATAAGGCTAGCGCTACATATTATTAATACACCATTACTCGTTCTGATATGAATTTATCTCTCGGTATCCTCCTCCTTTTAAAAATAAAATAATTTAAAATATTATTGATTTTTTAATGAATATGTCGCTACAAATTAAAAAATAAATTTGCATTAATTGTAATTATACACAAACCAGACTTTTTTTTAATCTGTAAAATCTGAAATAAGATAAAAACAATCTGTAAAAAATATAACTGAGTAAAACTGTTAATTTTAAATTGGGTAACTGATTTTCACAATCTCTCTATTAAGGAATAGGTATATTCTTCCTTTCCTTCGAAGTGTAGGCAATGCAGTATAGTGATCAGAACAACACAGAAAGGAGATCTACCATTGCAAATTCCAAGCTATCATGCGAGATCATTATTCATTATTTGTCTTACTTAATTAAAGTCATAAGTAGTTTAAACCAGTTTGAAAAAACAACACTGGCAAAAGCAGGTCAATCATTTAAAAATGCATCAGCTTTCAAAGACGTATACATAATAATAATGATGCAATAATTGTAAAAGCAAATAAAAAATACTTATGCGATCAAAAGATATTGCTGAATATTGCCATTTATGCTTTATTTATTGTCTACGTGATTTCGAGCTTCAGTTATTCAAAAACCCTTGACGGAAACAACACCAGGTTCTGACATGTTAATATAAATCAAACTATAATTTAAAAATATATTTAATTTTACTCTTTAATCTTATATTACTGTTTACTATTACTCTTATTTTGTGGGTTTAGAAATAAAATTTACGACGACCCTTTATAGATTTTTATAGTTTAGTAATTTATAGTTAAATATTTCTGTTTTCTAAAAGATAAAAAAAATCTCAATCTATCAGTTCAGAATAAATAATTCAAAGTTTATTCCAAACACATCTATTAACACGTTAATGCAGAAATTCAATGATTTTATTTTCGAAAATATCACCCATCTTTGTTCCATATATTTCATTTTCAAATATTTCTTATTTACTTTTTTGATTGGCAAATATTTGTTTTGGCATTTCTTTTTCTGCTGAATTTTTAAGGAAAGTGACAAGAAATACAAGCACCATGAGGAATAATTTTAAGAAATGCGGCTCAAATTCTTTAAAAATGCTGTATTATTAGCGAGATTTCTCCAATTTTCCATCAGCAAAGTTTACATTGCACAATATTATATTTTATAAAAATGAATTAAAATGTAACTTTCACATAAAAAGTTAATTGACATCTACATAATGGAAATACGATTTTTACTTTGTTTCTATAGGTTAAATTAATGTAAGATACAAAATAACAATAAAAAAAACAGTTAACTGTTTTGATATCAATAATTACATTTATGGCAAATTTATATTAATTCAATTAAAAAACATAACTAATTATGGCAATTTTTTCAAAAATTGGGGAAAAAAATAACAGATATTTCCAATTTAAAGCTAATATTTCTGAATTTATGCAAATCTAATTTCATCATTGAGGGTGTTTGGATTTCTTGGACCAATGCTTAGATTTAGCCATGTTATCGTTAGAACACGCCTGGCATTAAATTCAAATTCATTTTAGAATGTGGTCTCATTTTGTACGAGAATATATTTAAAATATTCTTCAAATACTGCGAATATTTCAGCATTTTTAGCCTTTTACTAAAATTTGGGAAAATGATTTAAATGATGCTTCTTATATTTAGCAATTGTCATTTAATTTTATTAATAAAATAATAGATATATCCTAATAAAGCATATAATTACAGCAAATTTGAATTTGCATGTTTATTTAATAGTTAAAATAAACATAACATTGCTTTCATGCAATATTCAGTGTACTGGTTTAAGATAATGCTGTATTAACACAGTTTATACATAAAAATGATCCAATGTACGAAATTCTATTCAGAAAGTTAGCTAAGACTAATAAAAAATACTTTGTTTTGACAATGAGTTTCATTACGAATTTTCATCAGAAAAGAACTAACATATTAACATTTGTTCATAAGAAATAATTGAGCTTCGTATTAAACTCCTCCAAAAAATCTTTTAATAGTCATTTGCTTTTGAAATCTGATGCTAGATGATAAATCATCATTTTTTTTATTCTCCAAAAGTCATAATAAGCCATGATATATGCCACAGAGAATGTTGAAAATTTCTAAATTTAGCTTACGTATTTTTCAAGACACCCCCGTATTATATTAACTATTTCATTCAGCAGTAACTGGTGTAGACAGGAGTATAGAGTAAAGTTTGTGTACAGAATGAAGTTGATATCATTTCTTAACCATTTAATATAATATATGCGGTATAAAATTTTATATGCATCAAATTACAATAATTGAAAATACAAACATGCCGTTTGAATGTTTCAGAGATTTCGTTGAATGTTTTTACCACTGCACTCCCGTATGAATTGTTTTATAATAAAAAAAAATCAACTTAGTTATTAATATAATCATCAAAGGAGCAGTATCAATTTAAATTTTAGTTAGCTAATATCTCGTTAGAGACACACACAAAAAAACTTCAGTAAGAATCATTATAATAATTGAATGCAATTTCTTATTTTCGTTAGAATGTGCACATATTTACTCACTTATATTTTACTCAAATTGGAAATGAATTACATAATATTACCTGACATAAACTGAATTAATTCTTTAACAGAAATTTGATTTAAATAATTAACAGAAATATGTATAGACAACCATTTAAGATTAAGATTCTTATAGGAAAAAATTTAATGCTGAATATAGAAACACGTTCTAAAGATTTTTAACGTTAACTTCATGCGACATTTTTAAGGTTCGTTAAATTTTTTCCAACTGAACGTATAACATAAATCAACTATGATCTATATAACTAAATCAGCTATAAGGAGGAATTTTAAAAAAATGTATTTTTATATAATTTGTTTATATACATTTTAACAGCAATCTTTTAATATGATATATGAATATAGTTTTTCATATAACGTTCTATCAGCAATCTTCTAATATGGCATATGAATATTGTTTTTCATATAGCATTTTACTAGCAATCTTCTAACATGGCATATGGATATGATTTTTCATAACAAAAATTTCTAACAGCATTATTCTAATATAATATAAAAGTTACCGTTTAGGAAACTTTTGGTGGCATCAAGTTCGATGCATAACTTGTAGGGACTCTATACGCATACAATGGGATCTATGAGGCGACAGTAAATATAGATGTCATCTGCTATTCTACGATTTTTTTATTATATAAGAACACCAGAGAATTGAATATCGTGCCGTAATCTTCCTGCTCATTCCCTCGATATATGGCATTTTTATGCCTCCTTCGTAAAGCGGCACTTCAAGTTGAGCGCGAACAACATAGCTGAATCCCCTCGTTTTTCCAGTGTTAAGATTGAAATGTAGACGTAAGGATTTTCCCGTCAGTTCCGGGACTCGATTCAAAACTCTTTCCCCGGGCCATAGATGCTCTAAGACTTTATCTGTCAACCGAAAATATTTCCAATTCACTGAGCATTTCGGATAGAGAAAATCTTGGAGCATCGAAAATACTCCTGGGTCCGCTCGGTTGAGAGATAAAGTAGTTCAATGTAGATTTAACTTAAGACCTGCGGGTTAGATTGAGAAGTTTCTCATCCGATATTTCATATTTACAGAAAGAAATGAATTATATATTTGAGGGAATTGACTGGCTGTATGGCGATCGGAAAAGGCGATTTTTTTTCACACGAAAGGTTTTTAATGCAAATTTTTACATTTTAATACATGTTGTGAATAATTTAAGAAATTTTTTGTAATAAAATTAAGGAACGATCTAAACTTTCTGAAACAATTATATAATAAGACTTGTTGAAAAAATAAATATATTTTTTTATATTACGTTAGCTTAAATTTTGATAGAAAACTACCATATGAAAATAGGAATAGTATTATTGCAAATTGTCAAAATGTTTTCATGATTAAATTATTAAAGAAATTCAAATAAATTTGACAAATGTTAAGAGAAATATAATTTATCAATTAAAGAAAAGTCATTTTTTGATAATTCAGTGGACTTTTTCTACAAATTAAAAAAAAACAGATTCTAGAATATTATATTTGGTATCTAGCCAGGAGACTTTTGTCCCAAAGTATATAAATAATTCATATTTTTCGATAAATATAAAAATTATGTAGTGTAAACATCCTATTATATGCACATAAAATATATCTAACAATAAATGGATAAAATAATTGATGGATGAATAAAATAATTGATGTTTGGAATATTCTAAGGATTAAATATGAGATATATTTCCTAACAACTTACATATTTTTATCACTGAAATTATATAGAATAGCAACGTAAAAAAATAGACGATACGAAAATTCATTCTTAAGGAAAATGGAAGAAGAAAGTACACTTATGGCATCATTCGAATGTTTAAACTTCAAAGAATAAGATATAATTTTTCCTAAAAAATTTGCAAGATTTCCGAAATTATTGTATGCTTAAATCTGGAATTAGGAAATATTTTAAGGATATATTTCTTTTTATAATTGAAATAATATATATATATATATGATGCATAAAGTAAGTATCTGGAAAGTAAAGTTCCATTCGAATTTCAAGAAGGAACTTTATACTTTGAGTTTTAATAGTTAAAACCTCTTTTGATATGACTTTGATTGAAAGAAACGTAAGGCGAATACATTAAAAGAGAGTTTTGGAAATTTTCACAGAAATTCTACGGAGTGATTTTCCAAGAAAAAAAATTAACTCTTTCTTATGATTTATTTTCTCCTTCAGAGAATATATATTTCTTTATCAGACAATAAATAAATAAGAAAGATTAGTATATATTATATGAATACATAATTTTTTTATAATATATCATGGCATTGGTATATAAATTTTAATTATATACATGACATTAATATATATTTTTTTCAAAAAAATAAATTTTCATTTTGCAAACAATGCAATGTAGAAATATAGTGAGAGAGTTCTAGTTCCAAGAATTTAAAGTGACCTAAGAATAGTTTTTCTAAGGCATGACATTTGCATTCAAAACTGCAAAATAATAAAAAAAATGACTAACTAGAAAGAGAACAATGATATTTGTATATGATAGAATGATTTTATCTGATAATCGCACGATGAATGAATGCTCTGGCATTCGCATGTATATAATTGATAAAAATCGCGTCATGCAGACGAAAAAGAGGTCTGCATGACGCGATTCCATATGCCAATTCTTTTTAATGAACATATATAAAAAAATATGTAGGAATCATGCATGGAGATAAAGGCACGATCTGGATTTTCTGTAATTTCATATGATTACAATAAATATTAACTGGAATGCTTCATGAATCTTTGGGTGACTCTATTTTTCTTAATAATTGAAAAATAATTATCGGATACTGTTCAAGACAACCATACTGATGAAATGTCATATAATTCTAATCAAATATATATTTTTATTTTCAAAGATTTGTGTCATTTTTTTAATGAAATATAATGAAAAACCAAGTATTGTACTTTGGTGAATTTCTTATACACTTTCATCCAAAATTCCACTTTTACAATGTTTTTTTTATCTGATAAAAATATCATGTGCTCTTCAAAGAGTATCATTTTTATTCTTACTTCAGTTCTATGAACCTAACATCTACAAATAATAACAATTTCCCTATCAAGAAACAAGCTCAAAAATAATATTTTGTGAAACAATTTTGAAGCGGTTATATTTTCATTTTTTTATGCCACCACAGTTAATCACATCTTGTTTGTTTCATTAACACACACACACACATATATATATATATATATATATATATATATATATATATATATATATA